>OY744476.1:172866581-173425656 GCA_963556175.1 Tipula confusa | reverse complement strand
TAAGAGTAATTTTCAAACCGCAATAGCTCCTAAACCATGCGTTCTAAAATTATGAAAATAGTATTTTTATATTTGCCATATCAAGGTCTACCTAAAATAATATATTGCAAAGTCCTGCGATCAATTCTAAATGTTTATGTCATTAGTATGAGTAATTTTCAAACCGCAATAGCTCCTAAACCATGCGTTCTAAAATTATGAAAATAGTATTTTTATATTTGCCATATCAAGGTCTACCTAAAATAAAATATTGCAAAGTCCTGCGATCAATTCTAAATGTTTATGTCATTAGTATGAGTAATTTTCAAACCGCTGTAGCTCCTAAACTATGCGTCTTAAAATTATGAAAATAGTATTTTTATATTTGCCATATCAAGGTCTACCTAAAATAAAATATTGCAAAGTCCTGCGATCAATTCTAAAT
This sequence comes from Tipula confusa, assembly GCA_963556175.1. NCBI lineage: Eukaryota > Metazoa > Arthropoda > Insecta > Diptera > Tipulidae > Tipula > Tipula confusa. The sequence goes on along the minus strand of OY744476.1, from coordinate 173,425,232 downwards.
GTTTATGTCATTAATATGAGTAATTTTCAAACCGCTGTAGCTCCTAAACTATGCGTCCTAAAATTATGAAAATAGTATTTTTATATTTGCCATATCAAGGTCTACCTAAAATAAAATATTGCAAAGCCCTGCGATCAATTCTAAATGTTTATGTCATTAGTATGAGTAATTTTCAAACCGCTGTAGCTCCTAAACTATGCGTCCTAAAATTATGAAAATAGTATTTTTATATTTGCCATATCAAGGTCTACCTAAAATAAAATATTGCAAAGTCCTGCGATCAATTCTAAATGTTTATGTCATTAGTATGAGTAATTTTCAAACCGCTGTAGCTCCTAAACTATGCGTCCTAAAATTATGAAAATAGTATTTTTATATTTGCCATATCAAGGTCTACCTAAAATAATATATTGCAAAGTCCTGCAATCAATTCTAAATGTTTATGTCATTAGTAAGAGTAATTTTCAAACCGCAATAGCTCCTAAACCATGCGTTCTAAAATTATGAAAATAGTATTTTTATATTTGCCATATCAAGGTCTACCTAAAATAATATATTGCAAAGTCCTGCGATCAATTCTAAATGTTTATGTCATTAATATGAGTAATTTTCAAACCGCTGTAGCTCCTAAACTATGCGTCCTAAAATTATGAAAATAGTATTTTTATATTTGCCATATCAAGGTCTACCTAAAATAAAATATTGCAAAGCCCTGCGATCAATTCTAAATGTTTATGTCATTAGTATGAGTAATTTTCAAACCGCTGTAGCTCCTAAACTATGCGTCCTAAAATTATGAAAATAGTATTTTTATATTTGCCATATCAAGGTCTACCTAAAATAAAATATTGCAAAGTCCTGCGATCAATTCTAAATGTTTATGTCATTAATATGAGTAATTTTCAAACCGCTGTAGCTCCTAAACTATGCGTCCTAAAATTATGAAAATAGTATTTTTATATTTGCCATATCAAGGTCTACCTAAAATAAAATATTGCAAAGTCCTGCGATCAATTCTAAATGTTTATGTCATTAGTATGAGTAATTTTCAAACCGCTGTAGCTCCTAAACTATGCGTCCTAAAATTATGAAAATAGTATTTTTATATTTGCCATATCAAGGTCTACCTAAAATAAAATATTGCAAAGTTCTGCGATCAATTCTAAATGTTTATGTCATTAGTAAGAGTAATTTTCAAACCGCAATAGCTCCTAAACCATGCGTTCTAAAATTATGAAAATAGTATTTTTATATTTGCCATATCAAGGTCTACCTAAAATAATATATTGCAAAGTCCTGCGATCAATTCTAAATGTTTATGTCATTAGTATGAGTAATTTTCAAACCGCAATAGCTCCTAAACCATGCGTTCTAAAATTATGAAAATAGTATTTTTATATTTGCCATATCAAGGTCTACCTAAAATAAAATATTGCAAAGTCCTGCGATCAATTCTAAATGTTTATGTCATTAGTATGAGTAATTTTCAAACCGCAATAGCTCCTAAACCATGCGTTCTAAAATTATGAAAATAGTATTTTTATATTTGCCATATCAAGGTCTACCTAAAATAAAATATTGCAAAGTCCTGCGATCAATTCTAAATGTTTATGTCATTAATATGAGTAATTTTCAAACCGCTGTAGCTCCTAAACCATGCGTTCTAAAATTATGAAAATAGTATTTTTATATTTGCCATATCAAGGTCTACCTAAAATAAAATATTGCAAAGTCCTGCGATCAATTCTAAATGTTTATGTCATTAGTATGAGTAATTTTCAAACCGCTGTAGCTCCTAAATTATGCGTCCTAAAATTATGAAAATAGTATTTTTATATTTGCCATATCAAGGTCTACCTAAAATAAAATATTGCAAAGTCCTGCGATCAATTCTAAATGTTTATGTCATTAGTAAGAGTAATTTTCAAACCGCAATAGCTCCTAAACCATGCGTTCTAAAATTATGAAAATAGTATTTTTATATTTGCCATATCAAGGTCTACCTAAAATAATATATTGCAAAGTCCTGCGATCAATTCTAAATGTTTATGTCATTAGTATGAGTAATTTTCAAACCGCAATAGCTCCTAAACCATGCGTTCTAAAATTATGAAAATAGTATTTTTATATTTGCCATATCAAGGTCTACCTAAAATAAAATATTGCAAAGTCCTGCGATCAATTCTAAATGTTTATGTCATTAGTATGAGTAATTTTCAAACCGCTGTAGCTCCTAAACTATGCGTCTTAAAATTATGAAAATAGTATTTTTATATTTGCCATATCAAGGTCTACCTAAAATAAAATATTGCAAAGTCCTGCGATCAATTCTAAATGTTTATGTCATTAATATGAGTAATTTTCAAACCGCTGTAGCTCCTAAACTATGCGTCCTAAAATTATGAAAATAGTATTTTTATATTTGCCATATCAAGGTCTACCTAAAATAAAATATTGCAAAGCCCTGCGATCAATTCTAAATGTTTATGTCATTAGTATGAGTAATTTTCAAACCGCTGTAGCTCCTAAACTATGCGTCCTAAAATTATGAAAATAGTATTTTTATATTTGCCATATCAAGGTCTACCTAAAATAAAATATTGCAAAGTCCTGCGATCAATTCTAAATGTTTATGTCATTAGTATGAGTAATTTTCAAACCGCTGTAGCTCCTAAACTATGCGTCCTAAAATTATGAAAATAGTATTTTTATATTTGCCATATCAAGGTCTACCTAAAATAATATATTGCAAAGTCCTGCAATCAATTCTAAATGTTTATGTCATTAGTAAGAGTAATTTTCAAACCGCAATAGCTCCTAAACCATGCGTTCTAAAATTATGAAAATAGTATTTTTATATTTGCCATATCAAGGTCTACCTAAAATAATATATTGCAAAGTCCTGCGATCAATTCTAAATGTTTATGTCATTAGTATGAGTAATTTTCAAACCGCAATAGCTCCTAAACCATGCGTTCTAAAATTATGAAAATAGTATTTTTATATTTGCCATATCAAGGTCTACCTAAAATAAAATATTGCAAAGTCCTGCGATCAATTCTAAATGTTTATGTCATTAGTATGAGTAATTTTCAAACCGCTGTAGCTCCTAAACTATGCGTCCTAAAATTATGAAAATAGTATTTTTATATTTGCCATATCAAGGTCTACCTAAAATAAAATATTGCAAAGTCCTGCGATCAATTCTAAATGTTTATGTCATTAGTATGAGTAATTTTCAAACCGCAATAGCTCCTAAACTATGCGTCCTAAAATTATGAAAATAGTATTTTTATATTTGCCATATCAAGGTCTACCTAAAATAAAATATTGCAAAGTCCTGCGATCAATTCTAAATGTTTATGTCATTAGTATGAGTAATTTTCAAACCGCTGTAGCTCCTAAACTATGCGTCCTAAAATTATGAAAATAGTATTTTTATATTTGCCATATCAAGGTCTACCTAAAATAATATATTGCAAAGTCCTGCAATCAATTCTAAATGTTTATGTCATTAGTAAGAGTAATTTTCAAACCGCAATAGCTCCTAAACCATGCGTTCTAAAATTATGAAAATAGTATTTTTATATTTGCCATATCAAGGTCTACCTAAAATAATATATTGCAAAGTCCTGCGATCAATTCTAAATGTTTATGTCATTAGTATGAGTAATTTTCAAACCGCAATAGCTCCTAAACCATGCGTTCTAAAATTATGAAAATAGTATTTTTATATTTGCCATATCAAGGTCTACCTAAAATAAAATATTGCAAAGTCCTGCGATCAATTCTAAATGTTTATGTCATTAGTATGAGTAATTTTCAAACCGCTGTAGCTCCTAAACTATGCGTCCTAAAATTATGAAAATAGTATTTTTATATTTGCCATATCAAGGTCTACCTAAAATAAAATATTGCAAAGTCCTGCGATCAATTCTAAATGTTTATGTCATTAGTATGAGTAATTTTCAAACCGCTGTAGCTCCTAAACTATGCGTCCTAAAATTATGAAAATAGTATTTTTATATTTGCCATATCAAGGTCTACCTAAAATAATATATTGCAAAGTCCTGCAATCAATTCTAAATGTTTATGTCATTAGTAAGAGTAATTTTCAAACCGCAATAGCTCCTAAACCATGCGTTCTAAAATTATGAAAATAGTATTTTTATATTTGCCATATCAAGGTCTACCTAAAATAATATATTGCAAAGTCCTGCGATCAATTCTAAATGTTTATGTCATTAGTATGAGTAATTTTCAAACCGCAATAGCTCCTAAACCATGCGTTCTAAAATTATGAAAATAGTATTTTTATATTTGCCATATCAAGGTCTACCTAAAATAAAATATTGCAAAGTCCTGCGATCAATTCTAAATGTTTATGTCATTAGTATGAGTAATTTTCAAACCGCTGTAGCTCCTAAACTATGCGTCCTAAAATTATGAAAATAGTATTTTTATATTTGCCATATCAAGGTCTACCTAAAATAAAATATTGCAAAGTCCTGCGATCAATTCTAAATGTTTATGTCATTAGTATGAGTAATTTTCAAACCGCAATAGCTCCTAAACTATGCGTCCTAAAATTATGAAAATAGTATTTTTATATTTGCCATATCAAGGTCTACCTAAAATAAAATATTGCAAAGTCCTGCGATCAATTCTAAATGTTTATGTCATTAGTATGAGTAATTTTCAAACCGCAATAGCTCCTAAACCATGCGTTCTAAAATTATGAAAATAGTATTTTTATATTTGCCATATCAAGGTCTACCTAAAATAAAATATTGCAAAGTCCTGCGATCAATTCTAAATGTTTATGTCATTAGTATGAGTAATTTTCAAACCGCAGTAGCTCCTAAGCCATGCGTTCTAAAATTATGAAAATAGTATTTTTATTTTTGCCATATCAAGGTCTACCTAAAATAATATATTGCAAAGTCCTGCGATCAATTCTAAATGTTTATGTCATTAGTAAGAGTAATTTTCAAACCGCAATAGCTCCTAAACCATGCGTTCTAAAATTATGAAAATAGTATTTTTATATTTGCCATATCAAGGTCTACCTAAAATAATATATTGCAAAGTCCTGCGATCAATTCTAAATGTTTATGTCATTAATATGAGTACTTTTCAAACCGCTGTAGCTCCTAAACTATGCGTCCTACGATTATGAAAATAGTATTTTTATATTTGCCATATCAAGGTCTACCTAAAATAATATATTGCAAAGTCCTGCGATCAATTCTAAATGTTTATGTCATTAGTATGAGTAATTTTCAAACCGCAATAGCTCCTAAACCATGCGTTCTAAAATTATGAAAATAGTATTTTTATATTTGCCATATCAAGGTCTACCTAAAATAAAATATTGCAAAGTCCTGCGATCAATTCTAAATGTTTATGTCATTAGTATGAGTAATTTTCAAACCGCAATAGCTCCTAAACCATGCGTTCTAAAATTATGAAAATAGTATTTTTATATTTGCCATATCAAGGTCTACCTAAAATAATATATTGCAAAGTCCTGCGATCAATTCTAAATGTTTATGTCATTAATATGAGTACTTTTCAAACCGCTGTAGCTCCTAAACTATGCGTCCTACAATTATGAAAATAGTATTTTTATATTTGCCATATCAAGGTCTACCTAAAATAATATATTGCAAAGTCCTGCGATCAATTCTAAATGTTTATGTCATTAGTATGAGTAATTTTCAAACCGCAATAGCTCCTAAACCATGCGTTCTAAAATTATGAAAATAGTATTTTTATATTTGCCATATCAAGGTCTACCTAAAATAAAATATTGCAAAGTCCTGCGATCAATTCTAAATGTTTATGTCATTAATATGAGTAATTTTCAAACCGCTGTAGCTCCTAAACTATGCGTCCTAAAATTATGAAAATAGTATTTTTATATTTGCCATATCAAGGTCTACCTAAAATAAAATATTGCAAAGTCCTGCGATCAATTCTAAATGTTTATGTCATTAGTATGAGTAATTTTCAAACCGCTGTAGCTCCTAAACTATGCGTCCTAAAATTATGAAAATAGTATTTTTATATTTGCCATATCAAGGTCTACCTAAAATAAAATATTGCAAAGTTCTGCGATCAATTCTAAATGTTTATGTCATTAGTAAGAGTAATTTTCAAACCGCAATAGCTCCTAAACCATGCGTTCTAAAATTATGAAAATAGTATTTTTATATTTGCCATATCAAGGTCTACCTAAAATAATATATTGCAAAGTCCTGCGATCAATTCTAAATGTTTATGTCATTAGTATGAGTAATTTTCAAACCGCAATAGCTCCTAAACCATGCGTTCTAAAATTATGAAAATAGTATTTTTATATTTGCCATATCAAGGTCTACCTAAAATAAAATATTGCAAAGTCCTGCGATCAATTCTAAATGTTTATGTCATTAGTATGAGTAATTTTCAAACCGCAATAGCTCCTAAACCATGCGTTCTAAAATTATGAAAATAGTATTTTTATATTTGCCATATCAAGGTCTACCTAAAATAATATATTGCAAAGTCCTGCAATCAATTCTAAATGTTTATGTCATTAGTAAGAGTAATTTTCAAACCGCAATAGCTCCTAAACCATGCGTTCTAAAATTATGAAAATAGTATTTTTATATTTGCCATATCAAGGTCTACCTAAAATAATATATTGCAAAGTCCTGCGATCAATTCTAAATGTTTATGTCATTAGTATGAGTAATTTTCAAACCGCAATAGCTCCTAAACCATGCGTTCTAAAATTATGAAAATAGTATTTTTATATTTGCCATATCAAGGTCTACCTAAAATAAAATATTGCAAAGTCCTGCGATCAATTCTAAATGTTTATGTCATTAGTATGAGTAATTTTCAAACCGCTGTAGCTCCTAAACTATGCGTCCTAAAATTATGAAAATAGTATTTTTATATTTGCCATATCAAGGTCTACCTAAAATAAAATATTGCAAAGTCCTGCGATCAATTCTAAATGTTTATGTCATTAGTATGAGTAATTTTCAAACCGCAATAGCTCCTAAACTATGCGTCCTAAAATTATGAAAATAGTATTTTTATATTTGCCATATCAAGGTCTACCTAAAATAAAATATTGCAAAGTCCTGCGATCAATTCTAAATGTTTATGTCATTAGTATGAGTAATTTTCAAACCGCAATAGCTCCTAAACCATGCGTTCTAAAATTATGAAAATAGTATTTTTATATTTGCCATATCAAGGTCTACCTAAAATAAAATATTGCAAAGTCCTGCGATCAATTCTAAATGTTTATGTCATTAGTATGAGTAATTTTCAAACCGCAGTAGCTCCTAAGCCATGCGTTCTAAAATTATGAAAATAGTATTTTTATTTTTGCCATATCAAGGTCTACCTAAAATAATATATTGCAAAGTCCTGCGATCAATTCTAAATGTTTATGTCATTAGTAAGAGTAATTTTCAAACCGCAATAGCTCCTAAACCATGCGTTCTAAAATTATGAAAATAGTATTTTTATATTTGCCATATCAAGGTCTACCTAAAATAATATATTGCAAAGTCCTGCGATCAATTCTAAATGTTTATGTCATTAATATGAGTACTTTTCAAACCGCTGTAGCTCCTAAACTATGCGTCCTACGATTATGAAAATAGTATTTTTATATTTGCCATATCAAGGTCTACCTAAAATAATATATTGCAAAGTCCTGCGATCAATTCTAAATGTTTATGTCATTAGTATGAGTAATTTTCAAACCGCAATAGCTCCTAAACCATGCGTTCTAAAATTATGAAAATAGTATTTTTATATTTGCCATATCAAGGTCTACCTAAAATAAAATATTGCAAAGTCCTGCGATCAATTCTAAATGTTTATGTCATTAGTATGAGTAATTTTCAAACCGCAATAGCTCCTAAACCATGCGTTCTAAAATTATGAAAATAGTATTTTTATATTTGCCATATCAAGGTCTACCTAAAATAATATATTGCAAAGTCCTGCGATCAATTCTAAATGTTTATGTCATTAATATGAGTACTTTTCAAACCGCTGTAGCTCCTAAACTATGCGTCCTACAATTATGAAAATAGTATTTTTATATTTGCCATATCAAGGTCTACCTAAAATAATATATTGCAAAGTCCTGCGATCAATTCTAAATGTTTATGTCATTAGTATGAGTAATTTTCAAACCGCAATAGCTCCTAAACCATGCGTTCTAAAATTATGAAAATAGTATTTTTATATTTGCCATATCAAGGTCTACCTAAAATAAAATATTGCAAAGTCCTGCGATCAATTCTAAATGTTTATGTCATTAATATGAGTAATTTTCAAACCGCTGTAGCTCCTAAACTATGCGTCCTAAAATTATGAAAATAGTATTTTTATATTTGCCATATCAAGGTCTACCTAAAATAAAATATTGCAAAGTCCTGCGATCAATTCTAAATGTTTATGTCATTAGTATGAGTAATTTTCAAACCGCTGTAGCTCCTAAACTATGCGTCCTAAAATTATGAAAATAGTATTTTTATATTTGCCATATCAAGGTCTACCTAAAATAAAATATTGCAAAGTTCTGCGATCAATTCTAAATGTTTATGTCATTAGTAAGAGTAATTTTCAAACCGCAATAGCTCCTAAACCATGCGTTCTAAAATTATGAAAATAGTATTTTTATATTTGCCATATCAAGGTCTACCTAAAATAATATATTGCAAAGTCCTGCGATCAATTCTAAATGTTTATGTCATTAGTATGAGTAATTTTCAAACCGCAATAGCTCCTAAACCATGCGTTCTAAAATTATGAAAATAGTATTTTTATATTTGCCATATCAAGGTCTACCTAAAATAAAATATTGCAAAGTCCTGCGATCAATTCTAAATGTTTATGTCATTAGTATGAGTAATTTTCAAACCGCAATAGCTCCTAAACCATGCGTTCTAAAATTATGAAAATAGTATTTTTATATTTGCCATATCAAGGTCTACCTAAAATAAAATATTGCAAAGTCCTGCGATCAATTCTAAATGTTTATGTCATTAATATGAGTAATTTTCAAACCGCTGTAGCTCCTAAACCATGCGTTCTAAAATTATGAAAATAGTATTTTTATATTTGCCATATCAAGGTCTACCTAAAATAAAATATTGCAAAGTCCTGCGATCAATTCTAAATGTTTATGTCATTAGTATGAGTAATTTTCAAACCGCTGTAGCTCCTAAATTATGCGTCCTAAAATTATGAAAATAGTATTTTTATATTTGCCATATCAAGGTCTACCTAAAATAAAATATTGCAAAGTCCTGCGATCAATTCTAAATGTTTATGTCATTAGTAAGAGTAATTTTCAAACCGCAATAGCTCCTAAACCATGCGTTCTAAAATTATGAAAATAGTATTTTTATATTTGCCATATCAAGGTCTACCTAAAATAAAATATTGCAAAGTCCTGCGATCAATTCTAAATGTTTATGTCATTAGTATGAGTAATTTTCAAACCGCAATAGCTCCTAAACCATGCGTTCTAAAATTATGAAAATAGTATTTTTATATTTGCCATATCAAGGTCTACCTAAAATAAAATATTGCAAAGTCCTGCGATCAATTCTAAATGTTTATGTCATTAGTATGAGTAATTTTCAAACCGCAATAGCTCCTAAACCATGCGTTCTAAAATTATGAAAATAGTATTTTTATATTTGCCATATCAAGGTCTACCTAAAATAAAATATTGCAAAGTCCTGCGATCAATTCTAAATGTTTATGTCATTAATATGAGTAATTTTCAAACCGCAATAGCTCCTAAACTATGCGTCCTAAAATTATGAAAATAGTATTTTTATATTTGCCATATCAAGGTCTACCTAAAATAAAATATTGCAAAGTCCTGCGATCAATTCTAAATGTTTATGTCATTAGTATGAGTAATTTTCAAACCGCTGTAGCTCCTAAACTATGCGTCTTAAAATTATGAAAATAGTATTTTTATATTTGCCATATCAAGGTCTACCTAAAATAAAATATTGCAAAGTCCTGCGATCAATTCTAAATGTTTATGTCATTAATATGAGTAATTTTCAAACCGCTGTAGCTCCTAAACTATGCGTCCTAAAATTATGAAAATAGTATTTTTATATTTGCCATATCAAGGTCTACCTAAAATAAAATATTGCAAAGCCCTGCGATCAATTCTAAATGTTTATGTCATTAGTATGAGTAATTTTCAAACCGCTGTAGCTCCTAAACTATGCGTCCTAAAATTATGAAAATAGTATTTTTATATTTGCCATATCAAGGTCTACCTAAAATAAAATATTGCAAAGTCCTGCGATCAATTCTAAATGTTTATGTCATTAGTATGAGTAATTTTCAAACCGCTGTAGCTCCTAAACTATGCGTCCTACAATTATGAAAATAGTATTTTTATATTTGCCATATCAAGGTCTACCTAAAATAATATATTGCAAAGTCCTGCGATCAATTCTAAATGTTTATGTCATTAGTATGAGTAATTTTCAAACCGCAATAGCTCCTAAACCATGCGTTCTAAAATTATGAAAATAGTATTTTTATATTTGCCATATCAAGGTCTACCTAAAATAAAATATTGCAAAGTCCTGCGATCAATTCTAAATGTTTATGTCATTAATATGAGTAATTTTCAAACCGCTGTAGCTCCTAAACTATGCGTCCTAAAATTATGAAAATAGTATTTTTATATTTGCCATATCAAGGTCTACCTAAAATAAAATATTGCAAAGTCCTGCGATCAATTCTAAATGTTTATGTCATTAGTATGAGTAATTTTCAAACCGCTGTAGCTCCTAAACTATGCGTCTTAAAATTATGAAAATAGTATTTTTATATTTGCCATATCAAGGTCTACCTAAAATAAAATATTGCAAAGTCCTGCGATCAATTCTAAATGTTTATGTCATTAATATGAGTAATTTTCAAACCGCTGTAGCTCCTAAACTATGCGTCCTAAAATTATGAAAATAGTATTTTTATATTTGCCATATCAAGGTCTACCTAAAATAAAATATTGCAAAGCCCTGCGATCAATTCTAAATGTTTATGTCATTAGTATGAGTAATTTTCAAACCGCTGTAGCTCCTAAACTATGCGTCCTAAAATTATGAAAATAGTATTTTTATATTTGCCATATCAAGGTCTACCTAAAATAAAATATTGCAAAGTCCTGCGATCAATTCTAAATGTTTATGTCATTAGTATGAGTAATTTTCAAACCGCTGTAGCTCCTAAACTATGCGTCCTAAAATTATGAAAATAGTATTTTTATATTTGCCATATCAAGGTCTACCTAAAATAATATATTGCAAAGTCCTGCAATCAATTCTAAATGTTTATGTCATTAGTAAGAGTAATTTTCAAACCGCAATAGCTCCTAAACCATGCGTTCTAAAATTATGAAAATAGTATTTTTATATTTGCCATATCAAGGTCTACCTAAAATAATATATTGCAAAGTCCTGCGATCAATTCTAAATGTTTATGTCATTAGTATGAGTAATTTTCAAACCGCAATAGCTCCTAAACCATGCGTTCTAAAATTATGAAAATAGTATTTTTATATTTGCCATATCAAGGTCTACCTAAAATAAAATATTGCAAAGTCCTGCGATCAATTCTAAATGTTTATGTCATTAGTATGAGTAATTTTCAAACCGCAATAGCTCCTAAACCATGCGTTCTAAAATTATGAAAATAGTATTTTTATATTTGCCATATCAAGGTCTACCTAAAATAAAATATTGCAAAGTCCTGCGATCAATTCTAAATGTTTATGTCATTAATATGAGTAATTTTCAAACCGCTGTAGCTCCTAAACCATGCGTTCTAAAATTATGAAAATAGTATTTTTATATTTGCCATATCAAGGTCTACCTAAAATAAAATATTGCAAAGTCCTGCGATCAATTCTAAATGTTTATGTCATTAGTATGAGTAATTTTCAAACCGCTGTAGCTCCTAAATTATGCGTCCTAAAATTATGAAAATAGTATTTTTATATTTGCCATATCAAGGTCTACCTAAAATAAAATATTGCAAAGTCCTGCGATCAATTCTAAATGTTTATGTCATTAGTAAGAGTAATTTTCAAACCGCAATAGCTCCTAAACCATGCGTTCTAAAATTATGAAAATAGTATTTTTATATTTGCCATATCAAGGTCTACCTAAAATAAAATATTGCAAAGCCCTGCGATCAATTCTAAATGTTTATGTCATTAGTATGAGTAATTTTCAAACCGCTGTAGCTCCTAAACTATGCGTCCTAAAATTATGAAAATAGTATTTTTATATTTGCCATATCAAGGTCTACCTAAAATAATATATTGCAAAGTCCTGCAATCAATTCTAAATGTTTATGTCATTAGTAAGAGTAATTTTCAAACCGCAATAGCTCCTAAACCATGCGTTCTAAAATTATGAAAATAGTATTTTTATATTTGCCATATCAAGGTCTACCTAAAATAATATATTGCAAAGTCCTGCGATCAATTCTAAATGTTTATGTCATTAATATGAGTAATTTTCAAACCGCTGTAGCTCCTAAACCATGCGTTCTAAAATTATGAAAATAGTATTTTTATATTTGCCATATCAAGGTCTACCTAAAATAAAATATTGCAAAGCCCTGCGATCAATTCTAAATGTTTATGTCATTAGTATGAGTAATTTTCAAACCGCTGTAGCTCCTAAACTATGCGTCCTAAAATTATGAAAATAGTATTTTTATATTTGCCATATCAAGGTCTACCTAAAATAAAATATTGCAAAGTCCTGCGATCAATTCTAAATGTTTATGTCATTAGTATGAGTAATTTTCAAACCGCTGTAGCTCCTAAACTATGCGTCCTAAAATTATGAAAATAGTATTTTTATATTTGCCATATCAAGGTCTACCTAAAATAATATATTGCAAAGTCCTGCAATCAATTCTAAATGTTTATGTCATTAGTAAGAGTAATTTTCAAACCGCAATAGCTCCTAAACCATGCGTTCTAAAATTATGAAAATAGTATTTTTATATTTGCCATATCAAGGTCTACCTAAAATAATATATTGCAAAGTCCTGCGATCAATTCTAAATGTTTATGTCATTAGTATGAGTAATTTTCAAACCGCAATAGCTCCTAAACCATGCGTTCTAAAATTATGAAAATAGTATTTTTATATTTGCCATATCAAGGTCTACCTAAAATAAAATATTGCAAAGTCCTGCGATCAATTCTAAATGTTTATGTCATTAGTATGAGTAATTTTCAAACCGCAATAGCTCCTAAACCATGCGTTCTAAAATTATGAAAATAGTATTTTTATATTTGCCATATCAAGGTCTACCTAAAATAAAATATTGCAAAGTCCTGCGATCAATTCTAAATGTTTATGTCATTAATATGAGTAATTTTCAAACCGCTGTAGCTCCTAAACCATGCGTTCTAAAATTATGAAAATAGTATTTTTATATTTGCCATATCAAGGTCTACCTAAAATAAAATATTGCAAAGTCCTGCGATCAATTCTAAATGTTTATGTCATTAGTATGAGTAATTTTCAAACCGCTGTAGCTCCTAAATTATGCGTCCTAAAATTATGAAAATAGTATTTTTATATTTGCCATATCAAGGTCTACCTAAAATAAAATATTGCAAAGTCCTGCGATCAATTCTAAATGTTTATGTCATTAGTAAGAGTAATTTTCAAACCGCAATAGCTCCTAAACCATGCGTTCTAAAATTATGAAAATAGTATTTTTATATTTGCCATATCAAGGTCTACCTAAAATAAAATATTGCAAAGCCCTGCGATCAATTCTAAATGTTTATGTCATTAGTATGAGTAATTTTCAAACCGCTGTAGCTCCTAAACTATGCGTCCTAAAATTATGAAAATAGTATTTTTATATTTGCCATATCAAGGTCTACCTAAAATAATATATTGCAAAGTCCTGCAATCAATTCTAAATGTTTATGTCATTAGTAAGAGTAATTTTCAAACCGCAATAGCTCCTAAACCATGCGTTCTAAAATTATGAAAATAGTATTTTTATATTTGCCATATCAAGGTCTACCTAAAATAATATATTGCAAAGTCCTGCGATCAATTCTAAATGTTTATGTCATTAATATGAGTAATTTTCAAACCGCTGTAGCTCCTAAACTATGCGTCCTAAAATTATGAAAATAGTATTTTTATATTTGCCATATCAAGGTCTACCTAAAATAAAATATTGCAAAGTCCTGCGATCAATTCTAAATGTTTATGTCATTAGTATGAGTAATTTTCAAACCGCTGTAGCTCCTAAACTATGCGTCCTAAAATTATGAAAATAGTATTTTTATATTTGCCATATCAAGGTCTACCTAAAATAAAATATTGCAAAGTTCTGCGATCAATTCTAAATGTTTATGTCATTAGTAAGAGTAATTTTCAAACCGCAATAGCTCCTAAACCATGCGTTCTAAAATTATGAAAATAGTATTTTTATATTTGCCATATCAAGGTCTACCTAAAATAATATATTGCAAAGTCCTGCGATCAATTCTAAATGTTTATGTCATTAGTATGAGTAATTTTCAAACCGCAATAGCTCCTAAACCATGCGTTCTAAAATTATGAAAATAGTATTTTTATATTTGCCATATCAAGGTCTACCTAAAATAAAATATTGCAAAGTCCTGCGATCAATTCTAAATGTTTATGTCATTAGTATGAGTAATTTTCAAACCGCAATAGCTCCTAAACCATGCGTTCTAAAATTATGAAAATAGTATTTTTATATTTGCCATATCAAGGTCTACCTAAAATAAAATATTGCAAAGTCCTGCGATCAATTCTAAATGTTTATGTCATTAATATGAGTAATTTTCAAACCGCTGTAGCTCCTAAACCATGCGTTCTAAAATTATGAAAATAGTATTTTTATATTTGCCATATCAAGGTCTACCTAAAATAAAATATTGCAAAGTCCTGCGATCAATTCTAAATGTTTATGTCATTAGTATGAGTAATTTTCAAACCGCTGTAGCTCCTAAATTATGCGTCCTAAAATTATGAAAATAGTATTTTTATATTTGCCATATCAAGGTCTACCTAAAATAAAATATTGCAAAGTCCTGCGATCAATTCTAAATGTTTATGTCATTAGTAAGAGTAATTTTCAAACCGCAATAGCTCCTAAACCATGCGTTCTAAAATTATGAAAATAGTATTTTTATATTTGCCATATCAAGGTCTACCTAAAATAATATATTGCAAAGTCCTGCGATCAATTCTAAATGTTTATGTCATTAGTATGAGTAATTTTCAAACCGCAATAGCTCCTAAACCATGCGTTCTAAAATTATGAAAATAGTATTTTTATATTTGCCATATCAAGGTCTACCTAAAATAAAATATTGCAAAGTCCTGCGATCAATTCTAAATGTTTATGTCATTAGTATGAGTAATTTTCAAACCGCAATAGCTCCTAAACCATGCGTTCTAAAATTATGAAAATAGTATTTTTATATTTGCCATATCAAGGTCTACCTAAAATAAAATATTGCAAAGTCCTGCGATCAATTCTAAATGTTTATGTCATTAATATGAGTAATTTTCAAACCGCAATAGCTCCTAAACTATGCGTCCTAAAATTATGAAAATAGTATTTTTATATTTGCCATATCAAGGTCTACCTAAAATAAAATATTGCAAAGTCCTGCGATCAATTCTAAATGTTTATGTCATTAGTATGAGTAATTTTCAAACCGCTGTAGCTCCTAAACTATGCGTCTTAAAATTATGAAAATAGTATTTTTATATTTGCCATATCAAGGTCTACCTAAAATAAAATATTGCAAAGTCCTGCGATCAATTCTAAATGTTTATGTCATTAATATGAGTAATTTTCAAACCGCTGTAGCTCCTAAACTATGCGTCCTAAAATTATGAAAATAGTATTTTTATATTTGCCATATCAAGGTCTACCTAAAATAAAATATTGCAAAGCCCTGCGATCAATTCTAAATGTTTATGTCATTAGTATGAGTAATTTTCAAACCGCTGTAGCTCCTAAACTATGCGTCCTAAAATTATGAAAATAGTATTTTTATATTTGCCATATCAAGGTCTACCTAAAATAAAATATTGCAAAGTCCTGCGATCAATTCTAAATGTTTATGTCATTAGTATGAGTAATTTTCAAACCGCTGTAGCTCCTAAACTATGCGTCCTAAAATTATGAAAATAGTATTTTTATATTTGCCATATCAAGGTCTACCTAAAATAATATATTGCAAAGTCCTGCAATCAATTCTAAATGTTTATGTCATTAGTAAGAGTAATTTTCAAACCGCAATAGCTCCTAAACTATGCGTTCTAAAATTATGAAAATAGTATTTTTATATTTGCCATATCAAGGTCTACCTAAAATAATATATTGCAAAGTCCTGCGATCAATTCTAAATGTTTATGTCATTAGTATGAGTAATTTTCAAACCGCAATAGCTCCTAAACCATGCGTTCTAAAATTATGAAAATAGTATTTTTATATTTGCCATATCAAGGTCTACCTAAAATAAAATATTGCAAAGTCCTGCGATCAATTCTAAATGTTTATGTCATTAATATGAGTAATTTTCAAACCGCAATAGCTCCTAAACTATGCGTCCTAAAATTATGAAAATAGTATTTTTATATTTGCCATATCAAGGTCTACCTAAAATAAAATATTGCAAAGTCCTGCGATCAATTCTAAATGTTTATGTCATTAGTATGAGTAATTTTCAAACCGCTGTAGCTCCTAAACTATGCGTCCTAAAATTATGAAAATAGTATTTTTATATTTGCCATATCAAGGTCTACCTAAAATAAAATATTGCAAAGTCCTGCGATTAATTCTAAATGTTTATGTCATTAATATGAGTAATTTTCAAACCGCTGTTGCTCCTAAACTATGCGTCCTAAAATTATGAAAATAGTATTTTTATATTTGCCATATCAAGGTCTACCTAAAATAAAATATTGCAAAGTCCTGCGATCAATTCTAAATGTTTATGTCATTAGTATGAGTAATTTTCAAACCGCTGTAGCTCCTAAACCATGCGTCCTAAAATTATGAAAATAGTATTTTTATATTTGCCATATCAAGGTCTACCTAAAATAAAATATTGCAAAGTCTTGCGATTAATTCTAAATGTTTATGTCATTAATATGAGTACTTTTCAAACCGCTGTAGCTCCTAAACTATGCGTCCTAAAATTATGAAAATAGTATTTTTATATTTGTCATATCAAGGTCTACCTAAAATAAAATATTGCAAAGTCCTGCGATCAATTCTAAATGTGTATGTCATTAGTATGAGTAATTTTCAAACCGCAATAGCTCCTAAACCATGCGTTCTAAAATTATGAAAATAGTATTTTTATATTTGCCATATCAAGGTCTACCTAAAATAAAATATTGCAAAGTCCTGCGATCAATTCTAAATGTTTATGTCATTAGTATGAGTAATTTTCAAACCGCTGTAGCTCCTAAATTATGCGTCCTAAAATTATGAAAATAGTATTTTTATATTTGCCATATCAAGGTCTACCTAAAATAAAATATTGCAAAGTCCTGCGATCAATTCTAAATGTTTATGTCATTAGTAAGAGTAATTTTCAAACCGCAATAGCTCCTAAACCATGCGTTCTAAAATTATGAAAATAGTATTTTTATATTTGCCATATCAAGGTCTACCTAAAATAATATATTGCAAAGTCCTGCGATCAATTCTAAATGTTTATGTCATTAGTATGAGTAATTTTCAAACCGCAATAGCTCCTAAACCATGCGTTCTAAAATTATGAAAATAGTATTTTTATATTTGCCATATCAAGGTCTACCTAAAATAAAATATTGCAAGGTCCTGCGATCAATTCTAAATGTTTATGTCATTAATATGAGTAATTTTCAAACCGCTGCAGCTCCTAAACTATGCGTCCTAAAATTATGAAAATAGTATTTTTATATTTGCCATATCAAGGTCTACCTAAAATAATATATTGCAAAGTCCTGCAATCAATTCTAAATGTTTATGTCATTAGTAAGAGTAATTTTCAAACCGCAATAGCTCCTAAACCATGCGTTCTAAAATTATGAAAATAGTATTTTTATATTTGCCATATCAAGGTCTACCTAAAATAAAATATTGCAAAGTCCTGCGATCAATTCTAAATGTTTATGTCATTAATATGAGTAATTTTCAAACCGCAATAGCTCCTAAACTATGCGTCCTAAAATTATGAAAATAGTATTTTTATATTTGCCATATCAAGGTCTACCTAAAATAAAATATTGCAAAGTCCTGCGATCAATTCTAAATGTTTATGTCATTAGTATGAGTAATTTTCAAACCGCTGTAGCTCCTAAACTATGCGTCTTAAAATTATGAAAATAGTATTTTTATATTTGCCATATCAAGGTCTACCTAAAATAAAATATTGCAAAGTCCTGCGATCAATTCTAAATGTTTATGTCATTAATATGAGTAATTTTCAAACCGCTGTAGCTCCTAAACTATGCGTCCTAAAATTATGAAAATAGTATTTTTATATTTGCCATATCAAGGTCTACCTAAAATAAAATATTGCAAAGCCCTGCGATCAATTCTAAATGTTTATGTCATTAGTATGAGTAATTTTCAAACCGCTGTAGCTCCTAAACTATGCGTCCTAAAATTATGAAAATAGTATTTTTATATTTGCCATATCAAGGTCTACCTAAAATAAAATATTGCAAAGTCCTGCGATCAATTCTAAATGTTTATGTCATTAGTATGAGTAATTTTCAAACCGCTGTAGCTCCTAAACTATGCGTCCTAAAATTATGAAAATAGTATTTTTATATTTGCCATATCAAGGTCTACCTAAAATAATATATTGCAAAGTCCTGCAATCAATTCTAAATGTTTATGTCATTAGTAAGAGTAATTTTCAAACCGCAATAGCTCCTAAACCATGCGTTCTAAAATTATGAAAATAGTATTTTTATATTTGCCATATCAAGGTCTACCTAAAATAAAATATTGCAAAGTCCTGCGATCAATTCTAAATGTTTATGTCATTAGTATGAGTAATTTTCAAACCGCAATAGCTCCTAAACTATGCGTCCTACAATTATGAAAATAGTATTTTTATATTTGCCATATCAAGGTCTACCTAAAATAAAATATTGCAAAGTCCTGCGATCAATTCTAAATGTTTATGTCATTAGTATGAGTAATTTTCAAACCGCAATAGCTCCTAAACCATGCGTTCTAAAATTATGAAAATAGTATTTTTATATTTGCCATATCAAGGTCTACCTAAAATAAAATATTGCAAAGTCCTGCGATCAATTCTAAATGTTTATGTCATTAATATGAGTAATTTTCAAACCGCTGTAGCTCCTAAACTATGCGTCCTAAAATTATGAAAATAGTATTTTTATATTTGCCATATCAAGGTCTACCTAAAATAAAATATTGCAAAGTCCTGCGATCAATTCTAAATGTTTATGTCATTAGTATGAGTAATTTTCAAACCGCAATAGCTCCTAAACTA
Organism: Tipula confusa; assembly: GCA_963556175.1. Lineage (NCBI taxonomy): Eukaryota > Metazoa > Arthropoda > Insecta > Diptera > Tipulidae > Tipula > Tipula confusa. The sequence goes on along the minus strand of OY744476.1, from coordinate 173,405,617 downwards.
TGCGTCCTAAAATTATGAAAATAGTATTTTTATATTTGCCATATCAAGGTCTACCTAAAATAAAATATTGCAAAGTCCTGCGATCAATTCTAAATGTTTATGTCATTAGTATGAGTAATTTTCAAACCGCAATAGCTCCTAAACCATGCGTTCTAAAATTATGAAAATAGTATTTTTATATTTGCCATATCAAGGTCTACCTAAAATAAAATATTGCAAAGTCCTGCGATCAATTCTAAATGTTTATGTCATTAGTATGAGTAATTTTCAAACCGCAATAGCTCCTAAACTATGCGTCCTAAAATTATGAAAATAGTATTTTTATATTTGCCATATCAAGGTCTACCTAAAATAAAATATTGCAAAGCCCTGCGATCAATTCTAAATGTTTATGTCATTAGTATGAGTAATTTTCAAACCGCTGTAGCTCCTAAACTATGCGTCCTAAAATTATGAAAATAGTATTTTTATATTTGCCATATCAAGGTCTACCTAAAATAAAATATTGCAAAGTCCTGCGATCAATTCTAAATGTGTATGTCATTAGTATGAGTAATTTTCAAACCGCAATAGCTCCTAAACCATGCGTTCTAAAATTATGAAAATAGTATTTTTATATTTGCCATATCAAGGTCTACCTAAAATAAAATATTGCAAAGTCCTGCGATCAATTCTAAATGTTTATGTCATTAATATGAGTAATTTTCAAACCGCTGTAGCTCCTAAACTATGCGTCCTAAAATTATGAAAATAGTATTTTTATATTTGCCATATCAAGGTCTACCTAAAATAAAATATTGCAAAGTCCTGCGATCAATTCTAAATGTTTATGTCATTAGTATGAGTAATTTTCAAACCGCAATAGCTCCTAAACTATGCGTCCTAAAATTATGAAAATAGTATTTTTATATTTGCCATATCAAGGTCTACCTAAAATAAAATATTGCAAAGTCCTGCGATCAATTCTAAATGTTTATGTCATTAGTATGAGTAATTTTCAAACCGCAATAGCTCCTAAACCATGCGTTCTAAAATTATGAAAATAGTATTTTTATATTTGCCATATCAAGGTCTACCTAAAATAAAATATTGCAAAGCCCTGCGATCAATTCTAAATGTTTATGTCATTAGTATGAGTAATTTTCAAACCGCTGTAGCTCCTAAACTATGCGTCCTAAAATTATGAAAATAGTATTTTTATATTTGCCATATCAAGGTCTACCTAAAATAAAATATTGCAAAGTCCTGCGATCAATTCTAAATGTTTATGTCATTAGTATGAGTAATTTTCAAACCGCAATAGCTCCTAAACTATGCGTCCTAAAATTATGAAAATAGTATTTTTATATTTGCCATATCAAGGTCTACCTAAAATAAAATATTGCAAAGTCCTGCGATCAATTCTAAATGTTTATGTCATTAGTATGAGTAATTTTCAAACCGCAATAGCTCCTAAACTATGCGTCCTAAAATTATGAAAATAGTATTTTTATATTTGCCATATCAAGGTCTACCTAAAATAAAATATTGCAAAGTCCTGCGATCAATTCTAAATGTTTATGTCATTAGTATGAGTAATTTTCAAACCGCAATAGCTCCTAAACTATGCGTCCTAAAATTATGAAAATAGTATTTTTATATTTGCCATATCAAGGTCTACCTAAAATAAAATATTGCAAAGCCCTGCGATCAATTCTAAATGTTTATGTCATTAGTATGAGTAATTTTCAAACCGCTGTAGCTCCTAAACTATGCGTCCTAAAATTATGAAAATAGTATTTTTATATTTGCCATATCAAGGTCTACCTAAAATAAAATATTGCAAAGTCCTGCGATCAATTCTAAATGTTTATGTCATTAGTATGAGTAATTTTCAAACCGCTGTAGCTCCTAAACTATGCGTCCTAAAATTATGAAAATAGTATTTTTATATTTGCCATATCAAGGTCTACCTAAAATAATATATTGCAAAGTCCTGCAATCAATTCTAAATGTTTATGTCATTAGTAAGAGTAATTTTCAAACCGCAATAGCTCCTAAACCATGCGTTCTAAAATTATGAAAATAGTATTTTTATATTTGCCATATCAAGGTCTACCTAAAATAAAATATTGCAAAGTCCTGCGATCAATTCTAAATGTTTATGTCATTAATATGAGTAATTTTCAAACCGCAATAGCTCCTAAACTATGCGTCCTAAAATTATGAAAATAGTATTTTTATATTTGCCATATCAAGGTCTACCTAAAATAAAATATTGCAAAGTCCTGCGATCAATTCTAAATGTTTATGTCATTAGTATGAGTAATTTTCAAACCGCTGTAGCTCCTAAACTATGCGTCCTAAAATTATGAAAATAGTATTTTTATATTTGCCATATCAAGGTCTACCTAAAATAAAATATTGCAAAGTCCTGCGATTAATTCTAAATGTTTATGTCATTAATATGAGTAATTTTCAAACCGCTGTAGCTCCTAAACTATGCGTCCTAAAATTATGAAAATAGTATTTTTATATTTGCCATATCAAGGTCTACCTAAAATAAAATATTGCAAAGTCCTGCGATCAATTCTAAATGTTTATGTCATTAGTATGAGTAATTTTCAAACCGCTGTAGCTCCTAAACCATGCGTCCTAAAATTATGAAAATAGTATTTTTATATTTGCCATATCAAGGTCTACCTAAAATAAAATATTGCAAAGTCTTGCGATTAATTCTAAATGTTTATGTCATTAATATGAGTACTTTTCAAACCGCTGTAGCTCCTAAACTATGCGTCCTAAAATTATGAAAATAGTATTTTTATATTTGCCATATCAAGGTCTACCTAAAATAAAATATTGCAAAGTCCTGCGATCAATTCTAAATGTTTATGTCATTAGTATGAGTAATTTTCAAACCGCAATAGCTCCTAAACCATGCGTTCTAAAATTATGAAAATAGTATTTTTATATTTGCCATATCAAGGTCTACCTAAAATAAAATATTGCAAAGCCCTGCGATCAATTCTAAATGTTTATGTCATTAGTATGAGTAATTTTCAAACCGCTGTAGCTCCTAAACTATGCGTCCTAAAATTATGAAAATAGTATTTTTATATTTGCCATATCAAGGTCTACCTAAAATAAAATATTGCAAAGTCCTGCGATCAATTCTAAATGTTTATGTCATTAGTATGAGTAATTTTCAAACCGCAATAGCTCCTAAACTATGCGTCCTAAAATTATGAAAATAGTATTTTTATATTTGCCATATCAAGGTCTACCTAAAATAAAATATTGCAAAGCCCTGCGATCAATTCTAAATGTTTATGTCATTAGTATGAGTAATTTTCAAACCGCTGTAGCTCCTAAACTATGCGTCCTAAAATTATGAAAATAGTATTTTTATATTTGCCATATCAAGGTCTACCTAAAATAAAATATTGCAAAGTCCTGCGATCAATTCTAAATGTTTATGTCATTAGTATGAGTAATTTTCAAACCGCAATAGCTCCTAAACTATGCGTCCTAAAATTATGAAAATAGTATTTTTATATTTGCCATATCAAGGTCTACCTAAAATAAAATATTGCAAAGCCCTGCGATCAATTCTAAATGTTTATGTCATTAGTATGAGTAATTTTCAAACCGCTGTAGCTCCTAAACTATGCGTCCTAAAATTATGAAAATAGTATTTTTATATTTGCCATATCAAGGTCTACCTAAAATAAAATATTGCAAAGTCCTGCGATCAATTCTAAATGTTTATGTCATTAGTATGAGTAATTTTCAAACCGCTGTAGCTCCTAAACTATGCGTCCTAAAATTATGAAAATAGTATTTTTATATTTGCCATATCAAGGTCTACCTAAAATAATATATTGCAAAGTCCTGCAATCAATTCTAAATGTTTATGTCATTAGTAAGAGTAATTTTCAAACCGCAATAGCTCCTAAACCATGCGTTCTAAAATTATGAAAATAGTATTTTTATATTTGCCATATCAAGGTCTACCTAAAATAATATATTGCAAAGTCCTGCGATCAATTCTAAATGTTTATGTCATTAGTATGAGTAATTTTCAAACCGCAATAGCTCCTAAACCATGCGTTCTAAAATTATGAAAATAGTATTTTTATATTTGCCATATCAAGGTCTACCTAAAATAAAATATTGCAAAGTCCTGCGATCAATTCTAAATGTTTATGTCATTAATATGAGTAATTTTCAAACCGCAATAGCTCCTAAACTATGCGTCCTAAAATTATGAAAATAGTATTTTTATATTTGCCATATCAAGGTCTACCTAAAATAAAATATTGCAAAGTCCTGCGATCAATTCTAAATGTTTATGTCATTAGTATGAGTAATTTTCAAACCGCTGTAGCTCCTAAACTATGCGTCCTAAAATTATGAAAATAGTATTTTTATATTTGCCATATCAAGGTCTACCTAAAATAAAATATTGCAAAGTCCTGCGATTAATTCTAAATGTTTATGTCATTAATATGAGTAATTTTCAAACCGCTGTAGCTCCTAAACTATGCGTCCTAAAATTATGAAAATAGTATTTTTATATTTGCCATATCAAGGTCTACCTAAAATAAAATATTGCAAAGTCCTGCGATCAATTCTAAATGTTTATGTCATTAGTATGAGTAATTTTCAAACCGCTGTAGCTCCTAAACCATGCGTCCTAAAATTATGAAAATAGTATTTTTATATTTGCCATATCAAGGTCTACCTAAAATAAAATATTGCAAAGTCCTGCGATCAATTCTAAATGTTTATGTCATTAATATGAGTACTTTTCAAACCGCTGTAGCTCCTAAACTATGCGTCCTAAAATTATGAAAATAGTATTTTTATATTTGCCATATCAAGGTCTACCTAAAATAAAATATTGCAAAGTCCTGCGATCAATTCTAAATGTGTATGTCATTAGTATGAGTAATTTTCAAACCGCAATAGCTCCTAAACCATGCGTTCTAAAATTATGAAAATAGTATTTTTATATTTGCCATATCAAGGTCTACCTAAAATAAAATATTGCAAAGTCCTGCGATCAATTCTAAATGTTTATGTCATTAATATGAGTAATTTTCAAACCGCTGTAGCTCCTAAACTATGCGTCCTAAAATTATGAAAATAGTATTTTTATATTTGCCATATCAAGGTCTACCTAAAATAAAATATTGCAAAGTCCTGCGATCAATTCTAAATGTTTATGTCATTAGTATGAGTAATTTTCAAACCGCAATAGCTCCTAAACTATGCGTCCTACAATTATGAAAATAGTATTTTTATATTTGCCATATCAAGGTCTACCTAAAATAAAATATTGCAAAGTCCTGCGATCAATTCTAAATGTTTATGTCATTAGTATGAGTAATTTTCAAACCGCAATAGCTCCTAAACCATGCGTTCTAAAATTATGAAAATAGTATTTTTATATTTGCCATATCAAGGTCTACCTAAAATAAAATATTGCAAAGCCCTGCGATCAATTCTAAATGTTTATGTCATTAGTATGAGTAATTTTCAAACCGCTGTAGCTCCTAAACTATGCGTCCTAAAATTATGAAAATAGTATTTTTATATTTGCCATATCAAGGTCTACCTAAAATAAAATATTGCAAAGTCCTGCGATCAATTCTAAATGTTTATGTCATTAGTATGAGTAATTTTCAAACCGCAATAGCTCCTAAACTATGCGTCCTAAAATTATGAAAATAGTATTTTTATATTTGCCATATCAAGGTCTACCTAAAATAAAATATTGCAAAGCCCTGCGATCAATTCTAAATGTTTATGTCATTAGTATGAGTAATTTTCAAACCGCTGTAGCTCCTAAACTATGCGTCCTAAAATTATGAAAATAGTATTTTTATATTTGCCATATCAAGGTCTACCTAAAATAAAATATTGCAAAGTCCTGCGATCAATTCTAAATGTTTATGTCATTAGTATGAGTAATTTTCAAACCGCAATAGCTCCTAAACTATGCGTCCTAAAATTATGGAAATAGTATTTTTATATTTGCCATATCAAGGTCTACCTAAAATAAAATATTGCAAAGTCCTGCGATCAATTCTAAATGTTTATGTCATTAGTATGAGTAATTTTCAAACCGCAATAGCTCCTAAACTATGCGTCCTAAAATTATGAAAATAGTATTTTTATATTTGCCATATCAAGGTCTACCTAAAATAAAATATTGCAAAGCCCTGCGATCAATTCTAAATGTTTATGTCATTAGTATGAGTAATTTTCAAACCGCTGTAGCTCCTAAACTATGCGTCCTAAAATTATGAAAATAGTATTTTTATATTTGCCATATCAAGGTCTACCTAAAATAAAATATTGCAAAGTCCTGCGATCAATTCTAAATGTTTATGTCATTAGTATGAGTAATTTTCAAACCGCTGTAGCTCCTAAACTATGCGTCCTAAAATTATGAAAATAGTATTTTTATATTTGCCATATCAAGGTCTACCTAAAATAATATATTGCAAAGTCCTGCAATCAATTCTAAATGTTTATGTCATTAGTAAGAGTAATTTTCAAACCGCAATAGCTCCTAAACCATGCGTTCTAAAATTATGAAAATAGTATTTTTATATTTGCCATATCAAGGTCTACCTAAAATAATATATTGCAAAGTCCTGCGATCAATTCTAAATGTTTATGTCATTAGTATGAGTAATTTTCAAACCGCAATAGCTCCTAAACCATGCGTTCTAAAATTATGAAAATAGTATTTTTATATTTGCCATATCAAGGTCTACCTAAAATAAAATATTGCAAAGTCCTGCGATCAATTCTAAATGTTTATGTCATTAATATGAGTAATTTTCAAACCGCAATAGCTCCTAAACTATGCGTCCTAAAATTATGAAAATAGTATTTTTATATTTGCCATATCAAGGTCTACCTAAAATAAAATATTGCAAAGTCCTGCGATCAATTCTAAATGTTTATGTCATTAGTATGAGTAATTTTCAAACCGCTGTAGCTCCTAAACTATGCGTCCTAAAATTATGAAAATAGTATTTTTATATTTGCCATATCAAGGTCTACCTAAAATAAAATATTGCAAAGTCCTGCGATTAATTCTAAATGTTTATGTCATTAATATGAGTAATTTTCAAACCGCTGTAGCTCCTAAACTATGCGTCCTAAAATTATGAAAATAGTATTTTTATATTTGCCATATCAAGGTCTACCTAAAATAAAATATTGCAAAGTCCTGCGATCAATTCTAAATGTTTATGTCATTAATATGAGTACTTTTCAAACCGCTGTAGCTCCTAAACTATGCGTCCTAAAATTATGAAAATAGTATTTTTATATTTGCCATATCAAGGTCTACCTAAAATAAAATATTGCAAAGTCCTGCGATCAATTCTAAATGTTTATGTCATTAGTATGAGTAATTTTCAAACCGCAATAGCTCCTAAACTATGCGTCCTAAAATTATGAAAATAGTATTTTTATATTTGCCATATCAAGGTCTACCTAAAATAAAATATTGCAAAGTCCTGCGATCAATTCTAAATGTTTATGTCATTAGTATGAGTAATTTTCAAACCGCAATAGCTCCTAAACTATGCGTCCTAAAATTATGAAAATAGTATTTTTATATTTGCCATATCAAGGTCTACCTAAAATAAAATATTGCAAAGCCCTGCGATCAATTCTAAATGTTTATGTCATTAGTATGAGTAATTTTCAAACCGCTGTAGCTCCTAAACTATGCGTCCTAAAATTATGAAAATAGTATTTTTATATTTGCCATATCAAGGTCTACCTAAAATAAAATATTGCAAAGTCCTGCGATCAATTCTAAATGTTTATGTCATTAGTATGAGTAATTTTCAAACCGCTGTAGCTCCTAAACTATGCGTCCTAAAATTATGAAAATAGTATTTTTATATTTGCCATATCAAGGTCTACCTAAAATAAAATATTGCAAAGCCCTGCGATCAATTCTAAATGTTTATGTCATTAGTATGAGTAATTTTCAAACCGCTGTAGCTCCTAAACTATGCGTCCTAAAATTATGAAAATAGTATTTTTATATTTGCCATATCAAGGTCTACCTAAAATAAAATATTGCAAAGTCCTGCGATTAATTCTAAATGTTTATGTCATTAGTATGAGTAATTTTCAAACCGCAATAGCTCCTAAACTATGCGTCCTAAAATTATGAAAATAGTATTTTTATATTTGCCATATCAAGGTCTACCTAAAATAAAATATTGCAAAGTCCTGCGATCAATTCTAAATGTTTATGTCATTAGTATGAGTAATTTTCAAACCGCAATAGCTCCTAAACTATGCGTCCTAAAATTATGAAAATAGTATTTTTATATTTGCCATATCAAGGTCTACCTAAAATAAAATATTGCAAAGCCCTGCGATCAATTCTAAATGTTTATGTCATTAGTATGAGTAATTTTCAAACCGCTGTAGCTCCTAAACTATGCGTCCTAAAATTATGAAAATAGTATTTTTATATTTGCCATATCAAGGTCTACCTAAAATAAAATATTGCAAAGTCCTGCGATCAATTCTAAATGTTTATGTCATTAGTATGAGTAATTTTCAAACCGCTGTAGCTCCTAAACTATGCGTCCTAAAATTATGAAAATAGTATTTTTATATTTGCCATATCAAGGTCTACCTAAAATAAAATATTGCAAAGCCCTGCGATCAATTCTAAATGTTTATGTCATTAGTATGAGTAATTTTCAAACCGCTGTAGCTCCTAAACTATGCGTCCTAAAATTATGAAAATAGTATTTTTATATTTGCCATATCAAGGTCTACCTAAAATAAAATATTGCAAAGTCCTGCGATCAATTCTAAATGTTTATGTCATTAGTATGAGTAATTTTCAAACCGCAATAGCTCCTAAACTATGCGTCCTAAAATTATGAAAATAGTATTTTTATATTTGCCATATCAAGGTCTACCTAAAATAAAATATTGCAAAGTCCTGCGATCAATTCTAAATGTTTATGTCATTAGTATGAGTAATTTTCAAACCGCAATAGCTCCTAAACTATGCGTCCTAAAATTATGAAAATAGTATTTTTATATTTGCCATATCAAGGTCTACCTAAAATAAAATATTGCAAAGCCCTGCGATCAATTCTAAATGTTTATGTCATTAGTATGAGTAATTTTCAAACCGCTGTAGCTCCTAAACTATGCGTCCTAAAATTATGAAAATAGTATTTTTATATTTGCCATATCAAGGTCTACCTAAAATAAAATATTGCAAAGCCCTGCGATCAATTCTAAATGTTTATGTCATTAGTATGAGTAATTTTCAAACCGCTGTAGCTCCTAAACTATGCGTCCTAAAATTATGAAAATAGTATTTTTATATTTGCCATATCAAGGTCTACCTAAAATAAAATATTGCAAAGTCCTGCGATCAATTCTAAATGTTTATGTCATTAGTATGAGTAATTTTCAAACCGCTGTAGCTCCTAAACTATGCGTCCTAAAATTATGAAAATAGTATTTTTATATTTGCCATATCAAGGTCTACCTAAAATAAAATATTGCAAAGCCCTGCGATCAATTCTAAATGTTTATGTCATTAGTATGAGTAATTTTCAAACCGCTGTAGCTCCTAAACTATGCGTCCTAAAATTATGAAAATAGTATTTTTATATTTGCCATATCAAGGTCTACCTAAAATAAAATATTGCAAAGTCCTGCGATCAATTCTAAATGTTTATGTCATTAGTATGAGTAATTTTCAAACCGCAATAGCTCCTAAACTATGCGTCCTAAAATTATGAAAATAGTATTTTTATATTTGCCATATCAAGGTCTACCTAAAATAAAATATTGCAAAGTCCTGCGATCAATTCTAAATGTTTATGTCATTAGTATGAGTAATTTTCAAACCGCAATAGCTCCTAAACTATGCGTCCTAAAATTATGAAAATAGTATTTTTATATTTGCCATATCAAGGTCTACCTAAAATAATATATTGCAAAGTCCTGCAATCAATTCTAAATGTTTATGTCATTAGTAAGAGTAATTTTCAAACCGCAATAGCTCCTAAACCATGCGTTCTAAAATTATGAAAATAGTATTTTTATATTTGCCATATCAAGGTCTACCTAAAATAATATATTGCAAAGTCCTGCGATCAATTCTAAATGTTTATGTCATTAGTATGAGTAATTTTCAAACCGCAATAGCTCCTAAACCATGCGTTCTAAAATTATGAAAATAGTATTTTTATATTTGCCATATCAAGGTCTACCTAAAATAAAATATTGCAAAGTCCTGCGATCAATTCTAAATGTTTATGTCATTAATATGAGTAATTTTCAAACCGCAATAGCTCCTAAACTATGCGTCCTAAAATTATGAAAATAGTATTTTTATATTTGCCATATCAAGGTCTACCTAAAATAAAATATTGCAAAGTCCTGCGATCAATTCTAAATGTTTATGTCATTAATATGAGTACTTTTCAAACCGCTGTAGCTCCTAAACTATGCGTCCTAAAATTATGAAAATAGTATTTTTATATTTGCCATATCAAGGTCTACCTAAAATAAAATATTGCAAAGTCCTGCGATCAATTCTAAATGTGTATGTCATTAGTATGAGTAATTTTCAAACCGCAATAGCTCCTAAACCATGCGTTCTAAAATTATGAAAATAGTATTTTTATATTTGCCATATCAAGGTCTACCTAAAATAAAATATTGCAAAGTCCTGCGATCAATTCTAAATGTTTATGTCATTAGTATGAGTAATTTTCAAACCGCAATAGCTCCTAAACTATGCGTCCTAAAATTATGAAAATAGTATTTTTATATTTGCCATATCAAGGTCTACCTAAAATAAAATATTGCAAAGTCCTGCGATCAATTCTAAATGTTTATGTCATTAATATGAGTACTTTTCAAACCGCTGTAGCTCCTAAACTATGCGTCCTAAAATTATGAAAATAGTATTTTTATATTTGCCATATCAAGGTCTACCTAAAATAAAATATTGCAAAGTCCTGCGATCAATTCTAAATGTGTATGTCATTAGTATGAGTAATTTTCAAACCGCAATAGCTCCTAAACCATGCGTTCTAAAATTATGAAAATAGTATTTTTATATTTGCCATATCAAGGTCTACCTAAAATAAAATATTGCAAAGTCCTGCGATCAATTCTAAATGTTTATGTCATTAGTATGAGTAATTTTCAAACCGCAATAGCTCCTAAACTATGCGTCCTAAAATTATGAAAATAGTATTTTTATATTTGCCATATCAAGGTCTACCTAAAATAAAATATTGCAAAGTCCTGCGATCAATTCTAAATGTTTATGTCATTAGTATGAGTAATTTTCAAACCGCAATAGCTCCTAAACCATGCGTTCTAAAATTATGAAAATAGTATTTTTATATTTGCCATATCAAGGTCTACCTAAAATAAAATATTGCAAAGTCCTGCGATCAATTCTAAATGTTTATGTCATTAGTATGAGTAATTTTCAAACCGCAATAGCTCCTAAACTATGCGTCCTAAAATTATGAAAATAGTATTTTTATATTTGCCATATCAAGGTCTACCTAAAATAAAATATTGCAAAGTCCTGCGATCAATTCTAAATGTTTATGTCATTAGTATGAGTAATTTTCAAACCGCTGTAGCTCCTAAACCATGCGTCCTAAAATTATGAAAATAGTATTTTTATATTTGCCATATCAAGGTCTACCTAAAATAAAATATTGCAAAGTCCTGCGATCAATTCTAAATGTTTATGTCATTAATATGAGTACTTTTCAAACCGCTGTAGCTCCTAAACTATGCGTCCTAAAATTATGAAAATAGTATTTTTATATTTGCCATATCAAGGTCTACCTAAAATAAAATATTGCAAAGTCCTGCGATCAATTCTAAATGTGTATGTCATTAGTATGAGTAATTTTCAAACCGCAATAGCTCCTAAACCATGCGTTCTAAAATTATGAAAATAGTATTTTTATATTTGCCATATCAAGGTCTACCTAAAATAAAATATTGCAAAGTCCTGCGATCAATTCTAAATGTTTATGTCATTAGTATGAGTAATTTTCAAACCGCAATAGCTCCTAAACTATGCGTCCTAAAATTATGAAAATAGTATTTTTATATTTGCCATATCAAGGTCTACCTAAAATAAAATATTGCAAAGTCCTGCGATCAATTCTAAATGTTTATGTCATTAGTATGAGTAATTTTCAAACCGCAATAGCTCCTAAACCATGCGTTCTAAAATTATGAAAATAGTATTTTTATATTTGCCATATCAAGGTCTACCTAAAATAAAATATTGCAAAGTCCTGCGATCAATTCTAAATGTTTATGTCATTAGTATGAGTAATTTTCAAACCGCAATAGCTCCTAAACTATGCGTCCTAAAATTATGAAAATAGTATTTTTATATTTGCCATATCAAGGTCTACCTAAAATAAAATATTGCAAAGTCCTGCGATCAATTCTAAATGTTTATGTCATTAGTATGAGTAATTTTCAAACCGCAATAGCTCCTAAACCATGCGTTCTAAAATTATGAAAATAGTATTTTTATATTTGCCATATCAAGGTCTACCTAAAATAAAATATTGCAAAGCCCTGCGATCAATTCTAAATGTTTATGTCATTAGTATGAGTAATTTTCAAACCGCTGTAGCTCCTAAACTATGCGTCCTAAAATTATGAAAATAGTATTTTTATATTTGCCATATCAAGGTCTACCTAAAATAAAATATTGCAAAGTCCTGCGATCAATTCTAAATGTTTATGTCATTAGTATGAGTAATTTTCAAACCGCAATAGCTCCTAAACTATGCGTCCTAAAATTATGAAAATAGTATTTTTATATTTGCCATATCAAGGTCTACCTAAAATAAAATATTGCAAAGCCCTGCGATCAATTCTAAATGTTTATGTCATTAGTATGAGTAATTTTCAAACCGCTGTAGCTCCTAAACTATGCGTCCTAAAATTATGAAAATAGTATTTTTATATTTGCCATATCAAGGTCTACCTAAAATAAAATATTGCAAAGTCCTGCGATCAATTCTAAATGTTTATGTCATTAATATGAGTACTTTTCAAACCGCTGTAGCTCCTAAACTATGCGTCCTAAAATTATGAAAATAGTATTTTTATATTTGCCATATCAAGGTCTACCTAAAATAAAATATTGCAAAGTCCTGCGATCAATTCTAAATGTTTATGTCATTAGTATGAGTAATTTTCAAACCGCAATAGCTCCTAAACTATGCGTCCTAAAATTATGAAAATAGTATTTTTATATTTGCCATATCAAGGTCTACCTAAAATAAAATATTGCAAAGCCCTGCGATCAATTCTAAATGTTTATGTCATTAGTATGAGTAATTTTCAAACCGCTGTAGCTCCTAAACTATGCGTCCTAAAATTATGAAAATAGTATTTTTATATTTGCCATATCAAGGTCTACCTAAAATAAAATATTGCAAAGTCCTGCGATCAATTCTAAATGTTTATGTCATTAGTATGAGTAATTTTCAAACCGCTGTAGCTCCTAAACTATGCGTCCTAAAATTATGAAAATAGTATTTTTATATTTGCCATATCAAGGTCTACCTAAAATAATATATTGCAAAGTCCTGCAATCAATTCTAAATGTTTATGTCATTAGTAAGAGTAATTTTCAAACCGCAATAGCTCCTAAACCATGCGTTCTAAAATTATGAAAATAGTATTTTTATATTTGCCATATCAAGGTCTACCTAAAATAATATATTGCAAAGTCCTGCGATCAATTCTAAATGTTTATGTCATTAGTATGAGTAATTTTCAAACCGCAATAGCTCCTAAACCATGCGTTCTAAAATTATGAAAATAGTATTTTTATATTTGCCATATCAAGGTCTACCTAAAATAAAATATTGCAAAGTCCTGCGATCAATTCTAAATGTTTATGTCATTAATATGAGTAATTTTCAAACCGCAATAGCTCCTAAACTATGCGTCCTAAAATTATGAAAATAGTATTTTTATATTTGCCATATCAAGGTCTACCTAAAATAAAATATTGCAAAGTCCTGCGATCAATTCTAAATGTTTATGTCATTAGTATGAGTAATTTTCAAACCGCTGTAGCTCCTAAACTATGCGTCCTAAAATTATGAAAATAGTATTTTTATATTTGCCATATCAAGGTCTACCTAAAATAAAATATTGCAAAGTCCTGCGATTAATTCTAAATGTTTATGTCATTAATATGAGTAATTTTCAAACCGCTGTAGCTCCTAAACTATGCGTCCTAAAATTATGAAAATAGTATTTTTATATTTGCCATATCAAGGTCTACCTAAAATAAAATATTGCAAAGTCCTGCGATCAATTCTAAATGTTAATGTCATTAATATGAGTAATTTTCAAACCGCTGTAGCTCCTAAACTATGCGTCCTAAAATTATGAAAATAGTATTTTTATATTTGCCATATCAAGGTCTACCTAAAATAAAATATTGCAAAGTCCTGCGATCAATTCTAAATGTTTATGTCATTAATATGAGTAATTTTCAAACCGCTGTAGCTCCTAAACTATGCGTCCTAAAATTATGAAAATAGTATTTTTATATTTGCCATATCAAGGTCTACCTAAAATAAAATATTTCAAAGTCCTGCGATCAATTCTAAATGTTTATGTCATTAATATGAGTAATTTTCAAACCGCAATAGCTCCTAAACTATGCGTCCTAAAATTATGAAAATAGTATTTTTATATTTGCTATATCAAGGTCTACCTAAAATAAAATATTTCAAAGTCCTGCAATCAATTCTAAATGTTTATGTCATTAATATGAGTAATTTTCAAACCGCAATAGCTCCTAAACTATGCGTCCTAAAATTATGAAAATAGTATTTTTATATTTGCTATATCAAGGTCTACCTAAAATAATATATTGCAAAGTCCTGCGATCAATTCTAAATGTTTATGTCATTAGTATGAGTAATTTTCAAACCGCTGTAGCTCCTAAACTATGCGTCCTAAAATTATGAAAATAGTATTTTTATATTTGCCATATCAAGGTCTACCTAAAATAAAATATTGCAAAGTCCTGCGATCAATTCTAAATGTTTATGTCATTAGTATGAGTAATTTTCAAACCGCTGTAGCTCCTAAACTATGCGTCCTAAAATTATGAAAATAGTATTTTTATATTTTCCATATCAAGGTCTACCTAAAATAATATATTGCAAAGTCCTGCGATCAATTCTAAATGTTTATGTCATTAGTATGAGTAATTTTCAAACCGCTGTAGCTCCTAAACTATGCGTCCTAAAATTATGAAAATAGTATTTTTATATTTGCTATATCAAGGTCTACCTAAAATAAAATATTTCAAAGTCCTGCGATCAATTCTAAATGTTTATGTCATTAATATGAGTAATTTTCAAACCGCAATAGCTCCTAAACTATGCGTCCTAAAATTATGAAAATAGTATTTTTATATTTGCCATATCAAGGTCTACCTAAAATAAAATATTTCAAAGTCCTGCGATCAATTCTAAATGTTTATGTCATTAGTATGAGTAATTTTCAAACCGCTGTAGCTCCTAAACTATGCGTCCTAAAATTATGAAAATAGTATTTTTATATTTGCTATATCAAGGTCTACCTAAAATAAAATATTTCAAAGTCCTGCGATCAATTCTAAATGTTTATGTCATTAGTATGAGTAATTTTCAAACCGCTGTAGCTCCTAAACTATGCGTCCTAAAATTATGAAAATAGTATTTTTATATTTGCTATATCAAGGTCTACCTAAAATAAAATATTTCAAAGTCCTGCGATCAATTCTAAATGTTTATGTCATTAATATGAGTAATTTTCAAACCGCAATAGCTCCTAAACTATGCGTCCTAAAATTATGAAAATAGTATTTTTATATTTGCTATATCAAGGTCTACCTAAAATAAAATATTTCAAAGTCCTGCGATCAATTCTAAATGTTTATGTCATTAGTATGAGTAATTTTCAAACCGCTGTAGCTCCTAAACTATGCGTCCTAAAATTATGAAAATAGTATTTTTATATTTGCTATATCAAGGTCTACCTAAAATAAAATATTTCAAAGTCCTGCGATCAATTCTAAATGTTTATGTCATTAATATGAGTAATTTTCAAACCGCAATAGCTCCTAAACTATGCGTCCTAAAATTATGAAAATAGTATTTTTATATTTGCCATATCAAGGTCTACCTAAAATAAAATATTTCAAAGTCCTGCGATCAATTCTAAATGTTTATGTCATTAATATGAGTAATTTTCAAACCGCTGTAGCTCCTAAACTATGCGTCCTAAAATTATGAAAATAGTATTTTTATATTTGCTATATCAAGGTCTACCTAAAATAAAATATTTCAAAGTCCTGCGATCAATTCTAAATGTTTATGTCATTAATATGAGTAATTTTCAAACCGCAATAGCTCCTAAACTATGCGTCCTAAAATTATGAAAATAGTATTTTTATATTTGCTATATCAAGGTCTACCTAAAATAATATAGTGCAAAGTCCTGCGATCAATTCTAAATGTTTATGTCATTAGTATGAGTAATTTTCAAACCGCTGTAGCTCCTAAACTATGCGTCCTAAAATTATGAAAATAGTATTTTTATATTTGCTATATCAAGGTCTACCTAAAATAAAATATTGCAAAGTCCTGCGATCAATTCTAAATGTTTATGTCATTAATATGAGTAATTTTCAAACCGCAATAGCTCCTAAACTATGCGTCCTAAAATTATGAAAATAGTATTTTTATATTTGCTATATCAAGGTCTACCTAAAATAAAATATTTCAAAGTCCTGCGATCAATTCTAAATGTTTATGTCATTAATATGAGTAATTTTCAAACCGCAATAGCTCCTAAACTATGCGTCCTAAAATTATGAAAATAGTATTTTTATATTTGCTATATCAAGGTCTACCTAAACTAAAATATTTCAAAGTCCTGCGATCAATTCTAAATGTTTATGTCATTAATATGAGTAATTTTCAAAACGCAATAGCTCCTAAACTATGCGTCCTAAAATTATGAAAATAGTATTTTTATATTTGCCATATCAAGGTCTACCTAAAATAAAATATTTCAAAGTCCTGCGATCAATTCTAAATGTTTATGTCATTAATATGAGTAATTTTCAAACCGCTGTAGCTCCTAAACTATGCGTCCTAAAATTATGAAAATAGTATTTTTATATTTGCTATATCAAGGTCTACCTAAAATAATATATTGCAAAGTCCTGCGATCAATTCTAAATGTTTATGTCATTAGTATGAGTAATTTTCAAACCGCTGTAGCTCCTAAACTATGCGTCCTAAAATTATGAAAATAGTATTTTTATATTTGCCATATCAAGGTCTACCTAAAATAAAATATTGCAAAGTCCTGCGATCAATTCTAAATGTTTATGTCATTAATATGAGTAATTTTCAAACCGCTGTAGCTCCTAAACTATGCGTCCTAAAATTATGAAAATAGTATTTTTATATTTGCTATATCAAGGTCTACCTAAAATAAAATATTGCAAAGTCCTGCGATCAATTCTAAATGTTTATGTCATTAATATGAGTAATTTTCAAACCGCTGTAGCTCCTAAACTATGCGTCCTAAAATTATGAAAATAGTATTTTTATATTTGCCATATCAAGGTCTACCTAAAATAAAATATTTCAAAGTCCTGCGATCAATTCTAAATGTTTATGTCATTAATATGAGTAATTTTCAAACCGCTGTAGCTCCTAAACTATGCGTCCTAAAATTATGAAAATAGTATTTTTATATTTGCTATATCAAGGTCTACCTAAAATAAAATATTTCAAAGTCCTGCGATCAATTCTAAATGTTTATGTCATTAATAAGAGTAATTTTCAAACCGCAATAGCTCCTAAACTATGCGTCCTAAAATTATGAAAATAGTATTTTTATATTTGCTATATCAAGGTCTACCTAAAATAAAATATTGCAAAGTCCTGCGATCAATTCTAAATGTTTATGTCATTAATATGAGTAATTTTCAAACCGCTGTAGCTCCTAAACTATGCGTCCTAAAATTATGAAAATAGTATTTTTATATTTGCTATATCAAGGTCTACCTAAAATAAAATATTGCAAAGTCCTGCGATCAATTCTAAATGTTTATGTCATTAATATGAGTAATTTTCAAACCGCTGTAGCTCCTAAACTATGCGTCCTAAAATTATGAAAATAGTATTTTTATATTTGCTATATCAAGGTCTACCTAAAATAAAATATTGCAAAGTCCTGCGATCAATTCTAAATGTTTATGTCATTAATATGAGTAATTTTCAAACCGCTGTAGCTCCTAAACTATGCGTCCTAAAATTATGAAAATAGTATTTTTATATTTGCCATATCAAGGTCTACCTAAAATAAAATATTTCAAAGTCCTGCGATCAATTCTAAATGTTTATGTCATTAATATGAGTAATTTTCAAACCGCTGTAGCTCCTAAACTATGCGTCCTAAAATTATGAAAATAGTATTTTTATATTTGCTATATCAAGGTCTACCTAAAATAAAATATTGCAAAGTCCTGCGATCAATTCTAAATGTTTATGTCATTAATATGAGTAATTTTCAAACCGCAATAGCTCCTAAACTATGCGTCCTAAAATTATGAAAATAGTATTTTTATATTTGCTATATCAAGGTCTACCTAAAATAATATATTGCAAAGTCCTGCGATCAATTCTAAATGTGTATGTCATTAATATGAGTAATTTTCAAACCGCTGTAGCTCCTAAACTATGCGTCCTAAAATTATGAAAATAGTATTTTTATATTTGCCATATCAAGGTCTACCAAAAATAAAATATTGCAAAGTCCTGCGATCAATTCTAAATGTTTATGTCATTAATATGAGTAATTTTCAAACCGCTGTGGCTCCTAAACTATGCGTCCTAAAATTATGAAAATAGTATTTTTATATTTCCTATATCAAGGTCTACCTAAAATAAAATATTGCAAAGTCCTGCGATCAATTCTAAATGTTTATGTCATTAATATGAGTAATTTTCAAACCGCTGTAGCTCCTTAACTATGCGTCCTAAAATTATGAAAATAATATTTTTATATTGAAAAGTAGTAGCAAAATGCAGAGCAGTTAAATATAAATGTGATTGTCTTGTGCTGGTGGTAATAGTAGTTTGATACCGGGAAACCGGACCAGTTCTGTTATTACTGAATTACCTTCTTTCCCTCCCCTACAAAAATACTAACTATCGATCACTTAGGTATCTGTATCCGGGTCTGTCATAACTCACCTCTCCTTTAATTTTGTTATATGTATAACACGGTTTTCATGTGTTTGTTTTATTCCTCAAGTCCTTGGGTTAAGTAATCAAGTGTCATAATCAAGTGAAAATGGTGTGAAGAGTATTAATTATACAAACACGATTTTTGGCTCCATAGGCCTTTAAATTATTGCTTTTTGTATAACATCCATTGAATTCATGCAATTAAAGCCAAACGAGGACAGTCACATCCTTAAATTAATTCAACATGTTACGAATTTTTTTATTGCTGTTAAATCCACCAACAAAATACAACATGCGCCACTGTAGATATATAGGCGAGCAAAGATATTAAATTTCGTTATCAATAAATTTAATCATATTTAAGTATCAACTTCCACATTTTAGCTAATTTATCTAGAGACATAAAACAGGCGTTCAATTTTATACGCTAAAATCAAATAATTTTTTTATTTTTTTTTGGATATCCCATTTTCATTTTTATATTATATCAATAATTATATCGAATTTAATTTGATGTAATTTGATCAAATTTCCTTAATTTTTTATTGGCAGTGAACATACACCTACACGCACACACAATGTATATTAATATACGATGAAAATAATATTAAGGAAGGAAGAGACCCGATTTTCCAAATTTATCCGGTTATCAATTTTATTTACTTAAATTTAACCCAAACAGTTGATTTAGTAGACATTTATATTATATTATAATTATTTATCTAATTTATATCGATATATGTATTTGTAAAAGGATATAATAAAATATGGTTCGTGGTATAAGTAAATTTTATCGATGTACAGTATAATCAGTAGAATATGTAACAAACATTTAATATTACTCAAAAAAAAAAGCAATTCGGAAAAATACTGTTAAAAGTCCTTTAGTTTGCTAATTGGTTCATATATAGGTTGTAACCACTCAAACGTTAGGTAATCGGACGATACATAGTCTAGTGTTGACAGTTATAAAATCAAATGAGACGTCAAATAATTATTAATCAAAAAGTCCATTATGGAATTATTTATTTTACACAATATTCTATGGTATTGGTCATAAAACGGCCAATTTAATTGATTTGTAATGTTTAATCAATTATTTTAAAATCTAATTTGTATTAAATTTAAAGTTTTGTTTAAAATAAAGTGTAAATAAATTAGATTTTCGGCTTGAAGAAATTAGCCCATTAATAAATTTGGTTTTTTAGAGATTTTTTTTAACTGATTTTTTTGAACAGTTGAATGGTGGCACACTGGAGTTACTGATGAGAGATGACAGAATACAGAAAACAGAATGTAGAGCAGTTAAAGGAATACAATTGTGGTTGTTTTATGCTAACAGTATAGTTTGAATATTGGCTACCGGAAAACCGGACCAATTCTGCCATTACTGACATATCTTTCCTTTCCCTGCACCACAAAAATAGAAAACAATTGTGGCGTAATGATCATGAGGTGTCTGAAACCGGGTCGTTTCTATCATGGATGGAAATATATTTATAGAAATATAATATATGAAAATCACTTCTATCCTACAGTTTGTTAAATGTAAAAAGGCTGTGGATATAGAACCGGAGTTAACCGGAACACTTGACAAGCGCTTGGTCTCACAGTCTCATCAATCAATCAACTTTACACAAAATTCTAGAAATTGTCCCATAACCATATCTTCTCGGTCGACTAGCGAATGACTTGTTTCCTTCGGGTTGTTTGATTCAAATCACTTTATGAGAATTGTCTGTTAACCGTTCTACAGATCATACTGTACCCGATATGAAAAAATATTGACAAGGATAATAATTTACGTAATCTATTCGATATACTCGTATAAATATCCATATATCTAATGTTTATAACTGAAATAACCAAAATCATTGATATATCATAGTCGATGTACACACACACACACACATTCCGTATATGTATTATTTTTGCTGTTTACTAAGTAATAAAATATAAAAAATCAATAAATTTGTACATAATACCATGTATACCTCGCAGATATATAATTCCGTTTTCTGGTACCGGTCAACATTTTATATACCAAAAGAGATAATTCTTCTTACAGCAAACAGAAGGAAACGATATTATATTGAGTTAGCTTATAGCTAATAGTGAGTATATCAAATATAGAGCTTAATGTAATCGTTTGGGTTTCATTATTGTTCAAATATATAAATTTATATAAATGCCCATAGGGTGTACAAACTATCATATAAATATAGTGATACAGTATATCTTTCAACGAAATACTTTTGGATTGGTTCGTAATATAAAATAATTGATCCCGACCTAGCTTTTTGTGTAGTTCTAGCCAGAAAAAAAGAAGTAAAGCTCTTTTAATTGCAGCAAAATTTAATACAATCCAGGATTATTTTTGGTTCCAACATTTCAACTGTCAAATTGCTCGCAAAATTAGTACCCTAACCACATCTTTTTAATCTATATTTGCATAGATTAAGATATAATAAAGATGGCCCATACACAAACAACCAAAATTTATATCTAGAAATAGTAATAAAGGAAGTAAAAATACAAAGAAGAAACCATTTTCTTGGTTACTATATGCAAACGACAATTTAAAGAATAAAAAATAAAAGAATGTAGCCGTTCTATGCAATGAAATCTTTCTTTGTAGTTGAAAAATATATTTTTGTACTTTGTACAGTAAACAAAAAAAATGTTTTTACATTTATATTCAAAATAGTGTTACCCGCCAGCATATTAGAGGTACCCATCACTTATTTTTAATTTTTGTTTTAATTGGAACATCTTTTTATATCTTAATCTATGGTATTTGAGAATTGTAATGTACTTTATTTAACACATGTTGAATATTAAGTAGCTTAGTGATTTGCTACTTCGAAATGTTGAGTATCGCTTCGATGTGTATACAGAGGTTTCCATCCTGGCCTATATAGATTTTTAATCTATCCTCTGGTTTTCGTATTTTTCAATAAATTTTCTGGTTTTAATTACTACATTTGATACCTTAAAACCCTCGTTAAAATGCGCCACATGTCAACAGTTTAGACCAACGCCGGTATTTTTGTTGTTGTTACGTAGATTGCCGGGGTTATATGACTGTAAAATACAATGGTGTATACGCACTTGCGAAACATCAGCTTAACCGATTTTCGTTTTTTTTTTACAACAACTTTTTTTTGACAGCTTAGTGGTTTATCTTTACAAGGACACCAATTTTATTACAAAATTGACGAAATGCGTTGTTTCAGTGAAAACAATTTGCGTACTGCAATCTCCTGATCAATACAACGTTGACCAATATTTACCATCAATAACTTATTAGACGTTGATCTGAAATTATCTCGACCAGTTTCGTTCGTTGTTTCCTCAAAATCATGGATACTATACCAGAAAAGGCCGCACAAGTTTTGCTTCACTGGAAGAAGGACGCAATCAACGAGAAGTAACTCGTTAGCTAAACACAAGCCGATTTGATGTCTCAAGAGTATCCAATATTCAAAAAACCGCTAGATTCAATCGGAGACTACATACCACCCAGTATCGGTGTACATCTGAGAGGAAGGATCGATTTAATCTCAAAACTTAATTGGGTAGAAGCCCAAAATTAACAGCATGCCACCGCAAAGAGCAACTTAAATTTGCTCACAAACACACCAATTTGATCATCCAGCAATGGAGGTCTATTCTATTCACTGACGAGAGCAAAATATGTGAGAGACCAGGACTACTGGCGTCCAAAAAACAGTCGCAGTGCTGTTTGGCTGAAGTAGTCTCGTATGGCGGCGGTTCATGCATG
This sequence comes from Tipula confusa, assembly GCA_963556175.1. Taxonomy (NCBI): domain Eukaryota; kingdom Metazoa; phylum Arthropoda; class Insecta; order Diptera; family Tipulidae; genus Tipula; species Tipula confusa. The sequence goes on along the minus strand of OY744476.1, from coordinate 173,382,490 downwards.
GTGCGGGCTGGTATATCGCTTGAGGAAAAACCAGATTTTGTTTTGTACCTGGTGGAGGCCATAGAGACGGTCTATCCGCTGAACGACATATATAAGTTATTCTCTTTGATCATGTAACACCCTACAGGATATATAGGGGAAGATTTCATATTGATGCATATGCACAATGCTCGGCATCACACAGCTCGAAGATAGATTTAATGAGGAGTGAGGTATTAACCAATAAAATAGGTTTTATTTTTTGTTGTAATTTAAATTTAAATATCCCAAATATTTTTTGTCATAATTTGGGGTAACCTCTCTGGATTCCCTCAGACACAATATCAGAAATCATTCATCACAAATTCTTTCATCGGATGACCGAATACATTCCGTAAGATTTCTCAGCTCGATACGCTCGCAAACACACTGCTAACGATTTATAATCACTTGGAAACTTTAAACAGAAAGGCCAATACGCCAAACAACTTTTGTTAGCCTGAAGAATGCCTCGCACAGCTTTAATGTTCATCTAATATAAATTAGCCACCGTAATATTCTAAGCTCACAACAAAACGTCAATATAGATGTTACCGTTGTGGCAATGAGGAACAACCCAAACTACACTGGGAACAAGTATTCCAAAAATATTTTGGTTTTCTTTGATGTTCAGTTTAAAACTTAACGCAACTTAAAGCGTAATTGCGTTGGATTGGACATTTTAATTTCTAGCATATACAAGGCTAGGCAACATGGCCATAGATATGCACCGAAACAATCCCACTAGGGAACACTTTAACAAAATAAAAACGACTATAGTCGATACTCATTTCGATTATAACATCATCTCCAAACCCCTAAAAAACGGCTTTGAACTTCAGAAAGGAATTGTCTACCTCTGCCGTCAAATTTAATCACTATACGAAACTAGAAGCTTTTTTAGCTATAACTGGCCTCAAAATTATCTGCAAAACATCCACTGGAAACAACTGTTCATAAACATTGCAGATAATTTCTTGATACTAATTTTTAAAAATTTCTTGTGTACCTGGTGAAAAAAGATGTTTTAAATTTCAAAGCAGTTGATAATCGTATGTGTAAGCTACGTTTACGCCTGCACTCTCCTCATAAAAAATATGGGATTGATTGCATTAATTCCGAGCTCTTCGTCCCTGTCTACCACGATGGCTCCTCGGGATAGAGAACAACTTGTCTGCTTCGAGTTGTCTAGAGCAATACGAAGAACAAGCTCGGAATTGAACCCGATGTAGCTAAAATGTTGATTTGGGCCAGCAAAGGCTTGTAAAAAAACATTTTATGTTAATGTTTGAAATAGATTACATAGTAATATTTTTTTACAAGACGTAAAAATTTTTTTTTAAAGTTAGCATATACAGTTATGTTAGACCTCTTTGTTTTTGTGGTAAACCTGCCATAGACGAAACAAACAAAAGAACTACCCCAAGGGCAGGTCCGTTTAACTGAAAAATCTACTCTTTAAGCAAGTCGATCCCTCGAATGCTGGAACTATTCTTTTTTAGCTAGGAAACACAGAAAACTTTAAGGGGAGGTCACTTTTACAAAGAACTACACCGTTAAAGATCATCAGCAGAACCAACAAAAAAAAACTTAAGTCATTTTAGTTTAAAGTTGCAAATCATTGAATCGTTAGACTAACCACAAAAAACTTGTTAATTTTCTTCCTGATTAAATCCCAATACATTTAACCGTCGACTTCATGATCACTAGTAATAAATCTAGCTAAACATTGAAAAAAGGCACTGTTGCTCCACCATAGCTATCGCCGCATACATACAAAAAAATTTCCCTTTGAATGTTTTTTTATGATTTCCATTGATTGAATATTTTATAAAGCACAACATTATTGTTCCACAAAATTATTTCCTTCTTATCTTTATGTACACACGTTCAACACAAAAGAGGAGCAAGTATCTTTTTTAGGTTTTCTAATACTTTTCTTTTATAATGAAATCTTTTCTTGTTGCTGTGTTTTTTTGTGGATGATGATCACCGACAAAAGGAATGGGAAAAGCATGAACAAGTCCTTTAGATAAAATTCGATGTTTTATTTTTTGGAAAATTTTGAAACACATTCACATACTCACGTACATATGCGTACACGAACACTCGTATAAGTAATATAAATATGTATACAATTTTCATGTTCAATAATCAAATTAAGTTGAAAATGTTTGTCTTGCGGTTTATTCTATTATATATATATTTATATATATATATATATATATATATATATATATATATATATATATATATATATATAGGGTGTCCCAAAAACCGGTTCAGATTATGCATATCGGTTATTTTGGCACTGGCAACACTAATGCCATTCTTTCTTTGACATAAACTCAATATATAATTTCTAGTTGACGAAATGAGTCGCTTAACGGTTCAACAAAAGTGGGAAATGTTGGAAATTTACTTCCATAACAAAGACAATTGGTTCGAAATCGTACAAAATTTGGTCAAAACAGGAGACTCACACCCAACGGTATCAAGAAGTTTATGCATAAAGTGCGTGATTTATTTATTTATTTGTACAAAAATACAATCTGTGGGTATCAAATCAAACATCAAACCATCCACATTTGAAACGCGGAATTTATTTCTTAAATTGCAACCAGTACTGATATTCAACCGATCAGCGTTGGAACTAAAAAAAGCATTCATTGTTTTGAGCATATATAAATGCCGCAAATGCAAAACATTAAAAATAGTGCTCATAACATGTTTTTGTGCCATAATAAGGGAGTAAATTCTTGCATAATAAGTTTCAACCCAGCATACTATCCATAAGATGAAGATTTACACTAATCACTAATGCCAGATAATTACGGGGAGAATCAATATGATTCTTTCAAAGCATTGAGTGGTCAATGGATAAGCCAAAATATTTGAAAGATTGAAGGAATTCAATTGTAAAGCAAGTAACTAGACAAGTAACTTGATCACAACGTACTGCATGATAAATAATGTCAGGATCTATGATGCTATTATCATTCAATTTGGAAACATACCTTTCGTGTTTGAGCTCAAGAACATGGATTAGCATAATTACTAAGCATAAATCCGAATTTATATATTGCATATTTGTACTGTGGTTAGGATGATTGTACAGAAATACAAGGTCGTCAGCGAAAGCTATTAACTTAGAATTAAAATTAACTTGAAAGATAGAATTTAAATAAATTAAAAATAGTAATGGACCTAACACCGACCCTTGCGGTATACCATCGTTAATGTAAATACCTTACGTGTAATAACCTGTGACCGATCAGGTAAATAAGGAAGCTACGTCAAAAAAACTGAAACATTCAGAAAATGAAACCTATAATTAACTAAAGCCGAAAACCGAACTGGATTAAATTCAAAATTTACCTGCAAAATGTCAGAACTAGTAGCATCAATGCAAGAAACAGTAATATACTTTCAACCATCACAAAAGTAAACAACAACTCCTCCGGCTCTATGCATAGAATTACATTTACCATAAATTGTATATCCCAAAATTTTGTAATTACCAAGTTCATATTGTTCAATCCACACCTCTGACAGAAAAATGGTTTGGGGCAGAATATCAAATGCAGCAATGTTAGCTAAAAATAAATTAAAATTTTGCCTTCTCATATTTTGATGTAATATAAAAATGTTAGATTGATTCGAGTTTATAGACGAAGGAAGCACATCTATATCAAGGTCTGAAGGTTGGGTTGACGTACCCCTAAAAAGGATGACTAAAAGGAAGGTTTTATTTGGAAATTCTTTTACGAGAATCTCAGCTGCCCATCAAGCTGGAGCCATCAACTTGTCAAAATCGGTTTAAAAAAACCTTATTTTAAATTACGAGTAATCTTGTGCTTATGGCTGTACTAACAGCAACTTGCTTAGCCGCAGGATATCCAAAGGGATGAGATGAAAGAGTATCTCCAGTGCTTGAGTAGGAGTGCTTCTAAGTGCACCACTAATACACAAGGTAGCAGTTCTTTACACTTTCATCAGTGACTTTTGGTTCGCCACTGTATCACCAAACTGTAACTCCATACATTATAACTGGTCTAATTACAAAGGTATAAAGCCAGTGCACAATGTGAGGCTTAAACCCCCAAACTTTTTGGAGTACTATCCAAAATGAGACCCAAGAATTTCACTTTATCTGCGATGTTCAAAATAACTCCATTGAGAGTTGGAAGCTCAAAGCGAGGAAGTTTGTACTTCCTGGTTAAAAAAACCAACTCAGTCTTCAGTGGGTTAACACTAAGACCCCAACTATTGGCCCATAGATTTAGAATGCCAAGAGCATTCTGCATAACATCTCTGAGGATACAAGGATATTTACCGAAAGTGCCAATAGCAACCACATCTGCATAAGCCACCACTTTAAAGCCAGTCTCTTCCAGATTTAGTAACATGTAATTTATGACCAAATTCCAAAGAAGGGGGGATAATACACCACCTTGCGGTCGGCCCTTACTTACAAATCTACTATGACCCTGCCTTTGAGCATTTGATCAATCCAGCTTCTAAGTGTCACATCCACCCCCAAATTTAAAAGTACTTGCTTGATTGCCTCTGGTTTGACATTATTAAAGGCACCCTAAATATCACAAAAGATCTCCAAAGAGGATTCCTTATATTCTCTATAGGACATAAGAGGGAATGGAGAGCTGTTTCCACCGATTTTCCCTTACTATATGCATGATGAGGCGCTGACAGCTCTGCAGGCTCGATTGAGCCTTTAAGGTAAGCCTCTATCTGTTTTTCTAGAATTTTCAAGAAATAAGAAGATAAGCTAATAGGCTTTAGGTCTTTGGGATTGCAATGAGAGCGTTTTCTCGTCTTTGGTATAAAAATTACGTTTACTTCAGTCCATTTCTATGGAATGTGACATAGTTCGAGGCTACTTTTGAAAATTACTTCAAGCCAGGGAACAGTTAAGTCAGTGGTTTTCTGAATATTGGCAGGAATAATGCCATCCAGGCCTGCAGACTTGAAAGGCTTTAAACTATTTATGGTCAACAAGATAGTTCTCCTATAGACAATTTTCTCCGCAAGGTCAGTAGCCTTATTTGCTTTTGGCAGAATAGGAGGAGAATTGAAACAATCCGGAAAATGAGTTTTCATTCAGAAGAAGCTCCAAGGATTCCCTACTTGTTGTAGTCCATTGTCCATCCGGTCGTTGGAGATAACTTGGAATGACAGGACAAGTGGATATCTTACGTAGCCTAGCTGTCTCAGAAGACTCCTGTATTTTATTACAAAAAAAGTCTCCAGGAATTGCCTTTGGCACTTCTTAGTTCATATTTATACGCTTTAAGGACGTCCTTATAGGAGTTCCAGTCCATGTCAGTTTTTGTTCTCTTGGCGATTTTAAAGAGCTGCTTGCATTTTAAACGCGTTACTTGTAGTTCCTTCGACCACCACGGTGGTCGAGGTTTACCTTTTGGTAATGTGCTAATTGGAGCACCTGATTTTGAGTCATGTGCTAAAATGTTAGAAAAGGTTTGTTTTTGTTTTTCAGATTTCAATGTAAAAATAAACCCAGATAAGTATGACTATTTTAGAAAATCTGTGTCATATTTGAGTCATGTACTATCTGAAAGAGGAATCAGTCCTAATCCTGACAAAATTAAACTTCAAGCCGGTCCAGAACCACAAAATAGAACACAACTAAAATCTTATCTTGGTCTTGTAAGTTTTTATTCACGTTTTATTCCTAATATGTCAGCAGAATTGTAAATATTGTATGATTTAAAAAAGAAGGAGAAAGGGTTTTCTTGGAGTGATGAATGTTCCAACATTTTTGAAAAAAGCAAAATACTTGTAACCAAGGGCTAACTGTTTACGATCCATCTAAACCAATAATCGTGGCTTGTGATGCAAGCCCTTATGGCGAAGGTGCCGTCCTTTCGCATCTCAATAGAAATTCAGAAATGCATGTGTTTTTTACGTCCTTCCACACTAAGTTTAGCAGCACAAAAATATGCACAAGTTCAAAGAGAAAATATATTTATAAATATATATTCAAAGAGAGAATATATTTATATGAACAAAAATTTACGCCGGTGACGGATCATCAACCACTAAGAGAAATTTTTAATCCCTCTATCTAAGGGACTACCTATTATGGCTTGTCATAGATTGCAAAGATGGGCAATTATTTTATAATATGTATGATATATGTATGTATTCGTTAAATATAATGCAACGCGTTCTAAATGTTACACTATTATGGTATTGTACTAACACCTCTATATATTGTGGGCAGTTATGTGTTAATGTAAATTGATATAAATAAATATTAAGTCAGTCTTGCTGTAACTTTCGAACCGACTTATCAAATTCGACTTATCGAACCGACTGAAGAAAAGGCAAGAGCTGCATCAGATACATTTGACGAACTGTTTGGCACCAATCCCAGCTGGTACAATAACTGGAACAGTCATTTGCATCACTTGTTGACACAAAGTTAATAACAGTTTGATAAGTATTAGGAGAAAAATTATTACTTAAGTTACAATTTACCACGGTATATTGCACGGTTTTATTAGCTCTAGCACTGCTATTAAAATTTTTTACTGATTCTTTAATTCTTTGGCATAGTATTGTTAACTCCAAAAGTTTACAGCTATTCATTTTAAAAATATTATTGCAGTTATTACAGTATACAAAAGCGGACTTTTTTAAGCATGCACATTTGTAATGTGCGATTATACTACAATGCCCACTGCAAAATGAATGAACCAAACCAACACACGATAATTTTTGTTTATCACAACCCGTACTTGATACGGGCTACCTAGTCGACAATCTAATGCGTACCCGTGCTCGTCGTATTCGTTCAGCCGAAAATATCGCCGCGGTTGCCGAAAATGTGCGCCAACGGCCGAGAACATCAATTCGTCATCGTGCATCAGAAATGAACATCAGCCGGTCCTCCGTGCAACGAATTCTGCGTAAAGATCCTGGTTTGTGGTCCTGTAAAGTTCAATTGGTCCCAGCAATTCAAATTTGGCCTGCGACAAACTCAAAATTGATGAAGATTTTTGGTCAAAAAATCATCTTTTCGGACGAGGCGTATTTTCATCTCGGTGGGTTCGTAAACAAACAAAATTGTCGCATTTGGGATTCAGAAATCTATAACGATATGTGGGGAAACCAATACATCCACCGTGTGTTACTGTTTGGTGCGAGTTGTAGCGTGGGGGCACTATTGGGCCGTATTTCTTCTAAGATGAAGCTGGTATGACCGTTAAAGTCAACGGAATCAACTACCGCCACATGTTAACCTATTTTTTGTGGCAAGATGGCCATATCACACATCAGGTGGTACAATAATAGTGAATTAACTGCATCAAAAATTCGATGGCCATCAGTCGAAATGGTGACGTGAATTGGCAGGTCGGGAGCTGTCATGTGACGCTTTTGGATTTTTATTTTTGAGGTGCCGTGAAAAACAAGTGTCACACAGACAATCCAAAAACAATTAAACATTTGAAAGTCAATATTGAAGCAGCCATTGCCGAAATAGATCCGCACACAATCCAAAATGTGCTCAAAAATTGGACCGGCCGAATGAAGTATACCAAGGCCAGCCGCGGCTCAAACAAAAAAATAAATTTGGAAATATATTAAACCGTTTTTGTTTTATTAAATTTTTAAATCTGAACTTCTTACTGGGACACCCTTTATAGATCTTCAATTTCATGCTTCAATTTGGATGATTTTCATAATAAATTATCTAAAATCTTGCAACAATTTGTAGAAACAAGATTACGTAAGGACTACGGTGTGAATACATCAAATTGTTGGGCTATCACATTGACGGAAGTGATCCTCGTTCCACCGAAGATAAGAATGAACTACAAAACAACTACCACTATGTTAGAGAAGGTGCTAATTTAGTCATTTTTTGTCGAGTAGCACTATTGGCTAATAATTACATTTCCTATAATGACTTCTCCTATTATGGCTGGTGTATGATGCCTCGCCTTATGACACCGGCCAAGTGTTGTGGGAAACACTTGTTTTATATTATAGTCCATTTGAGGAGAACAATTCTTAAAATCTCCCATTCAATGTAGGGAAGAAACAAAAAGACCATGGTCAAAACTTCAAATTATTGATTTTGCGGGACCATTTCAAAGCAAAATAGACTTCACTCTAGATAATTCCTACTCCAAATGGTTGAAAGTGTGGGTTTTGTTAACTACATCAACTGATTGTGCCATTAGTGCACTTCGCATTAATTTCGCGACTTTCAGCATTCCGGAGATGATTGAGAGTAGTAATGGCACAGAATTTTTTTCGGCAGATATTCTTTGATATTAACATAATTAAATTTCAGTTATAGTTGCTACCAATCGTCTAACGGAGAAACCTAGCGAATATTGTAGGCAAGACAAAGGATTACATACTTTTAAACAAGACAGGCGATCTCCATAAACATTTGACAACATTTTCATACCACTAAAACGTGACGTGTCATATACTGAAAAAAAGCCCAGCGAACTTCGATAGATTCCATCCAGATTTAATACTGATATACTTCAGAGAAAATTCACTCTAAAAGCCCTGTAGCCTCATCAAATAACCAACATTTCAAAAGTATGATGAGACCAGTGGCGACCTGCTTCTGACCCTATAGAAATCAATGATGGTATGTACCATCATACGACTACACATCGATTAATTGAGATATCATGAAAACAAATCATTTACCTCCATGGACTCCATTATTGCAACAAATTGAGAGTCTTGAAGGTGGTTTATCCTTTTCAAATGGTTTGGAGGAATTGGCAAAACTTTTTATTTAAATTTGCTATATTTATTCAGTAACTGAATAACGGCATAAGTTAAATAGCGACCGTGAACGGAAGTTGTAGCAATGTAAACTGTTGGAATGGATTTATCATGTGTTGCAAAAGAGCATTTGAAACTAAAATATTAAAATATTATTCTATGAGGGATAGTTGACCCTAGCTGGTGACTTTATAGGCAGACTCTTTATGGCAAATGATAAAAAACAACTTTAACCATAAATATGCGCATACAACTTCAGAACGACATAGAATAAGAACAATATGCGAATGTTCTTCTGATAATCGACGAAAGCCGTTTTGCTACAGATGCTACCGGGGTTGATTATGTTAGTTATGAAAAACATCGATGCTCGATTACGATTCAAAGTTTGGCAAGATGTTGTAACGCTGTGAAAGAATAATTTTAAGGGATGAGTACGAAAGTTATCTGACAGTTGAAAGCAAAGAAATTAGTATATGATATAAGCATATTTTTTGCGATAATGAGGGTACTTACACGGGTCTGAATTTCAAGGGTACTCTGTGCATATATATATATATATATATATATATATATATATATATATATATATATATATTTATATATATATATATATATATATATATATATATATATATATATATATATATATATATATATATATCGTGTACGTATAAGATATATGTGAACTAAACAAATTTATCATTAGAGTTCATCTTTTGATACCATACCATTGAAAATTGAGATATATGTATACAAATATTTTTAGATAGACATTTTGATTGGATTTATTGAAATTCGATTTAATATTTAAATAATTGCTTTTCTATTGTACAAACACACACACACACAAACATATACACAAGATGACTGATAAATGCCAGTGAAATGAAATGAAATTCACTGCGGGTGTACATATGTACACATATCGAAACAATCGATATCCTAAAATGTTTATTTCGGTTGATAAAACCGGCAACATACATTGCAAATTGGGATAAAATGTACAGGATATAGATACAGTTTTTTTGTTACTACTGTGTAACAATATTATATAATTTTGGAAACCTTTTTATGAACTTCTTACTCAAAAGATAAAGATAAAAATCATAAAATGTTAAATTTAAATTGGAATACACATTTGGAAATTGTAAACATCTGGCAACAGCCAAAACAAAATTATATGGTGTAGTTTAAGATTTATTGGGGTATTGCAAATTTTTTTAATAACGCCACTTGGGGTATGATTAGTGACGGCATTTTGAACTAAAATAAATTTAATTGTGATTATACAAGTTTTGCTATAATGGAAGTCATATATTCTCTTTCTGTTGGACATTAAAAACCAGTTATTTGATAAAATGCAGTTAGAGTACAAGGCCGTTATCATCTACCTGCAGGAGAAGCTGAAGAACAAGCTTAAAATAGGTTTCACGTATAGGAATAATAAAAGGTGGGCCATCCTGTACCCAAAGCGTATACATTGCTTCATAGTGGAAATGACCTTGGCAATCTTGTCGTTGGTTTTCTACTTGGCCTCAAGGAGAAAAGGCTTTGGACGATCTGATGGGATCCATACTGGAGCACGACGTCAGAATAGTAACAACTTGAAAACATGGACATACCCTCGTAAGACGTCCCGTAGTCAAATTGACCAATTATTAATTACTACGGGAAGGTCATCTAAAATGTGAGATCTTATCGGTCGGCTGCAAAGCTATAAGATGGCAGTTTTCGTACAAGTCAGGGATCACAGGAACACAAAACTTGAATTTCAATTCAACTGTGAAGGTCTGGTAAACGAAGATGAGAAAGCACAAGATCAGAATCTATATCAATATCAGCAGTAGTATTATGGAAACTAACCCCCGTTCTGATAATGTGAACATTCTATGGGAGGTATTGCAAACTTCGGTTGTCGGTGCTGTCCAGGCGACTCTAGGTATGGTGGAAATTAAACCCAAAAATGATGCGGAGTGTCGTTTTGCTGTCGAGCAACAGAATATAGCCTGTAAAGAAGCGCAAATACGTTTTAAAATCGCATGGCAGAACAAAGAGAATTTGTAAACAGAAAACGCGTGCATGGTGGAAGGCTGAAGTATTAACAGTACAACAACTCAGCAATGATCACGGTTCTCGTAACTTCTTTAAAGGACTTGCCAGATTGAACCTTACCTTCAGACCTAGGTCTATCGCCCTTCGAGACCAAGATGAAAACCTTTCTGATAACATCGATGCAGTGCTCGACACTTGGAAGGAAAGTCTCTAATTTATTAATGTTCAAAAAGAGTGAATCGGTCAGTCACTGATCATGTTTTTTCCGCTAAAGATGAGTCTTTCTAAATATTACAAGACATCTTGTGAAGTAAAGGTGTTCTTGGGCTTTCAACAAGCCTATGACTCAATCCGCATCGGGATAGTTTATGGTTTTCTTTGCGATATCTGGAAATCTGACAAATCTGTGCGTTTGTCTAAAATTAAAGTAAAGTTACAATACAGTGTCAAAGTTGAGACCAAGTTATTAGGAATTTTTGCAATTAGCTCTAGGGGACGGCAAGGAGTTGATCTGATACTCTTTAATCTCATGTTAGGATTTATCTTTCATAAAAGTGAAACACCTCATAACATCTTGTACCAACAGTCCAACCAGGGCCTGGCGTATGCAGATTATATCTGTGTAATTGGATTGAATAGTAACGGTGTCAGAGAACTATTGGATCCATTTGTATGTTTTTCAGCTTCCGTTGGTTTCAAAATCAATGAGTCTAAAACAAAATAATGAGACCTTGTTTTAGAGACCATGACACAAGGGATTTTAGTAGTAGTGACCACTTACTTGAAGAAGTGACAAGTTTCTGATACCTCGGGTTCCTCGTCACTCATGATAACTGTGTGGGAGGGGATATTAAAGCGCGACTTGCCGCTGGAAACCGTGCTTTGTATACCTTACATCCTATAATTTGAATATTTTTATTTTCCAGACCACGCTCTAATCAAAGAAGCAAAGGGCACGACCAAAGTCAGTTGCCTACAGATGCATCAGCCAAAACGTCTACAAGCACATCTCTAAATGCTATTATGCTGAATAGGCATAAACACTCAAGATTTGCTGAGCATACTTTACTGAAAAATATAAAACATCTAATAAAAGAGTACAAACCCATGACTGTAACCTACAGAACTACGCCGTATAGCGGCGTTCAAGAGGTTTTTAGTACGCAGAGGACTATGTCAAAATATGAGAGGACTATATATAAAAAGCTATTACATTAAAAACAAGCTATTCCACATTTTCAAAAAATGTTAGCTAAAGGTAGAACAACATGGCACTTTTTACCGCCCTCAGCACCACATTTTGCAGGACTTTGGTGAATCAAGGAAACTCCATCTTAAGCGAGTAGTTGAGGAAAGTAAATTAACATAAGATGAGTTGGCCCCAGTGACATCGCAAATCGAAGCATGCGTTATTTCGAGGCCTCTAAGAAGGCTTTTTTATTCTAATATTATTGGAAGATAAGGATTCTTCAAATACTGAAACTTATTGCTGATGTCATTTTGTGTTTAAAATTTTTTGGTACAGTTCTGGATTCGTATTCGTAGTTACTTCTTCTTGAATTGTTCTGAGTGGTTAGTTTCGAGGTAACCGAGAGCCAGTGTTGGAGAAATCCCGTATTGCATTTCCCTGCCTATTATCCCAACAGTGAAAACACTAAGATTTTAGTGTGTTTTGGGTTTTCCGCAATGGTTAATTGGCACTATACACAATCTTTAAAAAAATGCCCAAGAGCATGACAGTTTCAACAATCATTGGGTGAGTAAGTTTTTTCAACGGTTCGCAGATTTGGCTGCTATTGTTGGCTTATATATGTTAGGTCGAAATTTCTTGGCGGCTTTACTGAATAGACCGAATTAGAATTTCTGTGCCAGCTCAGAATATTTCAAATTACACTTGGCGAAGTATTGACTGGTGATAGATCTCGAAAGTCCAATCCAATCTATTCCACGTATCCTCTACAGTCACACACTGCTTGACAATTTCTGCAATTCCCATAAATTATTGACTAGCGATTTATTCTCCCACCCCGCTCTCATGTTTCTAATTATTAAGTTATGTTTCTCTTGATAAGAATATCGGCTAGCAATTTTATAAAGGAAATAGTAATACTGCGGATAGAGTAGATAAAGTTCCTTAGATCTTTACTTGCGACGCTCCAAAGCTCGTCGAATGTCTTTATCTGTTCTCTGTTCTCCTGGTCTTAAATCGATTTATGATTGCTTCCGGTAATAGTTTCTCTTTTACTGAACGTTACGTTTCGTGATGCACCCAATACCAGTTCTCGTTTTGGAATTATTAACGCAGCTGCGTGTGCCCGAGGTGAAAATTCTGCTTAATCCTTGCTGAAACTGCGATAGAATCGAGCTATTCTTAGGAAGGATCTAAGCTCTTTCACTGTTTAAGGTACCAGAAATTCTGTTTTAGTCTTTACCTGGTTTTTAATTGCCTTGATTCCGTCTTTGGTGATGACGAATCCTATAGAAATTCGACTTTCTGTTTGAGGAGTTCGCATTTGTCTAGTAGAATTTTAAGGTTGGATTTTTCTGGAACTTTGAGAATAATCTCCATGTTCTGAAATTGCTCTTTTTTGATTTGTCCAAATATGACTATGTCACCGATGTATAGACATAGCAGCGTTATCCGGTTATTGTTTAGATCTCGATGAAAAACAGATGGCGATTTAAGAGGAATTTGATAAAAACCACTTTTTAGTTCTATGGTGGTAAACAGATTATTATCACTGAGATCACCTATCTGAGAGTGCTGCTGCATTTAGCTTTCGGTTATCTTTTTTTATTACGACCCTAACTGGTAAGTTATAGGAAAATTTGGAAGGTCTAATTACTCCATCTGTCAATAGCTGATGGATTTGTTTTTCGAATTCATCTTTAAGCGATGTAGGGAAAGTGTGAATAGTCGAGAGTATACTAATTTCTCCCTTTACCATCGTAGTAAACGTTAGATTTTTTTCTGGCTCGGCGAATATGTTTGGATTTTCGTTAATTTTAGCTAGCCGATCATTCTTTTTTTGTATAGGATTGAGGTTTGATACCCTTAGGTTTATTTTGATGACAGAGCATCATATGCTGTTAAGTGGAATCGTAATATTGGGATTAATGGTCACCCACTGTGAATGGTGGCACTGAGTTCTTTTAAACTAGGCAGAATGGCAATTTTATGTTTCCTATCTGGACCGAATAATTCTATCATGGCATGATGGATTGTTTTTATGCTCCCCGCTACTGAGTCGGTGATAAATGGTTTTACGTTTGAAATTTTGCGGACGTACTGAGGTTGTATGTAGTTTTTATTAGAGCCTGTATCTATTAAAAATTTAACAATTTTTCAGCTCTTCGCTAGATGCTCGCTAAATAGGAGAGCGAAGAGATGTTTTATCTTAAAAAGGTATGTGTTCTAGTTCTTGAGGTGTCTCTTGTTAGTCAATTTGTTCTAACGTATCGCCTTTGTTTAATAACTCTGATAAATTAATCCGACAGTTGTTTGTGGTTTGTTTCTGAACTCTGCAATCTGTTCAGGGGCCGAAGTTCTCCCAACTCTTTCGCGGTTAATTTTTAACGTCCTACCTTACGACGTCATCAGCCAAATCGAGGACGCACGAATACAGGTTCGATTTTAAAACCATCTGCACATTGCATTGCTCCAGCCAGCTTGCACTGACATGGACGATGGTTCGGCCCATGGATTTTGCACTCCAACAGGGGGTCATAGTTGTGTTCATCGTCATCACCGATCGAAATTAGGTGATGAAAAATCCCTTTTGCAACCCGCCCCCGTTGAGATTCGAACCCGGTACCCCCCGTCCCAAATATTGAGGTTTAATCACTGCGCCAATCATGGTACCGTTGTAAAGCTGGATCTTCTGTAAACTGTTCGTAGTGATATATCCTTTGTAATTTATGTGGGTATCGATATACCGACATTGGTGTTGGTTTTGGTAAAGGTTTATGTGGAACTGGTCTATAGTACACTATATACCGGAATATTGTTCTTTCGAATTAAAAGAGGAGACTAAGAAGTTTCAGTAAATCTCCTTTTAGACCCCTAAGTGTCTGTTAAATTTTCCTGTCCCATGTTCGTGTAGGACAGTATAATTAATATTAGAGACAAATGTTGGTTAACACATTGACAAAACAAGGGAATGGTTTGATTACTCTGAATCAGCGTCAGCATTTGATACTCAAGTGTTCCTATAGATCCCGTTTGTCTGTATAATGCATAGTAATACAATGGGCAATTTTCTGCCAATTATAGATGGGGTGTAACAAGACTCAAGTACGTCTGCGTTTCCTACGATTGTCCCGGTTTGAATCGATATTTCGCAACCAGCAATGAGGCTGTTCCGAAACTTGAGCACTACTGATCCAATAAAAATCAATAACATTTACCTCGTTAACCAAATCGACCACAAATTATTATTACAACCAATCGTTAAACTATTGTGAACTAAAATAAAACTAGCATATGGAACATAATATATGTTGTGGCTTATAACGACATTAAAAGAACATAAATAAACTTTAATTTGTATTAACCCATGTCAAACGTTGCTTATTTATTGCTGCTGTACAAAGGATCAAATAGGCAAATTAGATGGAAGTTAAATGATGAGAAAATAATGGGCATGAGTTATTGGAAAACATTTTTCAACTCCGTCACACGTTTTTGTCATAAATTGCTAGCAATGCTTTAGACGACAGCTCTTCAATTCATTCAACACTTTATTGTATTAACCCTATATTGTTAATGTTGTACAGCTGATAATGATAACGAAATCTATACAAATAAGATAATACTGATAACAAAATGTACAGTGACCCATATGTAAAAAACAATTTATTCATAACAAATAATTCCACTATACACTAGACCTATGACTGCTTCTTTTTCGATTTCTTACTCGATTTTATTGTCTGCACTGGTTTTTTACCAATCAGCCGATCAAAGATCTTATACATTATGATCGTGAATACGATGAATGTGAATAAAAATGCAGCATACACGTCCCACATGAAATACTGGAAGAAATTTAATTGTCGTGCATGCGATTTTAAATGTTCAGCCCCCTTGTGTCTTACGACATATTCGATCCAATAGATTGCCTCGTCTAACGGATCGACTAAACTGTCTTGAAATATGAACGATAATTCTTTTGCTTTCTGGCGATATGTGTCATTCGTCAGCATTTCGTTTAGTGTGGTCTTTAGTCCATCGACCGTTATTTGATCGAAATCCATGCTTAACGCATAGCCCGCATTTTGAGCTTTTTGCGAATTTTTTCTTTGGTCCCCATAAAACGGTATGATTAGCAATGGAACCCCGTGAAACAGCGATTCTTGCAGACCAAACAAACCACCATGCGATATAAATAATTTAACATTGGGATGTGCTAATATTTCTTTTTGTGGCATCCACGATTTTATCATAATATTCGAGGGCAGTCCTTCGAAATTGGAGTCCCATTTCCATAAAATGCGTTGCTTCATTTTCATAAAAGTTCGTACCAATTTTTCGATTGCTTCTTTTGGTGCTTTCGACGGTACAATAAACGATCCCCAACTAAAATAGATGACACCGTGTTCGGCTTCGTCTAAAAATTTTTTTATATCTGCCGGAAGTGGTTTTAATTGTTTGCGCAGCGATACACCACCAATATCGATCATACCCGGTAGTTTTGGTCGTGGATGATCGAACGCAAGATGCGTATTAGCCATTATTAACGATTTTGAATCATCTAATTCTTGAACCGACGGTAATTTATGTCCATCACATTCTAAATGACCGAACGCTTCAAGTGCAATTTTATTTTGTTGTGGCAAATAAAATGTGGCGCGAACGAGTAGATCGAATATCGATAGTAGAAAATTTTTACTACGCTCGATAAACGACATACGATCGGTGTACACACTAAAATGATGCGGTACAAAAGAATATGGTGATCTTAATCCCATTGTACGATCTTCATAATCTGAATATCCAATCGTGCTGATCGCAATCAATGGTGCTTTATATTTGTGGGCAAACATTAGAAAACTTTCTTGGAAAAATTGTTCGGAAATCACCAAATCGAATTGTTGACTTTCGTCCAGTATAAAGTCACGCACCGGTTTCGATTTTAAACTAAATCGGCTGATCATTAAACTAAACGCCCAAACGCGAAAATGATTTGAGATTACGGATTGATCGTGTTCTTTAAATATTTGTTCAGGTGGTACTGTATAGAGAAAATCGAAATATAAAAATTAATATTCTTCATATACAAAACAAAACGGCCAATGAACTTACTAAGTTTCTCGAAATCGAACGGTGGATCGACTAATATTTCGGTGTAATTTTTCACATGCTTATCCGTCAGTGCGATTCCAGTGACACACGTAATATGATGACCGCGCTCCAAGAGGCCATGTATTATTGTGTCAAACATTAGAAAATGACTTTTACCCGGAAATGGAGTTAACACCAGTATTTTGTAGCCATGCACAGCACTGACAATTCCGCACAATATCACTAGACCCACACATATTGATCGAATCAATTTCTACATATATAAAAAAAAACACACACAAGACACTAAATAAATTTCGTAAGATCATAAACTATGACTCAACCAATTACCATTTTTTTATTAAGATAAGCGGCATGAACCTCAAATTCACAAATTAAATTATTTATTACATTCACGAAAATAATCACGATAACAACACAACACAAGCACACAACTTTGAAATATCGAATTGTGTCTCGATAAATCTACTGTACGTACTTTTACTTTGACTTTTAAGTGACGAATGACTTTCGATTACCCATTTAAATTATTTGTTGTGGTTTGTGAGAGTTCAAATCGCGATTAGCATAAATACAAGAGAGTAATGCGAGCGAATAGATTAAGCGATGTTGGAGGTGAATTTTTGTATGTGACGCCCAAATGTTGATATGAAATGATTTAATATTACGATCTTATTGTAATTACATGTGACATGCAATTAGCGTATAGTCTGATCAAGATTTATATCATGCGCAATTATATAATGCGTAATAATAATACTTTGAGCACCCACATAGTTGATTTACTTTCGTTTACTTTTATTCGCTATATCTCTAGCCTCCTCTAGTAGAGGGTTTTTGTATGATATTCCGGTAATTAGATAGAATGGCAATCATTTTATAATCTGTTTTCATCCATCCCCCATGAAAACCCAAATTTCTATACAGTCCATAAATTCATATATTTGTAAGGATTCTTGCGGGGTGATGCAGCAAATCTTTGAAAATATCTACTAGAAAGTAGTATACGGTTCAATCGTTTATTGAGAGTTTTATGGAAATACCGACTATTTCCAAATTAACTTGGCAACAAATTTAGCATATAATGGACACTGCTGACGAAAAGAAGTTCCTGTGTGTTCCCTTCCTGTGATCAAGAAAACAAGATTTAAACTCACTTTGGCTGGATTTTGACTGTTATTGTAAGCCTGCCAAGAAATCTACCCAATGTAATACGATTATTGACAACAGCAAATTGGAGATGAACCTGAGAAAGTACTGGGAATGTGAAGAGGTATTTAATAATGGTCCCCTACTAATGCTCCCAAATGACCAGGATTGTGAAGAGCTGTTTTAAACCACCATCACAAAATAATCGGATTAACTATATTTAGATCGCCGTTGAACGAATCGTTGGGTATTGCCGTCAAACGATTGCATCCTACATTAGTGACAATACATGGTAAAACTATCAACGCTTTGAACTAAAGACCTTAATATACGGGATGTCTTCGGCACCATATTGGGCAACCAAACTCACCAAAACCATAGCGGGGCCGAACTCCGATCTAGCAAAGGCAGTGGCGGGTGTCAACTTGTTTTGGCGTGTCTCCATTGTTGCAACTACGTTAGAGTCCACCAATTGATTCTAATATATCTCCACGTGGTACCATCTGGGCAACAAGCTCGGTCGGCACTATAAAATAAAGGTCGGATTAAGGTGTTACGCGACTAGCGCTGATAATCAACATGGTTGGTAGCCCTTTTCAAATAGCTCAGTCTCAAACGGAGCCTGGCGTCCTCCAGATGTATTTAGCCTTAGCCTTGTATTGCGGATCTTTACAAGGGTGAACCTTCTTTCTCTACTACTCGTGGGACGAAATATGGATACATTAAATAAAAATAATAAATCAACAACAAACAAGGCTGCCGGTACTAGCGTAAAACCGATTAACATAGGAAAGGAGAAGCTGATCTTTAGATAGACCCTGTCTCATGAATGAATGGAGGAAGGACATATCCGAAAATGATGTAGGTCCCTCCAAACCTTCCTATAATGCAAGAAGGAAAGCACGGAGAGCCTTAAAACGGCTAGAGGCAATTCTGTCGGCCAGTAGAACTAGCAAAAACTTTGCCACACTGTAGTGGGCTAAAAGAACTACAGGTTCTATGCAGCCTAAGCCGGGAGGTTTTACGGAGAGCTCCATATCTAAACAAAAGAGCAGGCAACTACAAATAGATCTTTTAGCATGGTTTTGTTGTAGCTGTTATTGATGCGGCAAAGGAGGATGGCAGTATCACTGCTGCTGATTGGAGGAAGAAAAGGTTTTATCCGCTTCCTTCTTCGGTATTATGCGGGAGAATCCTGGGGTTGCCGCTTCTTGTCGCGATGGTGGTTGGTACAGGAACCATAATTAGTTGACAGCCTGTGCCAACCAGAGGTCTCTTGACCTATATAAAAAGGCAATTAGTAGCCTAAGGGAAATCTGGCCTAGAGCCAGACTAGAAGTTACTGATGTAGAAAACATACCAAGCAGGCCAAGGGGTCGA
Organism: Tipula confusa; assembly: GCA_963556175.1. Taxonomy (NCBI): domain Eukaryota; kingdom Metazoa; phylum Arthropoda; class Insecta; order Diptera; family Tipulidae; genus Tipula; species Tipula confusa. Next base: position 173,362,785 of record OY744476.1, on the reverse strand, counting down.
GTAACCCGGAGCTACCTTCCCAAAGATTGCTAAGGTGGAGGAGGTTAAAAACGACTCTAGATCTGATAAGAGTCGCTGGCGGAGCTGGCTAAGGCTGGGGGCAATATAAGCTATGGTTTTGGCTCTTTAACGCTTAAGGTTTATAAGAAGGATGAGGCTATAATGTCAGGGATACCAGAATCAGTCGAGGGGACATCCGCAATGCCTGGATCCTCGGTTAAGGCTGAGAGTCCTTACGCAAATAACACAATTCCTATTAATTTGGACCATGAGTTGCCCAGGTCAATGGAGTCACTCAGCTGTGGATCCCTAGAGTCTTCTTACTCTGGGAATTTAGAAGTCAACGTGAAGAAGGATGACCTTAAGCAAGATGCTTAAAATACTGTATAAACCTTCATCACTTTAAGGCAGCATCGGCTGCTCTAATGCTCAAAGTGGAGGAAGATGACGTCGATGTCGTCTTGATTCAACAACTAGGGGTCAATAAAGATCGAGTTTTTGGGCTTTGAGCACAAGTCAGTGCGTTTGGCTAGATGATCAACTACAGACAGGCAAGTTTGGTATAGAGTATACGAAAGTATACAAAAATCCAAAAGTACATACAAATTTCTAAGTCTAAGTTCTTAGGTTTATATTCTCGTACCAGAAATAGATTTACCCATATAATGATCATTTTAGACCACAAGTTTTGCTGTCCTGTCAGATAATGGACCACAATTCAAATCGATACAATTGGCAGAACTGTTAAAAAAGTATGGAGTTTGCCATGAGTTCACGGCCAAATTCATCGGGCCGTGTAAATTACTCGATACTATCGGCCATTAGATCTTACATTAAAAACGATCACAAGAATTGGAATCGTTACTTAGATGAGATTGCTGGATCATTAAAGAACGTTATTCAGTCGTCTATAAAAACAAAATAATACCAAGGCGCAGTACAATCTTAGCTCTAAATCCTTTTATTGATGAAACCGGTTTATTAAGAGTCGGAGAGAGGTTAAACAACTCAATTCTCACATTCAACGAGAAGCACCAAATCATATTACCAAGATGGCATCAATGTTTGAACTTAATATTCGCATACTGCCCACCAAGAATTCCATTCGGCACATGATACAAATTGCACAAAGTGTGCTAGATTTAAGAACCAAACCTCCAAACATTAATGGGTATATTATTGCCAGAACGAGTATTTCTATCGTCTCTATATTTACAAACAATGAGGTTAACTATGCTGTGGGCCCATCTGTTCAAAATGATACAAAGGGTAATCTTTGTGTGCATGGCAACAAAGGCGGTGCATATCAATCTGGTTAGCGGTTTAGCTTATCGCGTTCGAAATCGCCCGAAATTGGAAAAACATATCATGGGTAACTTACCTTCTCCGAGAATAACTTTAACGAGAGGATTTTATAATTTTGTGGTAGACTATACTGAGGCCTTTTGCATTAGTTCCAAAAAACAATAGGACGATCTTGTAGTTGAAATAATAAAATCAAAATTAGATATAGAGACTCTACACAAATGGGATGATGAGGCTCCCACTAGTAGATTAGAGACACTTGACGAATTGATTGGATTCCTACCATTGAAGTCAGGCCTTAGTTTGAGACCTTCTGCTCCAGTTCACAGCTAAATACATCCATTGTTCAACTCCATTGCTTTGCAGATGCTAGTCAATGTGCCTACGGTGCCGCCTTTTATCTGAGAAGTTTGACACAGGATGGTTCTATATTTTCATCGCTTCTTTGTTCTAAGTCAAGATTGGCACCAAAATCCAGAACCAAATTAACTATTCCTAAGTTGGAATTGTCTGCTGCACTTCTAGCAGCCCAATTAGTTAAACGAGTTAATCCAACTTTGAAGATCTACATTGATAAAGCTATGTATTGGAGTGACTCAACTAATAAACTTACCACATTTGTCTCGAACCGTGTGCTGAAGATTCAACAACTCACAGATGTAGAGGACTGGCATCACGTCTCTTCATCAGAGAATGCGGCTGACATAGTATCTAGAGGCGCTCTATCATCAGCCCTCGTTTAGTCCACCTTATGGTCCTCAGGACCATCATTGCCGAATATTGAAAAACACCGCTCACGCAACATTTCATGAACCCAGACATCATAGAACTCATAAAGTACCGGAATAGTTTCTCTCTGTACGAAATATTATGTCCTTTGTGATGCGGTATCTTAACAACCTAAGATCCAGGAAACCAAAGAAGACTAGACCGTTGACAAACAGTGAACAGGAGTTAGGGATGACAGCCATAATCAAGATCATGCAGAGTTTTACATTTAGTCAGGAGAATAAGTTCTTTAATACAAAGAAAGCCTCTGAATCGAAATTGCCATCTAAACTCACTTTCCATTTTTCTGGTTGCCAATAACTTGATTAGAGTAGGAGGACGCATTTATCATGCTTCCTTATCATATTCATGCAAACATCCCCTTCTTCTCCCTTCCACACATCCTTTTACGTTCATAATTTTTAAACATTTCCATCTTTCTCATAGGCACGCAGGTCCACTATTGGCAATAGTCAGTTCTGGCCAGTGAATAGAAAGCGGATAGCGCAAAGAGTGTATCAAAACCGTATAAGATGCTCAAGAATCCATCCACGAGAAGTTTAACAATTAATGGGTAACTTTCCGTATGAGCGTATAACGGCTGCACCGCCATTTTATGATACTGGCCTGGACTACTTTAGACCATTTTATGTCCACCATCGAGTAAGAGGAAAGGGACCTACAAAGACCTATATCGCCGTATTTGTTTGTTTTGTAGTTAAAGCGGTCCACTTGGAGATGGTCTCAGATCTCACAAAAGCTTCATTTATGGGCGCTTTATTGCGACAAGAGGTCTATGCAAACACATTTTTTCCGATGGTACCAATTATGTAGGAGTATCTAACCCAATTGCAACATCGCCGTAAGTGGACAAAGGCTTCAGAAAACGCCGCAATCAATGATTTGGTAGTGGTCAAGGATGAAAAACTGCCACCGCTTAAATGGAAACTGGACCGTATCATTGAAATTCATCCGGGAACCGATGGTTACGTAAGGGTAACCATCCCTCTTATCCGTCTCCAAGGGATTATTTGGGGTCCATCTTTTAATTTTAAGATATGGACAGTGGATTTTGTTATTTTTTGACTTGCCGCTGCCTAGTCCCACTCCTTATCCAAAGTAACATATTCTTCTGATGGTAATTCAATTAATGTACCTATTTCCTATTTTGCCTTATCCAGGTCACAATCCCCTTCCCGTAGTTCTTCTAGCTTTCTTAAAAGTTTTTAACCAGTCTCCTTCAACTGCAAAGATGATTGTTTATAGCGGCGACTGCTGGTTGACAATCGCAGTAGTCGTTCATTTACATGTCTTTATACCATCTAAAAAATTTAGCAGTTATTTTAGTTAAACTTACCGTACTCATATATATAATGGATTTTGATTGGAAGAAAAATGCAAAAAAATAAATTGTCAGTCTTTTTTGTACAACCAAACAGTACACACACACACAAAATATTTGTTTGTTTTTTTGTTAATTCGTAACCTAATCAAAGAGATCTAGTTGTACATAAATTTTGGTTCTTCGAGCCGGATCTATCAACATCATCAGCTAACAACATCAACAAAGCGTGTACGGGTTTAGAAGAGAGTGAATATTATCATCAATTAATCATCTAAATTATCGGGGGAATCAAAATCAAAATATCGTCATCCATTTGAAACCACGTGTACGAATAAAAGGTAAAGTTGTCAGGCATTATGACCACAGGGAGTGCAATTAATAATCGAATTGCATAACACGCGGTTTAACAATAAATCAAAGTATGCAGCCCGCACCAAATCTATCTAATTGATAACTATCTATATGTTACGTGGGAGCGACTATCATCGAGATAACTATTGAAGTGCAGCCGTGAGCAGCTCAGCAATAAAGACTATTATCTACCAATCTAATTGTGGAGTGAATGTGTGATCGTAAATCGACATCAATAAAAGTTAAGCTATAGAAAGGTAAGTGTAGCAATAGAGTGTAGCTGGATTTTGTATTTAATTGTCCACTAAATAAATCGTTCCAATTGGATTCCACCTAAATGACTGATCAAGAGCGTGATTATACATCTAGAAAAGGGTTAGCAAAAGGTTCGATCACAAGACTAATTAAGTTCGCGGATGCAATGACTGAAAAAACTTTAGTCGTTAAAATATCAATTTGGTTAGATCTGTTAGAAAAGGTGTATGTGAGTTTTGTGGCATGCGAAGAGCAATTAGTGAAGTTCGAAGTACCTTCCGAAATGGAGGATTACGAGCAAAAATATTTGAAGGTGAAACCCAAGTTAAAAGAAAGATTAGTAGTTTCAAAGCAAGACCAGGAAGCGAGCAATATGGAGAAGTTCATACCTCGTATATTGCGCGAGCAGAATGAATTTCTTACAACGCTAACATTAGGTTCCACAACTTCAATGAATCAAACAATGGATCAGTCATCAGACGAAACACATATTGGTGTACGTCTCCCTAAATTAAACGTACCAATTTTCTCCGGGGACTACAAGGAATTTCCTAGTTTTCGAGACATTATGTAGCAGCCGTGCTAATTAGGTCTGAATGATGTGGAAAAATTCCAATACCTAAAGGGTCACTTGCGTGGTGAGGCAGCAGACTTAGTGAATCATATTACAGTGTCTGACCAAAATTTTAATTCAGTCTTGAACAACTTCATCATAGCGTTTATGGATCAACCAGTGGTAAAGATCGAATCGGCCACAGCATTATGAAAGTTACACAGTACATCAGATGAGGTAATGCGAGGTATCACGGCATTAGGAGGTGAGGCTATGTCAAAAGACCCATGGTTAATATTTCTGTTGCTACAGAAAATCGATCAAGAGACAAGGCAAGCCTGGGCACATCATACAGTTGGACAGGAATCTCCAACATTCAATGAATTGCTGAAGTTTATAAGTAATCGCTGCGATGCCTTAAAGATGTGTGAAGCAAGAATAATTACCACCACCAAATTCACAATCGTGAAGACTCACCAAGATAATTGAGCAAGACTCAAACGTTCGCACCAATAATGAAAACAACAGTACATACACCCGGATTAGTTGCAACTTTTGCAAGGCGAGTGATCATCGAACATACCAATGCAAATCATTCAAGGATTTAAACTTGAAGAATGGCGACGTCATGTAGCGACGTTACGGTTATGCTTCAATTGTTTAGCCAACAACTATATCCTACATGTGCCATCGTCGATATCACACACTATTGCATACCGAAAAGAATGGTAACATGAATACTCAACATGAAGTTACCGAAACAAACTTCGTCACGGAAACATTCATTCTGGGGCAACTAACGAAAAAACAAACAGTGCTGCCGTCAACAATTGCTGCGGAATTGGTACGGCTTTATTACCAACAGCAGTTGTGAAAGCTAAAACCGCATATGGACATTATCTAACGTGTAATTTATTACTAGACTCAGGCTCTCAACTATCATTCATTACCGACAAATGTGTAAATCGTCTGGGAATTCCTCGAAGAAAAGGAAATATACGTATTGAAGGAGTCGCAACATCAAACGTGGCCTACATTTTGCCGAAAATAACATCATTAGCACCCACCAACTAAGTGTAAATTGATAGTTTGGGAAATCTGAACTTGCCGTTAGCGGATCCAAATTTTAATAAGAAAATGGAAATAGATATTTTATTAAATTCCATGGTACGTAAACGAAACCGCAATTCAGAATTTAGCAGAATGTATATTAAGTTCATGCGAGAATATGAAGAACTCGGCCACATAAGAAAAGTGACTTCAGATGAAATTAATAATAGCAGCAAGGAGGTGTTCTACCTGCCACATCATGGCGTGTTGCGAAGATAAATGCTTAAACAACTAAATTGTGTGTTGTTTTTGATGGGTCTGCAATATCATCAAATGGAACATCGTTGAATGATAAGTTAATGGTGGGTCCTTCGCTACAAGACCTTTGGGCTATTTTGTTATGTTTTCGACCTTTAAGGTAGCAATTTGCGGTAATCTAGAGAAAATGTACCGACAAATTATAGTTAATCCATCAGATACATCTTTACAACAAATTCTTTGGAGAGAATCGCCCTCTGATGTTATTCACCATTACGAACTAGTAATTGTAACATATTGAACTGCATCTGCCCCATTTCTAGCAATAAGAGTATTATTTCAAATTGCAAGTGATTGTGAAGATCTATATCCGAATGTAGCTACGGCTATTCGTAAAAATTTTATGTCGATGATGTGCTACCTGGTGCAGACGATGATAACTAAGCAATGCTACTAAAAACCGAACTATGAAGGGTGTTAGCCGAGTCGGGTTTTACTCTAAGAAAATGTCGATCTAATAGGTTGTATTTAAGCGACACATCTGACGGGTCCCAAATCATCGACGATAATCATACATAAATCAAAGGTTTTAGGTTTATACTGGAACCCTAAGGATGATACGTTTTCATTTAAGGTTGCTGACATATCAAACACTGCTCATACCAGGAAAAGCGTTTTATCTATCGGCTCTCAAATATTTAACCCCTTGGAATGGCTAAGTCCATTCACTATCAATTCGAATAAATTTTCGACAAAGGCTCTGGCTAAACAAAACATCATGGGATGAGCCAGTATCAGCTGAATTACTAAGTTCGCAGCAGCAAATTCAACAGCAATTCAACCATTTGAAACATGTAAATGTACCACGATATATAACCAATCTGACGGAGGATGTCCAAATCCATGGATTCAGTGATGCTAGTGAATTTACCTATGCCGCAACGGTTTATATTCGAACCAATGAGTAAGGTGGCTCCACTTAAACAAGTGAGTTTACCAAGGCTAGAACGTTGTGGAGCACAGTTGTTATCGAATTTAATTCAGAGGATCGTCGATATCTACCAAATCAAAGATTGGCCCATCTGACTTTGGACAGATTCAACTGTAGTGTTGTCATGGTTATCAACACATCCTCGAAAATGGAAAACGTATGTAGCTAACAGATTATCTATCATTTATCAAGCAGTACCAAATACGATGTAGCAGCATGTCAAGGGAACATACAATCCGGCCGACTTAGCTACTCGAGGAATCACTTCGGAATAATTAGTTGAAAGTAAACTATGGTGGAATGGTCCAGAGTGGCTAAGCCAAAATGAGGAACATTTTAGCGAAAATTATTGCGAATTTCGAAGATTCATTCACAACCAAATTTTTCGCACATCAAAGGGCAACCTAAAAGGACATATTACCGTGTCAGAACTAAATAATGCAGAATTAAATATCATTCGAGTCGTTCAACAATCAACAATGAGTGTAGACATAAAATCATTCAACGAAATTTCAAGAGCCCTCTCTAACTCACGTATTTCATCATTAATAGGAATATTCACATTGCATCATAAATGAAATGAACCAATCAATCATCTTACCTAAGGGGCATCTGGTAACCAGAATGATCATCACCTATTTGCATCATAAGTTTCTGCAAGCTGGACAATCGCTCTTACTTTCACTCTCGCGGCATCAATATTGGATCCTGGGAGGAAGAGAAAACTGTCGTTCAGTATGTCAAAAATGCATCACTTGCTTTCATCGTTAAAATCGAGACAGTTGATGGGCAGTCTCCCTAAAGCAAGAATAACTCCAAGTCGTCCATTTTCCATAGTTGGTGTGGATTATGCAGGACCTATTTTACTAACATCAAAAAAGTTGCCACCTTGATAAAAGGATTTCTTGTAATTTATGTATGTTTTGCTACTAAGGCCATACACCTAGATGTAGCTTCAGAATTAACCACAAACGCATTTCTTGCATCACTAGATCGGTTTGTTGCACGGAGGGGAAGCACCAACAGAAATCCATTCAGATAATGGCACAAATTTTGTTGGAGCACAACGGAAGTTAAATGAATATTACCAAGTGCTAGCGACACAAGAATGCCACTCCAATATAAATACATTCGCTACTTCCAAGGGAATTCAGTGGCACTTTATCCCACCGCTATCACTTTGGTGGAATTTGGGAACGGACAATTAGATCCGTAGAAAATCATTTAACCAAGATTAGCGCCAATGCTTACTTAACTTTTGAAGAAATGACGACGGTATTGACACAGATTGAAGGAATCTTGAACTCAAAACCATTGTGCGCCCTAAGAAATGAAGACGTGTTCAACATCAACGCCTTAACACCGTCTCATTTTTTTAACCTTGGGCCGATCATTTCATTACCTCATGCAAACTACGACGAAATTCAAATGTCACGATTAGTTCGATGGGAACGGGTTCAAAAAATCGTTCAATAATTTTAACAGGATTATTCACGAAATTATCTGACTACTTTACAGCAAAGAAAGAAGTGGCAACGAACCCAAGCTAACCTGAAGATGGATGATATAGTTTTATTGTATGACAGTAAATCACCACCTTGCAAATTGCCATTAGGTCGAATAACAGAACTGCATACAGGTAAAGATGGATTGATAAGAGTTGCCACTGTAATAAGCAAATCCTCAACGTTCAAACGATCTATTCATAAACTGGTCAAACTACCCTTAGATGATGAAAATTAAACGAGCTTAATTTGGAGGGGAGTATATGTTAAGCATCTACGCTGAATCATTGCTACACTTCCACTATAGCTATACATAACACACCACAAGTGAATTCAAGGTTTTCAAGTGTTTTTTTTACCGGTAATCAGTAATTTAAACATTACCAAAATTACCGGTGGACTCCTGATTGCAAACCAGCTTTTGTAAAAACAAAAAAGATATTACAACTTACGTCACTTTATTTTTTTTCGAAAATACATGGTCTATCCCATCCAGGAATTCGGGCTACTTGTAAGCTCGCTTGCCAAAAACCTAAGATTAATCGCCATACTCGATCAGAGTAACGTCGTTTCTAGATACCTAGATGTCTTTTTTAGGAGCTAAGAAAACTTACAGGATACGGACATACCATCCTCAGGCGAATGCTATGGTGGAATGATTCCACCACTAGTTAAAACTCACCCTAAATGTTCGATCAAATACCCTAAACTGGAGCAATCAACTCCCATTTATTCATGGAAAATACATGTCGATCTCCATTGACAGACTTAAACCCGCCTACTCGATGGACGAAAGAAAGCAACCGTTTGACATTAAAATTTCAGTATAACTAAAATTGGTCTCTGTGGTTGGAAGACACTCCCATGCCTCGTAAAAAACTTCTAAACGAGCTTCTAAATTGGTTACTGCAAAGCTAAGGTGGCAGTTTTCGTACAATTCAGGGATCACAGGAAAACGTAACTTAAGTAAAACCAACCCTCGTCCTGTTGTTGGGATCGTTCTATGGGAGGTATTGAAATTTTTTGTCGTCAGTGCTGCCCAGGCGACTCTAGGTATGGTTAAAAACTAATCTGTGACTTATTTATAGGAGTCACCGGACTGCACCATATATTCAGATCTAGGTTTATAGCCATTCGGGACCAGGATGGAAACCACCAAGGATCATTTGGAAGGATCATTTCTTTGATTTACTCAATATTCAAAAAATTGTGAAATAAAGACTGCGGAGGTATACGCAGAAGGCGTGTCTTATGAGAAATTCACACTAGCCATGCAGAGACTAAAGCAAAACGGTCCCCTGGTGTTGATTGCATTAATTCCGAGCCAAGATGCCTGATGAATGAAATAACTGTTATTTGTATACAAATAACTGTCTTTCATAATATTGGAGAGAATCACGCCTCTGACGAAATTGTAGGAGACTACCAAGGAGGATTTTGGAAACTCCGGAGGTCGGCCGGTTTGCAAGCCGCTAATACAAGACGCAAAAGTAGCTGTCAACGATGATGGCTCTTTGAGGAGAGAACAACCTTTTCCCTCTCCTAGTTGTATAGAACAATATGAAGAGCAAGTTTGACCATGGTTGTCAGGTTTTAAAATCCTTCGTAAGACTTTGAAGTTCAGCAGGAACTTTGTAGGACTTTCAAGTATAATCAAAGGTTAAATCCCCTCGATATAATATACCAAGTCTCGGTACTTTTTGTACACTCCGTAAGCATAAATATAAATATTGCTAAAATAATGTTGATCATCTATAGTGTTGTTTTGGTAAAATGGCCCTAAAAACAGGAATTTGAACCATTTATGTTTGTTGTGAGTTTACTCGATGATTGATTTTGTGTATGGATATACATATACATATAATATAGCATGTGCTCAGTTTAGCTCAAATATGTGTGTTATATTATGTTTTCATAATTCCATATATTTTTATTATTTATGTTTTGTCTACAGCAGCATTGTTTTGTTTTGTTTCCCTTTTATCATAATACATATAATTTTTCCTAAATTGTGGTCTATTTTCATTTCGATATTTGTATTTGTTTGGTTTAGTTTGGTTTTTTAATTGGAAAAATTGGTATATTACATACATATATAGAGGAGCTAGGCTCTAACAATATAATATATATAAAATTTATGGTGGAAAATATGTTTGCATGTTTATATGATGGTGTACTAGGGTGGAGTAAAAATGGGAGGAAAATGAACAGGATGAAAAAAAAATATATATACTGGATATTAATTTTAATTGGATTTATGATTATGAAAATTGTAGTCGAGTAGACTCAATCCTTTTTTTTTTAATATTAGAAGGTTTGGTTTTTATTTTTATTTAATTGGATTTTAGAGGAATTTTTTTTTGTGGGCTTTTGTTCACTCGTATGTTTGTAATATGATGACGGAGTATTGTTATGTGTATACGTGTGTGGTTTAATGTCTATACGTTTTTATATAGAATGCAAGTAGTATATAGGTTTTCCAAGTATTTAATCATCACTACAAAATTTAATTAGAAATGATAGTATTAAAATTAAATGAATTTTTTTATCGATCATGATTGTGGTTAGTAAATCGAATCGATTAGTTAACTAATTAGCAGTTGATCTTAATTTAATTAGATTATGTTAAAATATTAGTGGATAATGTTAATATGGTTTTGCAATTATATGAGCCGTTGAGTAAGTGATATTTAACTTCTCAACAATATATTTATGCAAATTTACAAATACATATAAATGTCAACAAAATACTTAATAGTGACTTGATGGAATTGATACTTTAATCAAAAGCTCTTAGCATCTTTATAAAAACTTCCATAAAATATTTATACATTTCCATAAATTATTTTCTGATGGACGTATTTCTAATAAAACGGTTAATTTAATTGATTTGTAATGTTTCTCCATGGCAGTTTGATAATATCTAGATTGTTCCAAATTAAAAAAGGAGGAATACCAGAGGGTGTATCAACATCGAATACAGCACTCTGAATGTTAGACACGCTTGGAAAACTATAGCACGTGAGGCGTTTAACGTTTTATCAGTGATTGGTAACTTACAACTCGAGGATAACGCATTAGTGTTTTAATATAATGGAAGTTGTGCACATCAGTACCCGCAAAAAATAGTGTCAATGTAAATTTAAAGAATGCCCTATAAAAGTAAAAGGAAGAAATGACCAGACAGAAGAGATGACTTAATTTCGAATTTAGGAGAAACGATTTCTACGACCAAATGATGCAAGAGTTCTCGAAAAGATGGATGAAATGCAACTCTCATCAACAATCCAAATGAATGTTGAGGCGCTAAATATTAAGGAACTGGAGCTGAACATCCTAGGCATCGAGTTACTAAAGCAGCGATATATAATATCGTCACCATTTGCAAGCTGTTAGGATCACGGAAATGAGTCTTGGTGCAAATTTTCGGATCCCTCTTTTCGAATTGAAGGTGATAGTCAAAGCCTGGAAAGCAATCATTTAATATTGTATTGATAGAATTGAAGAGTTCAATGCAAAGTTGAAAATCTACGAGGTGGCAGATATTATAAGTTAAAGGTTATGTTTCTTAGTATAAGCATGTCCTTTCAGGGTTAATCAATCAATATATGGATCGGTTGACAAGTGATCCGATAAATTCTTACTTGAGAATATACTGTATTTGTCGGTTATTCTTAGACATCGCAATGCAGACCATAAGCGAACCCGATCAAAAATGGTGAGTTAAAAAAAAATTAAGGGAGGCGATTGTATAGGAAAGATAATTGAAGTTACTGCCGAATTTCAGCAGGAAATGCCAATAATTTTTATATGGGGCCAAGAGGAAAAAATGGTTGACTCCAATGCAGAATTTAAAGACGGCCTAAAGAGTTATACGCATCGATGAGGTACTCGTCACATCTCGTAGGTGAGGAGTATAGTCTGGGTATAGCTACAAGACGTTATCCTCCTAAGCTGGAATTTCTCTTCGAAAAATCCAGAAAAGTTTTCTCTACAAGGCTTGTTGAACTTAGATTTTCATAATTCGGAATCAGATCAAAGATGTATATTGTAGCTGGTGACTTTAACTCCAAGTTTATGAAATGGAGAGGCAAAATACTAGACAACAGCGGACATCTCTTGGCAGACTAAGCTATCTCGTGTAACATTGCGATTTTTAACATACGACGGACAGCAACCTTGGGAGGCTATGGCTCCGGTATCGAAGTAACGTTGGGCTTTGAAAGAATCTTGAGTCGACTTAAGAGGTGAAAAGTAATGAACGAGGAAACCCTTAGTGACATGTATATTTTAAGATTGCCCCGAGTGTCAATAAGTTATATTAAGAAAACTGCGCAAAAATACAAATAGGAAATGCAATATAGAGGAAACAGGACTACCTTTTAACACTAGGACAATTAGTTAAAGGTACACGCTGAAAGCCTTCCAGCAAAAAGACCAAAATAGGAAGCAAAGCCGTGTATTAATGAACCTCATATATCGCAGTGCTACTCAGAAGCTGAAATCAAGCCAGGAGAAAACTACAGAGAGTCAGAGAGAATAGAACGCCTATCACGAGTACTGTTGTGCATGCACTTTTCTGAAAAGACGAAAACGTGCACTGAACAAGAAATCCTACCAAAGACTGTTTAAATTGCAACAGACCTACACCTAATTAAGATTTTAGATGTCATGTACCACTTAAAAATGAAGTTTTTCCAGGTAATTGGAAAATGGCAGTACTGGTTTTGCTTAAACAAGAAAGAAAAACAAACGGTTACCAACGTTCGTATTTTCATGAGAGAATGGAACAGTAGCTGGTCTCGCTTAAAATCAGCCTTGATTTCGATCGGGGCATTCTACAATAGATGTTATAGCGGAAGTTATGGGGCTGGTGGGCTCAGTAGCTGAATGAGCCTTCATACATTTCTGTTATTAGTGTAATTTGGATCATGTTTCCCAGCCGGATTTGAGTTGGACAGCCAGCGACTGAAGTAATGCAAATTTTTGTATTCCAGTTCTTGTGAAAAGAAGAGGAGGCAGGTTTTTGAGTCAGTAAGAGCCCGGCCCAACGCTTATGAGATTATTTCCACTCTCTACAAAATTAATAAAATCTCTACAAAATTAATAAAAATAAATGATTTGTATGCATATATATCTAATATACCTAAATATCTAATCAAATCTAATCAAATCTAATCAAATCTACTCAAATCTAATCAAATCTAATCAAATCTAATCAAATCTAATCAAATCTAATCAAATCTAATCAAATCTAATCAAATCTAATCAAATCTAATCAAATCTAATCAAATCTAATCAAATCTAATCAAATCTAATCAAATCTAATCAAATCTAATCAAATCTAATCAAATCTAATCAAATCTAATCAAATCTAATCAAATCTAATCAAATCTAATCAAATCTAATCAAATCTAATCAAATCTAATCAAATCTAATCAAATCTAATCAAATCTAATCAAATCTAATCAAATCTAATCAAATCTAATCAAATCTAATCAAATCTAATCAAATCTAATCAAATCTAATCAAATCTAATCAAATCTAATCAAATCTAATCAAAACTAATCAAATCTAATCAAATCTAATCAAATCTAATCAAATATAATCAAATCTAATCAAATCTAATCAAATCTAATCAAATCTAATCAAATCTAATCAAATCTAATCAAATCTAATCAAATCTAATCAAATCTAATCAAATCTAATCAAATCTAATCAAATCTAATCAAATCTAATCAAATCTAATCAAATCTAATCAAATCTAATCAAATCTAATCAAATCTAATCAAATCTAATCAAATCTAATCAAATCTAATCAAATCTAATCAAATCTAATCAAATCTAATCAAATCTAATCAAATCTAATCAAATCTAATCAAATCTAATCAAATCTAATCAAATCTAATCAAATCTAATCAAAACTAATCAAATCTAATCAAATCTAATCAAATCTAATCAAATATAATCAAATCTAATCAAATCTAATCAAATCTAATCAAATCTAATCAAATCTAATCAAATCTAATCAAATCTAATCAAATCTAATCAAATCTAATCAAATCTAATCAAATCTAATCAAATCTAATCAAATCTAATCAAATCTAATCAAATCTAATCAAATCTAATCAAATCTAATCAAATCTAATCAAATCTAATCAAATCTAATCAAATCTAATCAAATCTAATCAAATTTAATCAAATCTAATCAAATCTAATCAAATCTAATCAAATCTAATCAAATCTAATCAAATCTAATCAAATCTAATCAAATCTAATCAAATCTAATCAAATCTAATCAAATCTAATCAAATCTTATGAAGTTCGTTGTTGGATGTTCTCCGTAGAAAAGCGTGGTCGCACATTTTGATTTGCTTCGTTGACAAAACCAGACCGTATGAAATTGATTCCATCAACATTTCGCACATTCGCATTGGGACAATACGCTCAAAGATAGAGTCTTATATCTTTGTGAGAACAATAATCCGACTCCGTACTGGAAATATTTCTTAATTATAATGCTTTTAGGGTCGATTCGATATTAGCATGAAGTTATCCTAGCATTGGCTTCATCTAGAATATCAGCGCATTTGTAAGAAGGTGAACGACTTGCACAATCTACACTAAAATTGCCATTGCACATGCAAATGAACGAGACACCAAAAAAAACGACGGGATGATTGCAATGCGACCATTCAAAATTGCATTTCGGGGCAGTTGTTTTCTTTCAAATCGGTTGACACAGCTATCAACCATATTGAAGAAGTAAGCTATTCCATAGAATTTTTGAATTCATCATCTGCATAAATGTCATAAATGTCAAATGCACTTTGACTAATAGTATATATGGTAAACAAGAAGAGCTTCTGGAGCGTTTCTGGAGTTTCTAAAAGTTCCACGTACATCAAAACGGATCTTACCTTAAAACTATATACAAAATATATATATAAGATCATATAACAACCTCCGTGGTTTTCCAGTCACTGAAAAAGTCGATGAAATTTTGAAACTGGTAGAGCAATACTGGAACGCAAGCTGTCAGGTAAAAGCGAATTGACATCAGTTAAATGCTGCTGAAACGCAAAGAAATCGAACCATTTTTTAGCGAATCATTACAGGCGATCAACAATGAGTGAAATACAAGAATGTCAAATGAAAGCGTTCTTGATTAAAGGCTGGTGACCCTCAAATGACTTCAAAGCCTGGATTGACGGCAAACGAGGTTATGCTGAGTGTTTCGTTGGATTGGCAGCGAATTATCCATCATAAGCTGCTGCAACGTAGTGAAACTAACAATTCGGTCCTGTACTGTCCACAAACTCGACCGTTTTAACGAAACAATTTAGAAGGAGCGACCAGAAGTTTTGATACATCACCATATAGTCCGAACCTT
Organism: Tipula confusa; assembly: GCA_963556175.1. NCBI lineage: Eukaryota > Metazoa > Arthropoda > Insecta > Diptera > Tipulidae > Tipula > Tipula confusa. Next base: position 173,347,011 of record OY744476.1, on the reverse strand, counting down.
GTACCGTCTGATTACGATTTGTTTCGGTCCCGACCTCGTTTCAGCGTTATCAAACGACTAAAATATTAGCCAAAATACACCGAGCTCTGCAAACGAGTTAGAGATGGGTATTCAGAACGAAGTAAGACAAGCATTAGCGAGATCCGTTCAAGAGCAGTCATAGTCAAAGCCTACTTAGTCATGTACCTCAGCAATCCGTTGGATCCATTGAATATGTAGCAGTAAAATTGATACCATTGACGTCTCAGGACCCACTGTTCGCACTTTTACATCCGAAAATAAATTACATACGAAGTAACCAAATATCACCATCTTCTTGGGCAATTAAAAACCGAATCATTAACAACGTCAGTGACATTATCGTCGGTCCCGTTCCTGCACACCATTCTCCGATGTAAAAAAGGCAATTTGGTACCGATCATGTGTGTCAAAACAGACTCAAATTTATTGTAGCTGCTACAAGGAATTGAGTTGGGCTACATGAAGCCATCGCAATTGCTGAGAAAATTACAAGCTAGTGGTGGTTCTGAGGTCAACGACGAAGTCATTACGGCAATCTGGATGAATCGTTTACTGGTTCGGGCACAAAAAATTTTAGTATCCATGGCCGATTCTTTATCGGTGACAAAACTGGTTTACTGAGTGTTTTACGGATCACAAACCACTCATTTAGTGAAATCATTCGACGATTGGATAACATGGATCGCACTTACGAGAGGTGTCGTTCTCGAGATACAAGCAGAGCACGGAGCTACTCAAACAAACGTATTTTTTCCGGCAGTCAGCAGTCCTTATCAGGGGATAAGGATTCACCATCATTTTTTTAAAAAGAAGTAGCTCGAAACTGCAAAACGACTTGTCCCAAGTGGGCAGAATTTAAGTCAAAAATCATTGGAATCATTGGGATCATTGGGGTCATTAGGGCAGACTTCTTTAACCAGTCGGGGTTGTTAGTTGATATTCAGCACGGCAGGTTACTAGACCCTCTAGTACCGTTGTTTTCACTAACCGTTAAAATTCATGACAATACACCCACTGTCCGTGTAGTCAACTCTAGCGTAATCGACACCCGTATCCTTCCACTATTAGCCAAATTCAAGGAAATCCCTCACAAGATTCAGGCACAAAAACCGATAAAACATTAAGTCACTCGACCTCCAGTTATTGCCAAAACTCGACGATTGAGTACAGAAAACCTGGTGATTGATCGACATAATCGAACCAGGTACTTGTAGGCATCCCGATAGTCCCAAAGATCCCAAGGGCAAATCAAGTTCACCTCGTTCCAAAGAAAAATGGTGGATGGCGACCTTGCGGACATTATAGGGCTCTAAACAACGTCACAGTACCAGATCGTTACCCAATACTATACATACAAGATTTTACGCATCAATTAAAAGGATCCACGACATTTTCAACAATCGACTCAGAGCGTACCATCAAATTCCGATCGAGGAATCGCATATCTGAGAAATGCAGGTAATTCTGTCAAGCGATTTATGCTTTCCATTTTACAAAATTTGAATTTCTGCTTTGTTTTTTTGGTTGATCTTCTGGTAGCATCAAAAACAATCGCCGACCACTTGGAACACTTGGAACACCTGGAGATTAGTTTTATGAAAATGAACGACGCATGTCTCATTATTAACACAGAGAAATGTCAATTCTTGAAAACAAGAATCAATTTCTTGGGTCACAAAGTAACAGCAGAGGAAATTAAACCAAGTCCGGAACACGTCACAGAAATCACCAAAATGTGTCAACCAAAAAAAGTCAAACAATTACGACGCTTTTCGGGTGTGCTAAACTTCTATAGGTCGTTTATCCCAAATGCGAGCAGAAGTCAAGCAGTTCTTAATGATTGTTTAAAGGGTAGCAAAAAAAACGCTTCCAGAATCATCGAATAGTCTAAAAAATCTGAGGAAGCATTTAACCAATCCAAAACTCTGCTAAGCAAAGCTACACTTTTAGTACATCCTTGTATTCCTCAGTTCGTGTGGGTTAATGTTAAAAAAATGACTCAGAGCTGTTTGGCTTGCCAGCGATTGAAAGTAGTAGAACACACCAATGTCGGAAGAGCAGTGATCTTGTGTTACACTAATTGATCACTTTACCAGGTGGACTGAAGCAATTCAATTCCGGACATCAGAGTCGAAACGGTAGCAATCGACGTATTTAATAATTGAATTTCTCGGTTTGGAGTACCTTTTTCGATAGTAACGAACCTAGGATCTCAATTTGAATCAAAACTTTTTGCTGAATTTTCCAAAATATTAGAGTTCTAACACAAAAGGACTACCCCATATAATCCAAAACGCAACGGATTCAATGAGAGATGGCACAGGACAGTTTTACCAATCGTGTTGTTGGGACTTCCAACTACGTACCGCGATGATTTCAAAACTAGATCTTCCGAATTAGCTTTTGGCGATCAGATTCGCATTCCGAGTCAATTGTTAAGTAAATCCAAAAATCCCACAAATCAATCAGATTTTGTCAAGGAACTATGAGAGCATTTCAACCAAATTCGCCTGACTCAACCGTCACGTTACTGCAACCAAAAGATATTTGTATCACAAGAATTGAAAAAATGTTCACATGTTTTTGTTAGAATCGACCTATGTAAAAGATCAACCTTATCAAAAAGTATATCCATCACTACTATAGCAACTCTACTTTTCCAATAACATCTAGATGGCATGGAAATCACAAAACAGCTAAAGTTTATCAAATATATTTGGTGTAAATGCTGGATTATGTAATTATACGATTATACAATTATCTCACTCTAATCGATATTATTTTTATTTTTCATTTTATTTTGTTTGAAAATCCCGTTTGTTTTGCTTTAACCTCATAAATATTTTACAGCAACAAAAAATTATTCGTGAGTCGTAAGTTGTTCATCCAATATAAAAAGAGCGTTTTAGTTTAGTGCGCACTGAAAATTTATTTTAGAAAATAGTTAAGTGATAAGTGTAGTTTTTAGTGTAATATAAAGTTTAGTGATGTTGTAAAATTGATAGCCATAGTGCAAATATATTTGGCTACCAAATAGGTAAAATATTAATGTGATTTATGTTGGGTTTTTGTGTGTGTGTGTTTTTTTCATATTGTGATTTGTAATTGTTATATTATATTGTTACAGTGAAATGGCTTGTAGTGAGATTGAAATGCCAAGTTTCATAACTAAAAAACATTATACAGTGCATCAACAAAATGCAAGCAGGTAAGTCAACTATTGGGTGGTGGAAATTATTTATGAATTTTTAAACGTTTATGAAAATTTTCTTTACGAATTAATAAAAAAAAAAATTTATCGGAACTGTCAAAATATTTGGATAAATTCTTTTAGCCCGATTTTTCCGATTTATATGTTTGAAATAAAAATGAAAAAATGGCATCATATAGATGGTTAAATTTTTGTTCACTGTTTGGTGCTCTTCAAATGCATTTACAGAAAATATAGCTTATGTGACTGAAAATGTGTTTTCTTAATTGAAAAATTGCGTTCTTATTTGTTCACCTTTCCTAAAAGTCGATCGCTATTTTGTATACAAAATGTCATTAGTGAATGAAACATCTTCGTTAGGTTCTGGGTTCGTTTTTTTAGGCCCTCCTATTTAAATGTACGCCAGGACGATTTCAATATTTTCAAGGTCATAGTATAATACCGTTTTTTTGTCAACATTATTACAGGGTGAAGTTGATCGTTTACTGAGATCTTTTACAAGATCTTTCAGACCATGATTTAAAGTTAATACAATTGGTCACGGCATTGAGGTAAGCGTTGGTCACAATTCAACTGGTGACCGGTCTTAGATTAAAAATATAAAATACTGGTAAAATCTAAAATAAGGATAAGCTTCTATTCAAGACATTACTTAGGTCATCTACTCGAATTTGATGGCGATCTGCGCAATTTGAATGCAATGTTTGCCCTTTGCAAGTGGTACGATTTCTTCCGATCCCATTCTTCAGTTGAATAGGTTCAATTGTCAATACCCACCTTAGCGAATGGTCGCGAAGATCCACTGATTGAGGTCACCATTGTGTTTGCCATCTACAAGCTATAAGTAGTTGTGTTTTGCTCACATTCATTTATGGTGCTTACATATAGCATGCCTGCAAAAGCTTGTTGCAATGAATCAGTTAAACCATGTTGCTTTGTTTTTGGTACATTAGCTTCCTCATTCGAGAGTATAAGTTTTGTCATATCAAATTCAAACGTGAATACTCGTGAAAAATGTTTTAAAAAGTTTGTTCTGATTTTGCTGCCCACTTTTGTAGTAGAGACCCGACACTTTTTGCAAGTTTCTTCAACTGTTGTAACAAAGTTACAAATCCTTCAATATATAGTAGCTCTACCGTGACCAATAAAGGATAGTTCTCCTTTTCATCAGATATTAACTGAATTACTGTTTTGTCAGAAACATTTTTTACATTATATATATATATATATATATATATATATATATATATATATATATATATATATATATATATATATATATATATATATATATATATATATATATATATATATATATATATATATAATATTATATAAGCTAATCTAGAACAAAACTTTCATTTCAAATTAACCTATATATTTATGATATTGTTCAAAGCCAGTATAACGTAAGAAAATCGTTGCATAAAAAACCTCGTACATTGTATAAAAGGAAATTAGTATCCCAACATGAACGCAGTGTAGAGTATTTAGAACGGAAAATTCTTTGTTCATAACACAAATGAGACAACAATTGTTGCTAGTAAAATGCCTGCGAAAATTACAATTCTAATACAACTGTTCTCGTTTGTAATATTCTACGTTTCTTTCGATCTATATATATGGAATGCACCTAGACACAATCTATAAAAAGGGATGAAATGTTTATGATTATATGAATTATTTTGACGTACAACTTTAATTAGCTAAGGGTAGCACGACTACTATAAAAGTCAGAATTTTTAAAAGTTTTCAATTTTTTAAGTTACTTTTATTAAATCTACCGATATTAAATCAGACTGCTTTTTAAGTTTTAATTATCTCCTTCGATGCACCATTTAAGCTGCGGTAATATTAAGGTAATATTTATATTTCTGGTAAGGTAACAAGTTTCAATTTTCATATATTTACCGTTTCAACTTTTTCCAAATTACGCACAAACCTATAAATTTACTAAGAGCTTTAAAAAGCCTTTAGCAATTTTTTGAAAATTGTTTATCTAGAGAAGTAGATATCAATAAAAAGTAAATAATAAAATTATATAAGTATTTTAAAATTTAAGCTACTTCTTAATTGAAGTCAGTAAAAGCTCTAACTAAATTTTGAATCTTTGGTTGCTGTATTTACTTAATTATTAACATAAAACTCAAATTCTTCTACTTTATAATTAATTGCCTGAAGCTTTATTTTCAAAAGCTCAACCCTAATCTTATTAAGTTGTTTATATAGTTTGAAGTGCACTTTGAAAGCTTTTTTAGCTTTCGTTGAAGCTTTTATATCAAATTAAAATGTTTTTTGTATAAGTTTAATTTTTTAATAAAAAAATGTAATGGACAAGTAACAGCTTTAAAGCTACATAAAAGCTTAATATTTTTAGAATATATAACAAATTAGACGTGTTTATTAAACTTTTGGAAGCTTTAGAGCAATAAACTTTGTTTATTATTATAATTAATTCATGTTTAATAAAAGACGCAAGCTTTATATTAAAAAGCTTTCAGATTTCGAGTAAAACTCAAAATTTTCTATTAGTGGTATCTTTTATTTAACTGAACAAATGATGAAATGTCAAAAGCTCGCTAAATTAAAAAAAATAGTTTTTAAAACTTTATTGTTAAAGCTCGTTAGCTGTTCCTTGCTTTGTATGCTTATAATTTTTTTATTTTATAGATGTGCTTTATTTTACAATAAAGCACCATTATTATACCAATTGCTTGAAATATATTTTTTGATTTGTACACATTATGAAAGCTCAAAGCTTTAGTGCAACCTATTCAACGAGGAAATCTAATTGTATTACTGAAAAGTATAAGTTTTTTCAGCTGACTAAATAATACGGAAAGCTTTTTAAATATATCAGTATTGCATTTATATATTAAAGCTTTACTCTCTTATATATTAAAGCTTTTCTCTCTTATACAAGTAATTTACACAATAATGTTTTCTAAATATTTTTAAACAATTTAATAAGCAGAACTAAGATGTTGAAGCAAAAGCATTAGTTTACCTTTAAAAAAATAATATTAAAGCTCTAAAGATACCAAATTTTTACTTTTTATATATTTCTTAAAAATCTTTTCTTTTCTTTGAGAGCTTTGAAAAAGATTTAAGAATTTTTTCGAATTTTTTTAACAAACGGGATCAGAGATTATTGACAAATAGATAATAAAATTCTAAAATTTTATTACTTAAGCTTCTTTTTAACTGAAATCAGCAAAAGCTCTAAATAAATCTTGGATCTAACCTACCTACTTCAAAGTTATTTATACATTTTCAAATGAACTTTGAAAGCTTTTGTATCCACAATCTTTTTTGGTTTAATAATATATTATTTAAAAAATAATAATATGGAATATGGAAAGGTAAAAGCTTCACATTTGTTAAAAATTATAAATGTTTTTATCAAAATTAAAAAAAGGTTTTTTGTGATTTTTTACTGTCAAATTAGGCATAACTTTGAAAAATCTTTAAAAGCTCCTTTTTAAAATGGACATAAATTAACTTGGGACTCGTTTAAACACACGTTTGTTTTATTTGTCTGATTTGACCTTTTTTATATTTCTTATTATTTTTATATATTTGGTGGGAAATCTGAATGCTTTTAACAAAGTTTTTGTAACTTTTAAAAAATTGTATGCCTTAGGACCATAATTTAGTTTTTGCATTGAAATCAGTTATTTATTATATAAATTGTCTAACTAATTCTTATGTAGGAAAAAATGTGAGCTTTTTTATTTAAAACTGTAATTTCGAGCTGAAAATGTAAAAGTTATTAAGCTTTTTTGTTATTTAGTAATAACCTAAAATTTAAATCATTTTTTTAATTAACTGAACTAATGATCAAACGCCAAAAGCTTGGAAAAGTTAAAAATGACATTTAACATGTCATTTAATATAATGAAAGCTTTTATGTGGTAAATATTATTAAAGCTTTAAAAGCTTTAGTGCAACTCATTTAAAGGATATATTTTGAAAACATCTAACTGTATTTCTGAAAGGTATTAGTTTTTACAGCTGATTTGATAACGATAATAACTAAAAAGCTTTTTAAATATATCAGTATCGTATTGATATATTAAAAGCTTTGCTGCCATATTCAAATAATTTACAGGATAACAATTTCTTCAATGTTTTTAAAAAATTAAATAAACTTGATTAAGAGGTTGTTGCACAAGCATTAATAAATATTTGTTAACCTTAAAAAAAATGTTAAAGCTCTAAAGAATTAAATTTTAACTTTTCATGTAAAAGTGATTTTCGCAAACACCTTAACTTAAATTTTAAGCGCTTTCAAATTTTTTTTAGAAAGAGCTTAGAGCTTAGATATTAAAGTTCTTGTTTAAAACATATATCAAATTTATTTAGTACAAAATGAAGTTCCGAATTCAAACTAGACTTGTTTATTAAACTTTCGAAAGCTTTAGAGCCTCCTTAACTTATTTGTATAAACTTATTTGTTTTATTTTACTATTCTGTGCTTTGTTTACACTTCAATTGGTGGGAACAACTTATCTAAATATTGTGTATTTGAAAGTTTTTCAGATTTTAAACAATAGAGCTTTTAAAAGTTTCTTATACCTTAGGACCATATTACGGATAAAAACTTAGTTTATGAATTTACAGCATTGATTTAGTGAATTATTTTTTAACTAATTTTATAATTAATTCACATTCACAAATATAAGAGACGCGAGCTTTATATTAAAAGTTTAAATTCGGGTTGAAAATGTAAAAGCTACTTAATATAGTAAAAGTGTACAATTTGGTGTTGTCTTTTATGTTACTGTAAAAATTTTTAAAATAATTTTTTTTTTAAAACAGTGCTTTTTCTAAATGGTGAAATATTATGAAAGCTTTAAAAGCTTTGGAGAAACTTATTTCATATAGAACAACGTTTAAAATCTTTTGTATTAACTTTGACTTAAACTTTAACTTTGTTAAAGCAAAAGCATGAATCATATTTGTGTGCCTTCTGAAAAAGCTTAATTATGGTATTAATTAAGCTCATGTTTTAAAAATTTAATGTAATATAATCTGTCAATGGCTTTTGCTGTACCTATTTTGACAGTTTTGCAAAATTGATGATAAGTTCATTCATAAAGCTTTCAAAACTGATAATCATATCACATTTTTTTAAAGCACAAAACTTTAACAGTTTGCTGTGACTAAGTTTGTGTAGAATGTGGAAGAAGTAGTCTCATCGTAGGTAACCGTCACCTAGTGGCTAAAACGCTCAATCATGCCTTTTGATTCTGGAAGGTATGAGGTGGTTCGTATCTGGTTGGATCCTAGGAGCTTAGTTTGCTCACCAAACCGTTTGAATTCAAACTGTGTGCTTTGATCGATCATGATGTTAACCAGCACTCCGAAACTGGAAATGTAGTTATCGGCAAATGTTCTGTCAATAGTAACTGCAGAAATGTCCCTCATGCAGTACGCTTCTGGTCATCGTGTGAAACGATCGACACAGGTAAGTAGATAAGTGTATCTTTCACAAGTGGACAATATCTAAATGGACATGTTCAAAACGTCTTGGTGGAATGCTGAAATGTCCATGTTGCGTCTTAGTGTGTTACATTTTGCATCAGCAGAATAAACAGGATTTTGCCTAGTGTGCTACACTTTTATTCATACTAGGCTAGACATATCTAGTAGATATTAGCTTCCAAGTAGCTCGGATGCTAGGATGAGAAATGTTATGCAGTGCATCGACAATGGTTGGACGCATAGGTTCTGCAATGTACGGATGATTGTTGTCCGTTGAAATTTTGCCGTTAATCGCTAAATCAGCTTATTTAAAACATTCTTATTTCCAGTATATACTGAAGCTCCGTGACAGTTTCTAACGATTTGCTTAATGTCAAAGTGAGTCTCAACAGCTAAAATTTGGTGGTTTGGTGATCGAGACCGTGTATCGGCAACCACCTTATCATTGCCTTGGGTCTGTTTATGTCCGTGATAAACTGAGACACAAAATCCAAGTGGCGAGTTTGTCACGGATAGCACTCAGCCTTGGATTGAATCGCTCTAGTGAGCGGTTTGTGGTCAGTGTAGAATGTAAAATCTCGGCCTTCGACTTAGTATTAAAAAATTTAACGCTTAAAAGACAACTGGTAGCTATCTATCGAGTGCAGAATATTTTTTCAAGATCGGAAAGTTTCTTTGAAAAGAATACAAGCGGCTCCTAATCTCCTTTATTTCATTGCTGTAACACGGTGCCTACAGCAGTGCTGTAGGCACTGCTGTAGGTTGTGACACTAAGTTTAACGACACGTATTGGATGTGTCAATAACATAATGTGTGAAGATGTTCTTCGGCGGTTTGGGCTTCTTTAGTAAAGTAGCCACATGGATGTGGACAGGGACTAATGAGTTTGTTATCCTAGGTAATAACCGGTGGTAGTAATTTATCATGCCGATAAATTACTGTATATGACTGATTGATTGAGGAGCTGGAAATTATCAAAACTAGACCTTTGTGCACCTGTTTAATTAACTACATTTTTAGTTGTAGTAATGATATTTTGTAACTTCTGTTGAAATACTTTCAATCACATCATTGATAAATTCTACCATAGTCCTAGACCAACTATCATTATTTCCAAAGAAAAACGACATTTTTGTAATAAGCCGAGCAATTTAATATTGGATAATTTCAATCACAACCTTTGGAATCACGTATCGTCAAATGGCAACCCGGCTGACATAGTTTCAGGGGGGACAACACTCTAACTGTATTGAAGAAACCCACGTTAAGGTGGAATTGGACCTGGAAGAGTTTTAAAATCCACCTAAAGCGAATTATGTGTCAAAATATACTGAATCGGTAGGTTCATTATATTTGTAATAGAAATTAAAGGGATTTCGTGCTGAAGGTCCCTCTGTCGGGGTGAAGATGATGTAGACACTCTGACTCTACACTTCTTAATCGGTCATCCAATAAAGGACTAGTTTAACTTGTTTAAAGATTTGGCAATTGGTAAAAGAAATGGTGCACCATTTTTGGCAACGTAGTCATCGTCAAAGGATAAAATTTACCAATAACAAGGTGCCCACTTGGACTTGTGCAGAAACTCACAAGGGTTTTGATGGATAAGTCAGAACAGTAACAATTAAAACACAGGCTGGGTTCATTAAAAATCCAATACACAAATTGGTTAAACTTCCAAAAAGTGATCGATTTACCGGTGCCGGGATGTTAATGCCGAAGAGCAGTTAAAATCTAAAAAAAAAAAAAAAATGGCGGTAAGCTCATATTAAAATAATTGGGTAATAAAATAATAAGCACTATGATAATAATTTTTCATTTTCAAAGTTCATTTGGAACTGAATCTAAACTAAGTAAAGATATAAGGTAAGAATGCTTTGTAATTGGGTCGAGCTCTTGGAAAAAAAATTTGGATCAGCAAATTATAAAGTATTAGATAAATTGTAGATACACAAATTTGGATTGGAAAATAATTTCCTTAGCTTTTGAAATAAATGACTCTGCGTTACAGTGCCGCATTAACCATTTACCATTCTCAAAACGAATAATTGCTTTAGAAATTAAATAAATTTGAAGGATTTAAGAATAACTTTATCGTTTTTTAAATAATAGACATGACCGATGCTCCTCGTCTGTTGCGATACTATATTTAAATTAAAAATTAGAAAAATTGAAAATTTAATGTCCTTTTCGATTTTCAGTATGTGGGTGGTCTAAATAATTTATATTTAAAAATCTTTTTTATTTATACGCATAAATAAATCATTTGGCAAATAGATTATGTATATACATATAAATATATATATATATATATATATATATATATATATATATATATATATATATATATATATATATATATATATATATATATATATATATATATATATATATATATATATATATATATATATATATATATATATATATATATATATATATATATATATATATATATATATATATTGAATCTCTTCTTCTCAATCGTTGTTGCTCATTGTAATCTTCGTTGATCCTTTCTTACTGTCGCTCACGATTTTTAATCATTCTGATTATCAAATCAGAAATAACAAACAATATGCTGAGCTGTCAAACGAAATGGCGGCCTACTGCGTTAAACCACCTGTTGAACTGTAATTTAATTAAACTGAAAACCGTAATGTGCGCATGCAGCGCCATCTGTTGAGAATTGTTTTGATTTTTTTCTTTCTTAAACTTTTGCGTAGAAATTACAAACAAACCCGCAGAAGGAACTATTCGATTTGGTCCAGTCGTTTTCCAGTTTTAAGCATCCGAACTAACCACGACCCATTTATATATATATATATATATATATATATATATATATATATATATATATATATATATATATATAAATGGGTCGTGGTTAGTTCGGATGCTTAAAACTGGAAAACGACTGGACCAAATCGAATAGTTCCTTCTGCGGGTTTGTTTGTAATTTCTACGCAAAAGTTTAAGAAAGAAAAAAATCAAAACAATTCTCAACAGATGGCGCTGCATGAGCACATAACGGTTTTCAGTTTAATTAAATTACAGTTCAACAGGTGGTTTAACGCAGTAGGCCGCCATTTCGTTTGACAGCTCAGCATATTGTTTGTTATTTCTGATTTGATAATCAGAATGATTAAAAATCGTGAGCGACAGTAAGAAAGGATCAACGAAGATTACAATGAGCAACAACGATTGAGAAGAAGAGATTCAATACAATGAGCACGCATCAGTTCATATCGGTCAGATGTCTGTCGTTAGTCAGCATTTAAATACAGTTAAATTTGAGAAACAATCGGCTGGATCGTGTTGCGCGAGCGGCAAGGTGAAATTACCAAAATTGCTTCACCACTAGATCCATTGCGCACGTTGCTTTACGGCGAATCTCCTAATTCGAACCATTTCTTGTCACACATCAAGATGTAAAACGAGTGTTTCAAATGACGTCGTTTGGTGGTGAAATTGTAAATGAACGAAATTACAATCCAATATTCAAGGTAATTTCACCAAAATCAGCAATAAATGCTAATACACTAACACTAACACCACAAACAATAACACACCACACACAATACACGACAACAAAAAACAATAATTACAGAATTTGCCTCCAACTATACAGATTCATAGGCAGATTTTTCATCATACTGGATCGCTGTTGCCGCATCCAGATAAAGAGTACAAATATCTGCAAATATACTCTCTTGGAGATTCACATGATGAAGTAAATCTGCGTTGTGCTATCTCTTTAATACAACGAAAAGAGAAATAGTCCAGCAATTGCAGCAAATATTACACGAACACAATGAGCTCATCAAACTGTTTATGACTCCGTTGAAACAGATGTCTTCCGATGAGCACAGCATTGCCACCAAAGTGGACAAACGACCAACAGAAACTGATGAACGACAATATAATGCACATACAGTTAATAAAATATTAATTGTTGGTGAAAATTTAGAATCGCGTGATACTGCATCAAACGCCGAACTGGAATCGCACTACAGCGAATAAATCATATACATCGATCGTATGACGCACTGCAATATCCACTTATGTTCTGTGGTAAAGACATATCATTTGAGATCCGACTTGATAAATCCGGCCAATGGTTAGTCCTAAAAAAAGAAACTTTTGATTGTCACTTCATAAACTGTTAATTTTTAGAGGTCGAGACAAATAAAACGTTTTATCAGCAATACGTGCTCAAAGTGGCATTGCATTAGCTCTTACATCTACCGGAATTGCTGCAACACTGTTAGAAGGTGGAAGAACGCCACATTCAGCACTGAAGCTTTTAGTAAACTTGCAAATCAACGAAAATCCTGTTTGCAACATTTCAAATCAATCAGCCATGGCAAAAGTGTTGAAAAATTGTAAATTGATCTTATGGGATGAGTGCACGATGGCTCATAAACAATCATTAGAAGCACTCGATCGAACATTGAACGATTTGCACAATAACAATATAGTCACTTTGGTGGCGTGATGATACTGTTGGCGGGTGACTTCTGACAAATACTTCCCGTGATTCCGAAATCAACAGCGGTGGATGAATTAAACTCATGTCTCAATTCATCGATCGTATTTATGGTGATACGTGAAAATAGAACCGCAGAAATTTTCTCCAAATAACTGCTGAGAATCAGAAATGGACAAACTCCGGTAGATACTTCTAGTGGTTTAATATTCAACGAAAGATCACTAATGTATACCCGAACATTGGTCAAAATTATCGTAACTACGATTGGTTGAGCGCACGCGCAATTTTAGCAGCGCACAATATTGATGACAACGACGTGAATTGAACGATTCAAAATCAAATTCCTGGAGAATTGCGTTCATACAAATCGAACGATCGCGTTAAAAACGAAGACGAAGCCGTCAATTATCCGCACAGTAGTAGTAGATAGGAAGGAATACTATACGACATTACACATAGTCTACGATTATTAATCAAAAACTGCTTAAACCTTCATGATAATCATAATTATAAAAAGTTTAGTCCCAGACAATTATGTACTGGTTATCGAGAAAAATAAAAAATTTTAACATAATTTTAAAACAATAATCCTTAATTATAAACCTGTCAAATAATTACAGATATTAGTAACATCCAAATAAAAATACTTATGGCAGACGAGCTAATTGTATAAGGGCCAAGAAAATTGTCCTATCGCTAGAGACTGAGTTGGTACGTAAACAAGTAAACGAATGGTTGAGATGGAATAGTTAGGCCAATAAACGTCAATAAACTACAGAAGGTTGAAAAGATTGACAGAGATATAGATCCCCATGATCCGAAATGCCTGTAAGATGTCTGTAAAATAATGAATTGTATATCAAATGGATACCAGTTACTTTCGAAGATTTGAGAAAATGTGTCAATTTTAGCAAAGCCATTTGAGATACTCGCCAAAAACCGAAATCTAGCTTCACACCGATGCTGCAAACTGAGATAAGTTGCTAAACTTATGTTCAACGCTGCAATGAAGACGTTTAGTTTTAATCAGTTTTATATTACAGTAGAAAGACTAACCAAATATTCAATAACTGCATCGCAACTATGCGCTAGAGGTGATCGCAATTGTAACCGCTCTGAAATTTGTTTTCGTACATCTGCTTGGGTTGGTTTATTATCACAGCGGATCAGTTGAACTAATTAACCGGCAATTTTGCACATTCAAGATTGAATAAAAGGGCAGTTATGCAGCAAGAATTGTGTGCGATGTATTCTAACCGAATGGAAGAAGGGAAAAGAGGACGGATTTTTAAAATCCAACACGAAAGTATAATGTACCGTTGGAAATATTCGACGTTGACCATTTGGTGTATTTGGCAGAAACAAAAAATAACTATGTACTCGAAATCTGTTCTGTGTGTTTTCGACGTGTACTCGAAATATGGATGCCTGTTTCCAACAAAGACAGTCAGTCCTGCGGAAGGCATACAAAAGTTAAAACAACGAGCTTAGTTTTAGACAGTGGACCGACTTTCTTATCGGAAAAATTTCACAAATGGGCAAATGTCGACAGACAAGTCGGAAGATTGTTACAAATCCCTAAATTCAAGTGTTGTTTGGAACAAAAATAAAAACTACTGAAGAGCATTTAGGATTTAGTAGCAATTAAGCGAACGCAATTTTTTCTAAGGTCAAAACTGAAATCTAAATTCCTGGGTCCCTATATCATCGCCAAATCTGATCTTGATTTAAACGATTTTTTTTTTAATTTCTTTAGGTGACGATGACTCACGGTTATAGCTGAAAATTCGCATGATTTTCACACTCTCCATTCGAACGTGTGTAAAAGCTTGTATTTTATATAAAGAAAAGTTTGTGTTTTATGAGTGATGAGTGAAATTTTCTTGAGTGGAAGTAGATATAAGTTTGAGGGAGTGGTGAAAATTTGACTTCCGTAAGGAAGTAAAATATCATCAACTCTGTTCAACCTGTATACGAGAGAAATACACATCACCAATGCCGAAAATCAAATCGTTCTGCAATTTGATGTTTATGGAATTGGTGTATATCGAGTGTATACATGTATATAGTGTGTATGGAAATGGTGCGGAAGGTGAGTTAAGCCAATTGATAAAAGTGGGGAACGAATGTGTCATTGTGGAACGCATCTGGAAATGTATTTTAAAGTGGATAATTATGGCATTTGTATAATGAATCCCAAACTGATTAGAACACTTAAAGGTATCAAACTGGCTGTTAATGATAGGGATAGGAAGGTAGTAATATTTTTCGATTTCATTTGATTAAAAATGGAGGGACACAGATTAAACGGAATAAAAGACAATATTAAGATCTATAATACGAGCAGAAACATACAAATTATTGAAAGCAATCTTTAATTGGCTTTATATATTATTCATACTTACTTTAAATCGTGGCAAAAAAAGTTAATTCTAGAAAAAGTGAATTTATGATCTTCTGAAAACCTCTCTCCAAAACGAACCGAAATATTTATTATATCCCACTGAAAAACTGCTAAAGTTACGTTAGACCAACAAACCGCATAGTAAAAAAACTGAACTAAATTATTTTGTGGTTCGATTAGATCAATAACTCAACAAAGGAGTCGAAACTCACCAATCATATAAACCGGAAATTTTTCTTCTCGTTTTTTACGGATGTTTTTTTTGTGCCTACCAAAACTCCGCTTCACCTATACAAGTGAAAAAAACTGAAATTCATGGTCGATATCAAAAACTTCTGTTGAGAAACCAACTAAACCGCCATCAATAGTAGTCGCTCAAGGGCCTCAACTCACACTTCTTATAATCTTGAAAAATATTAACACAACAGTAACCGTTAACTACAGCAACTAAAAATAAGCCTAAAAATAGTTACCTCGGAAATGTACTTATCAGCTAACACTTATGAGACAATAGCGGAAGCTTGAACAATTTTGGAAAGATTAATTTGAAAAATCGATTAAGGCAAATGTAAACAAAGTATCTTCGGAAGCTTCTGCGTTTTACAACTTTGTTCTAAAATCACATTACTTTGATTTATGTAATTGGCAAATCAGCGTTAAATTCTAGCATTTGCAGTACGGAATTTTTCGGACAATATTATGTAGTCTATAGATGTGACTGAACCGAAAAGTTAAAAAAAAATCTGGTAGTGGTGTTCTTATTGCGGTACACTCTATGCTTTTTAGTTCGCCGATAAATGTATCCCTCTCAATTATTGAACGAGTATGCGTCAAGATTAACATCAATAAAAGAACCCATATATTTACACCGCTTTCATACCACCCCATGCAAGTCGTGATGTTTATGCAAAATGTGGGGAATTTGTCAATAAAACTGAATTTTCTGATTTTGTACTAGTGCTTCACGTGACTTTAACTTATCTGATGTCAACTGAAAATATGACCAAAGAATGAACGCCATTATTCCATTTATAATACCAAATCAGACGCAGCATGGATATTCGCTGACACAGTCAGCTACTTAGGTTTGCAACAATACTTAGAAGAATTTAAATGGAATGATACTTTAAATTTAAAAGATAAAAAGTTGTAACCCGCTAAGGAGTGTGTAACAACTCACCTGCCGAAGCAATATGAGTTGATTAAAACGCTCATGGAAGGGTGGTTAAATTTTAAGGGCCGATGTTGAATGTGAACCACACCTGAACGTCAAGTTTTTTTCTGCATTTCATTTGACATTTCTCAATTTCAGACTAACTCAATTTACGAACCATGGAAAGATACACATCGAGCTACGCGTTAAAGTTATTCAGGCTTATTATGAAAATTGGCGTTCAAATCAAAATGCATATCGTGCACTTCGTGATTTTTTCGGTCAATTTAATCTTCCAAATGTGTGTACAATCGGAAAAATCGTGCAAAAATTTAAGCAAACCGGATCTGTAGGAGATTTTAAAACACCAGTACATGCTCGTATAGCTCGTACTGCAGAAAATATTGCTGCTGTTCGCGATAGTGTGGCTGAAGAGCCGTCCACCTCAACTCGTCATTTTATGGACCGAATTGGAAGATATGGATGTGGGCAATATGTGGTTGCAACAGAACGGTGCCACTTGTCACACAGCTAACGAAACAATGGCTCTTTTGCGCGACAAATTCAATGGTCGTGTTATCTCACGTGGTGGTGATGTCAATTGGCCGCCAAGATCATGTGATTTGACACCGTTGGACTTCTTTATTTGGGGTTATTTGAAAGAAAAGGTGTACGTCAATAACCCAGCAATAATTCAAGCGCTAAAGGATGAGATAATTCGGCACATTAACGGCATAGAACCTCAATTATGCCTAAGCGTCATCGAAAATTTGGAGCATCGGATAGAGGTGTGCCGCCGAGGTCGCGGCGGCCATTTGGCCGATATTTTGTTCCATACATAATTGAACCATACCATATTATCATAATTAAAATAATTGACTATAATTTCCTAAATAATTTGGTTTTGTTCAAAATCAACATCGGCCCTTGAAATTTAACCACCCTATATAAACGACAAAATGAACAAATTTTTTGAGATACTGATACGTGGTTTTGAAAATAATATTCCGTCTAGTATCAAAAAAATCAATAATCACCCGCCATGGTTTGATGATCGGCTCATAAACCTAAAGCTTATGCGTTTATGTTAAAAAGTGGGCTTAAAGTGGATGAAGTGTTTATAACGCCTACTTTAAATTAAAGCTCACATCATACCTCGCTGTAGTCCAGGAAAAATTTTGAAAAACCCAAAGCATTTTTAGAAATATTTTAGGTCTAAACGAGTAGTTGAAGGGTATCCGACTAATATGTCTTGCAATAAAACCTTGGGCACTGATTCGAAAAAAATTGCGGACATGTTTGCCGATTTTTTCCAATCCGTCTATAGGCCACAAGATAAGCCATCTTCGATTTTGAAAGGACATGCTAATAGCATAGTAATGTCCTAAGGTATTCTCTTCAACTATACTCTCTTGCAACTGGCATGTTTCCTGATAAATGGAAATTCTAGAAAATTACAACAATCCTTAAAATTTGAAAAAAATGATGTGACCTGCGACAGAGGAATTTCGACAACATCATCAATTCCAAAACTATTTGAGCTTGTTGTTTGCCACATTTTCAAAGCTATATTGGCACGCCATTTATCTTTCGCTCACCATCAACTAATTTAACAGAATTTACTGGTAAAGTCATTAATGAAGTTGAAAAACTCCACCAAATAGATGTAGTGAATATATAGACTTCAGCACAGCATTTGAATTTATCTGTCATCAGCAGGCTCTTGATATAAGCTGTTCCCTTTTAGGTTTTCACTTAATTTCGTTAAATGAATCACCATATTCTTATCAAATCGTGTGCAATATGTCACAATTGACAGTAAGGGATCTAAAGCAATTATAGTTGCTACTAGAGTACCGCGAGGGTCACACATTGGACCTTGAATATTTCTTGTCTTCATTGACGGCATTACAGAGGGTATTAAAAATGCAGTTCTACTCATTTACGAAGATGACATCAACATTTTCCGTATACCATTACTGAAACTTGCAACGCTGACAAATTACAAGAAGGTATCAATCGTCTTATGGAAGGGTATGACCGAAACTCGTAATAATGTCAATTTATTGGAAAGAAATCCTTTAATCAATGTTTACAATATCAATAACATTGAATTACAGAGAGTTTACGAGACTATTAGTTTGGGGGTCACATTAAAACCACATTCGAAAACGTATCCTTTAACAGTCATATCGACAACTTCATTGCCAAAGCCAACTCGATGTTTGGTTTTGACAAAAGGTGGACGGGTGAGTTCAATGATTTAACATCTTTTTTAACGCTGTATTTTGCATCTCTAAGATCCCAAGTAGAGTATGCCTCTAGAATTGAAAGCATTCAGAAAAAATGTCTCCTGTTTTTGTTAAAGAAAACCAATTGGAGTTACGACTATGGGATCTCATTTCACGAAAATGTAGCTTGTTTACCACCATGTAAGTTTCTATGCAAAGGTTATGTAATTTGCACCCTCAAAAATCGACGAATTCTTTTCGATGCCGCTTTTATGGGTAACGTCCTAATTGGCCATATTGACTCTCCATACATCATGGAAAATATTACAATTCATAATCCTGACAGAAGACTACTTCATCATCGGTATAATTAGGGAAACAACAACTCTCTGGACAGATTCGCCAAATCATTCAACATTGCAGAATCGCGATTCTTTTGAGGATCTTTCCATGGCATGAGGGATTAAATTCTTAAGGAAATCAATAAAAATCCAAAGTAAAAGGAGAAATGCACCAAAGTATTGGGTTGGCGAATTAGTGGGCCTAAAAAAGGCCCAGTTTAGAGGCGGGCAGGCGAATTTTATCGTTTATGTGATCATAGGAAGTGACTGCAGTAAAGCAAAACAATCGCTGTGATGTAAAAAAAGGACACAGCCATTGAGAGAGTTTAAATACAAATTTTAGTAATTGGAAGCTGAAGTTTCAACTTACCATATAACTTCCTTCTTATATATATATATATATATATATATATATATATATATATATATATATATATATATACATATTTATATATATATATATATATATATATATATATATATATATATATATATATCTAGGCGATGACAGCTCGTAAACTCCGACTATGTTTAGTATTCAAACACATAAAATTTTGAAGAAAATCCCGGGAATTTTTCGCATATACCCATTAATTTATTTTGTGAATTAAATGTGCTGAATTGTCAAATTTCTTTATAAACATATCAACAAAAATGACAACGACGACGAGAAAAATATCAGCTGATGCAAACAAATACTTGTGTCACCCTTGAGTCTCTCCCTCCACACAAATTTCTCTTCTTTTACATTGTATGTTTTTCGTGTACATTATGGAATAACTTGTCACCGAAATATTTACACGCCCTAAATAAAAAATAAAAATAAAAAAAAAATTCAAGTTCACTATAAGCCTAAAATAAAACACCTAATTCCGCCAACGCACACACACACACACACACATACATATCGCTTAAGCACCTCGTACCATTTTACAGCACGGATGATTACAATTTAATGAGATGCTGACTCCCACCCACCCACGACGATGAATAATTTACGATTAATTCATTTTGTACCAGAAAAATGGCAAAAAAATATTCATCATAGATAGATGAAAAATAATAAAATTAAAATTTACATTTTCTATATACAAATACACAAACAGGAATAATTTTCCTTTTTACTTTACTGTCTGTGAGAAAATGAAATGAAATGAAAAAAAAAAACAAAAACTAAAACAAGGATATATGTATCAATATATTTACACCACCTGATTCTATTTATAGTATCACCAAGTATGCTTTAGTATCTCTATCCTTGTAGATGAAAATCCATGTCGTGTCTCCGTTACAAAACAGGCACCACCACCACACAAATATGAAAATATTATTTTCAATTTACACACGAACACATATGCACATACACAAACACAAAAATAAAAAAATTATGTAATTTTATGTTTTGTTTTCCACCAGCACTAGCACCGCACCAACATCACTTTTCTATATATATTATATTCACCGAAAAAGGATTCAACCAGTTTGCATCCTTTTTTTTTTTTAAATCTCAATAATTTGATTACACTTTAGACGGACGGCGCGAAGGCAAACATAACAAAACACTTTACATCGTATGTACCTCCGAGAGTAGCACACAAATAAGCCATCATGTAATATTTATTTTTGTTACTATCCTTGACAGTTAATAAGTCCTTTTTTTATTATTTCTATAAATTCTCATCTTATATATTTTACTCTTTTTTGGTTTTTTATTTTTTGGGAAAATTTAAAGAAAAACTTATACTTTTTATTTTAGGGCTTTTACTATTTTTTCAACGACTTTTAAATAACTGAACACAAAATACACTTTGCACAATAACAAAATCCACTTTCTCGATTTAACACAAAAAATAAAAAAAAATAAAATTTGGAAAATGGGAAAAACTATATATATAAATCTACGAGACTCATTTGTTTCTTATATTTAAACCCGATATAGTACACAAAAACACGGTAAAGTGGAAAACCAAAAAAAAAAATTAAAAAAAAAAAATAACCAAACAAAACAAATAAAAAGGTACAACAACAACAAAAAAGGGAAATTTTTTTGGATTTCCTTTTTTTTGTATTACTTTTTTTTTATATATATATTATTATTATTAGTGTCTTGTGTTTGCAAAACTAAAATCACGATCGAGTATAAAGTTGGTTCCGTTTATCACCGTGGACCATTTTCAACTGAGTTACAAAAAAAAAACTACAGATGAAAATTCATTTTATTTTCTTTTCATTTTATCAAAATTTTATTTATGTTTTTTTTTTTTTTTTTTTTTTGGGAAAATACTATACTCTCCTCTCGCGTTATGAGAAAATTGAAACGATTTTCGAATGAGGAGAGTTTCTTTTTCATGTAATGTTATAGAAATGTGAAATCGGAGTTGAGGGGATGGGAATAAATCAGGCGCTATTTTTATGCTTTAGACTCTTTGTCGTTGTTGTTGTTTTTGTTGATGGTGTAACACGAATAGTGTACAGTTGATGATAAAAGTTGCTTTTATATATGGAAAGTTATATTTTTGGAATATTATTTCGATTCCAAGCATATTTAATTAGGGAGGGTAATCTAATTTGGGGTATATTGGCATTAAAAAATTAGTCAACTGTTTTATTTTGGGAAACATACATCTTTGGAGCATGTGACTTAGATCATAATATAAATACATATAGTACTACCATCATAAGAAAAAAACAGTTTACCCATTGATGTTCCAGATGTCGGGTCGATAGAATATCGTCAACATTTAGAATAAATATATGACATTTAGGCGATTATACATATAAAAATATTTTGATTATTTTAAAACGATACCAGTAGTGACATCTATCACGTTAATGGGCTAATATACCATGGTAGTACTATGTGTGTTTATATTATGCTTAGATGTAGTGCTCAAGCAGCAAACGTAATAATTTAACTTATAATTATACGTTAGTTGTATCGTTGTAATTTTTGCAGTTGTACTGTAGTCATAACATAAAGTGACTTACGACTAACTCAAAGGATATAGAAGCTGATTTGCAACACATGCGCAAAAAAGTACGCGATTCTTCAGAAATTACGCTGATTTATAAAATTTGGTGAGTTATTACAATTAACCTATATCGAGTCATCAACACATAATTAGAAGAGCCGCAAGCTTGGAAGAAGTTTTATGAGTTCAAAACATAATTAGCTGTTGTGGCCGAAGAGAATTATTATTCAACTATACCGGGTGTTTTTTTTAAGCTGAAACCTTCAAACATCTCGAAAAATAAGCACTCATAAATTCATAAAATTGCATTCATAAAATTGTGTTTATAGCAGCTGCGGAGAAGATATGGATACTCCCAGCTGATCGTCGATATCATTATGAATTCAACACACTAACATACGGGTTGTCATCAGCACCATATCTAGCTGGTAGAGTGATCAACCATATAGCTGAAGTTAACTCCGAAGAATATCCAAAAGCATCACAAGCATTGTTAACATATATGTATATAGACGATTTATTAACCGGAGCACCAACAATACCTGAAGCAGTTCTATTGGCACTTTAGGCTTTACATATATTGGCCAAATCTGGATTTAACCTTCGTAAATGGTCATCCAATTCGTCAGAGCTATTAAACGAAATGAATGTTGCTGATTCTATATCGTCAATTCCAAAGATAATCTCCGAAGATATCAACGAAATTAAGGTACTGGGGTTGCAGTGGCAACCAAATCGGGACAAATTCACGTATCATATCACTTTAGATGAGACAATCCCAATGACGAAACGAAGAGTTCTGTCTGAAGCTAGCCGGATATTTTATCTACTAGGCCTTTTAGCACCATACATCATTAAAATCAAAGTGTTCTTCCAAGCGTTATGGTTGCTGGATTTTTGCTCTGGTGGAATGGACCATCATTTTTAAGGTTAGAAGCGGACTTCTGTCCAACCTATCAAAAATCAGGAACGACGTATCTACAAGAGATCATACGAATTCTTGTATTAATCCGGAGTTTCATCTCACGATGCCGCAGAAGGTGAGTCCAATCAAATAATACAAGCTGATTGGCAACATGCAGAGGCTGAAATTGTACGGTGTTCGCAGTCATCAACCTTTACAGAAGAAATAAAAGACTTACAGAAAACCAATGCTTTTTCATCGAAAAGTATCGGTCATTACATCCATTTTTGGACGAGAGCGAGCTTCTCAGAGTAAGAGGTCACATTGAGAAATCAATTGTTCCGTACGATACACAACATCCAATAATTTTATCTGCTAATTCGAACATAACGAGACAAATAGTTTAAAAGTACCACAAAATATATCTACATTGTGGTGCATCTCTGCTATTGAGTCTGCTTCGAAGAAAATATTGGATCGTCAAAGGGAAAAGTATCGTCAAGGCAGTTACCCGAAAATACATCTCCTGTATCAAACAACGGCCATACACTGAGAAGCAACTAATGGGCAACTTACCTAAGGAAAGAGTGGTGTTTATACGACCATTTCTCAAAATAGGATTAGATTTTGCCGGTCCTATTAAAACGTATCATAAACGGGGACGAGGTCAAGCATATGAAAAATCATATATTTTTCTAATAGTCTGCCTAAGTACTAAAGCCATTCATTTGGAACTGGTTGGGAATTTATCAACCGATTCATTCAAGAGTGCTCTCAATCGATTTTTTGCCAGAAGAAGTGTCAGTATAGATGTCTGTGAAGCTAGCACGAAAAGTTAGCACGAAAAAAACTATGGTAACACTAATGGTGTGGATCTTAGATAACCCATTTTTAGTACAAACTAGCACGAAAAATACTTCAAATAACATATGAAAATAAAAGTTAGCACGAAAAAAAGATAATTAAATTTAAATGGAATTGGTTTGATAAGAAATAAATTAAATTAATTTGATAAGAAAATACAATCTACAGCGAAATTATCACAAAAATATCAAAATATTAGTATGGGTCAGAGGGGAGTACTAACACTTCGTGCTAGACCCTTCCAATCATTTGTCGGATATGAAATCAGTTTTATATGAGAGTAGAATCTACAGCGAACTTATCACAAAAATATCAAAATATTTGTATGGGTCAGAGAGGAGTACTAACACTTTGTGCTAGACCCTTCCAATCATTTGTCGGATATGAAATCATTTTTATATGAGAGTAGAATCTACAGCAAACTTATAACAAAAATATCAAAATATTCGTATGGGTCTGAGAAGAGTACTAACACTTCGTGCTAGACCCTTTCAATCATTTGTCGGATATGAAATCAGTTTTATATGAGAGTAGAATCTACAGCGAACTTATAACAAAAATATAAAAATATTCGTATGGGTCAGAGAGGAGTACTAACACTTCGTGCTAGACCCTTCCAATCATTTGTCGGATATGAAATCATTTTTATATGAGAGTAGAATCTACAGCAAACTTATCACAAAAATATCAAAATATTTGTATGGGTCAGAGAGGAGTACTAACACTTTGTGCTAGACCCTTCCAATCATTTGTCGGATATGAAATCATTTTTATATGAGAGTAGAATCTAAAGCGAACTTGTCACAAAAATATCAAAATATTCGTATGGGTCAGAGAGCAGTACTAACACTTCGTGCTAGACCCTTCCAATCATTTGTCGGATATGAAATCAGTTTTATATGAGAGTAGAATCTACAGCAAACTTATCACAAAAATATCAAAATATTTGTATGGGTCAGAGAGAAGTACTAACACTTCGTGCTAGACCCTTCCAATCATTTGTCGGATATGAAATCAGTTTTATATGAGAGTAGAATCTACAGTGAACTTATCACAAAAATATCAAAATATTTGTATGGGTCAGAGAGGAGTACTAACACTTCGTGCTAGACCCTTCCAATCATTTGTCGGATATGAAATCATTTTTAAATAAGAGTAGAATCTACAGCGAACTTATCACAAAAATATCAAAATATTTGTATGGGTCAGAGAGGAGTACTAACACTTCGTGCTAGACCCTTCCAATCATTTGTCGGATATGAAATCATTTTTAAATAAGAGTAGAATCTACAGCGAACTTATTACAAAAATATCAAAGTATTTGTATGGGTCAGAGAGGAGTACTAACACTTCGTGCTAGACCCTTCCAATCATTTGTCGTATATGAAATCATTTTTAAATAAGAGTACAATCTACAGTGAACCTATCACAAAAATATCAAAATATTTGTATGGGTCAGAGAGGAGTACTAACACTTCGTGCTAGACCCTTCCAATCATTTGTCGGATTTGAAATCATTTTTATATGAGAGTAGAATCTACAGCAAACTTATCACAAAAATATCAAAATATTCGTATGGGTCAGAGAGAAGTACTAACACTTCGTGCTAGACCCTTCCAATCATTTGTCGGATATAAAACTGATTTCATATCTAGTGTTAGTACTCCTAGGAGTACTAACACTAGATATGAAATCAGTTTTATATCCGACAAATGATTGGAAGGGTCTAGCACGAAGTGTTAGTACTCCTCTCTGACCCATACGAATATTTTGATATTTTTGTGATAAGTTTGCTGTAGATTCTACTCTCATATAAAAATGATTTCAAATCCGACAAATGATTGGAAGGGTCTAGCACGAAGTGTTAGTACTCCTCTCTGACCCATACAAATATTTTGATATTTTTGTGATAGGTTCACTGTAGATTCTACTCTTATTTAAAAATGATTTCATATCCGACAAATGATTGGAAGGGTCTAGCACGAAGTGTTAGTACTCCTCTCTGACCCATACAAATATTTTGATATTTTTGTGATAGGTTCACTGTAGATTGTACTCTCATATAAAACTGATTTCATATCCGACAAATGATTGGAAGGGTCTAGCACGAAGTGTTAGTACTCCTCTCTGACCCATACAAATATTTTGATATTTTTGTGATAGGTTCACTGTAGATTGTACTCTTATTTAAAAATGATTTCATATACGACAAATGATTGGAAGGGTCTAGCACGAAGTGTTAGTACTCCTCTCTGACCCATACAAATACTTTGATATTTTTGTAATAAGTTCGCTGTAGATTCTACTCTTATTTAAAAATGATTTCATATCCGACAAATGATTGGAAGGGTCTAGCACGAAGTGTTAGTACTCCTCTCTGACCCATACAAATATTTTGATATTTTTGTGATAAGTTCGCTGTAGATTCTACTCTTATTTAAAAATGATTTCATATCCGACAAATGATTGGAAGGGTCTAGCACGAAGTGTTAGTACTCCTCTCTGACCCATACAAATATTTTGATATTTTTGTGATAAGTTTGCTGTAGATTCTACTCTCATATAAAACTGATTTCATATCCGACAAATGATTGGAAGGGTCTAGCACGAAGTGTTAGTACTGCTCTCTGACCCATACGAATATTTTGATATTTTTGTGACAAGTTCGCTTTAGATTCTACTCTCATATAAAAATGATTTCATATCCGACAAATGATTGGAAGGGTCTAGCACAAAGTGTTAGTACTCCTCTCTGACCCATACAAATATTTTGATATTTTTGTGATAAGTTTGCTGTAGATTCTACTCTCATATAAAAATGATTTCATATCCGACAAATGATTGGAAGGGTCTAGCACGAAGTGTTAGTACTTCTCTCTAACCCATACAAATATTTTGATATTTTTGTGATAAGTTTGCTGTAGATTCTACTCTCATATAAAACTGATTTCATATCCGACAAATGATTGGAAGGGTCTAGCACGAAGTGTTAGTACTGCTCTCTGACCCATACGAATATTTTGATATTTTTGTTATAAGTTCGCTGTAGATTCTACTCTCATATAAAGCACATTTTATA
Source organism: Tipula confusa (assembly GCA_963556175.1). Classification (NCBI taxonomy): domain Eukaryota; kingdom Metazoa; phylum Arthropoda; class Insecta; order Diptera; family Tipulidae; genus Tipula; species Tipula confusa. Next base: position 173,319,852 of record OY744476.1, on the reverse strand, counting down.
TCCGACAAATGATTGGAAGGGTCTAGCACGAAGTGTTAGTACTCCTCTCTGACCCATACAAATATTTTGATATTTTTGTGATAAGTTTGCTGTAGATTCTACTCTCATATAAAAATGATTTCATATCCGACAAATGATTGGAAGGGTCTAGCACGAAGTGTTAGTACTCCTCTCTGACCCATACAAATATTTTGATATTTCTGTGATAAGTTCACTGAAGATTCTACTGTCATATAAATTTGATTTCATATCCGACAAATGATTGGAAGGGTCTAGCACAAAGTGTTAGTACTGCTCTCTGACCCATACGAATATTTTGATATTTTTGTGACAAGTTCGCTGTAGATTCTTCTCTCATATAAAACTGATTCCATGCCCGAAAATTGATTGGAAGTGTCCAGCGCGAATCGTTAGTCATTAGGTTTTCACTAAAATTTTGTTAATGCTTATTAATTTTGTTAACTTCGATATAAGTATTTATATTTTATTTTTTATAAATTACAATTAAAACGTTATTTTAGTGCTCATCAGTGAATCGTTTGTAAAAATTATGCAAATCGCATGTTGCTGTTCTGTTTTTTTATTAGTTTTAATTTCCATTTATAATCTTTATGATTTTTTTTTCGTGCTATCTCTATCTAATACTCCAACCAACATTTTTTAGTACACAGAATTAAATGCATATTTAATTATTGTGATTAAACAAATTATTTAAACTTTTAATTGAATTAATAAAGTTTAATAATAAACATCAAAAAGCTTTACATTTTTTAATTATTTGCCAACAATTCGATTTGATTAAATTGTTTATGCCATAAGTTATAAATATTGGTTTAAATCTTTGATAAAAGTATTACCTTATGTACAATTTTAAAATAATCGTGCTAACTTTTCGTGCTAGCTTCACATCGGTTCAGTATAGACGTATTTTCAGACAACGGAACCAATTTTCTAGGCGCTTCTAAAAAATTTAAAGAAATCAACATATTTCTGAAACAAATTATAAAACTAATCTCTATTTGACATTTTATCCCTCCACACGTATCGCATTTTGGAGGTATTTGGGAGGCGGGTGTTAAATCAGCAAAGGAGATAAGGGTTTTAACACATGAAGAGTGGACACACATTGCTGGTACAAATTGAGGGTTTGCTTAATCCAAGTCCACTTTGTGCGTTGTCCGATGATGAAGTCGATCCATTAACCTCAGCACATTTCTTAATTGGGCCTCCAATTACAACAATACCACAATCAGACCTTACGGAGGTACCATATAACAGGTTGTCACACTGGAATTCCATACTAAAAATGAGCCAACTGTTTTGGAGACGTTGGCACCTAGAGTACCTCACATCAATTCAAGCTCGCACCAAGTGGAATAAAAACCAACCAAATATCGAAACTAATGATGCAGTGTTAATCAAGGAGGAAAATCCATTGACGAATCAATGGAAAATATGCAGAGACACCAATGTATTTCCGGAAACTGACGGACGAATTCGAGTTGCTGAAATTAAAACCAACACTGGCACAATTCGTAGAGCAATTACAAAGCTGTGTCGTCTACCAGTAAATTGAATTCTGGCGATATTCAAGGTGGGCGTGATGTTTGAGATCGCTTCTACTGTGTGTAAAATAAGACAACAACCACCTTCACAAACATCAAAACAAGCACAATAGTATACCCACATCATTAACACTCTCAAATACCAAAGACACAGGTTAATCGCAGTAAATAACTATCCATTAATCAGTAGATGGCATTATCTTTTTGCGAATAAAAACATTAGTGTTAAAATTAGTACCCCCCCCCCTCCCCTCCTGTAGGTGGAGCGGGGTAACTTCGAAATTAAAATAGAAACCCCTATTTTTTATTGAATATTCAGATCCTTCGACTAAAAATAAGTACGTAAGGAAGTTAGCTTTGGCAGAAATCAGCTAACCGGAAGTGGCAGAATTTTTATTTTTTTGTTTAATTTTTAATACAACATTTTTGCAGTTTACAGTTTTCTCATGAGTGAAACTCCCTATAGAAGCAGCCACTACCGGTAAGCCGATTTTAGTCAAAATTAAGTAACCTCCTTACTTATTTTTAGCCGGAAAAACGGAATCTGTAATAAAAAACAGGAGTTCTTATTTTCATTTCAAAGTTACCCACCGCCCCACCTACAAGGAAGGGAAGGGAGCTTTAATTTTAGCACTAACGTATTTTCCCCTCGTTAGTTCAGGAATCACTAAGGAATATTTGAGGTTAGGAAATAAGCAAAAGATGAAATCTAACGATTTAGCATGCCCAACAAACAAAGGCTTCTACCTAGCTTACCATGCCGTAGCTAAGCATGATAGGTCCTATAAATCTTCGTCCGCAAAATCATTAAATGATAAATTGCTAGGTCCCATGATACAAAAACTGCCTTGTACTCATTGTTCGAACGTTACACCAGATCAAGGAAGACTTTATTTCGATATACCTTAGTTAGACTCTAGGACAGCAAAGAATGATGTTTTCGTCGACGATTGGTAGTAATCCAATCATTAAATCCTAATTAGGAATGCAGGAGATTTCAGAAATTGGCTCATGTCTGGAACTGTATTGGTAAGTATTGTTTACTCGGCTCATCAAATATGCTAAGTAAGCGCCAAACCTTAACGCAATGGAAATGCTTCACTGTGGACATAATTTCAGAAATTTTAGAAAATGATACTCAAACACAATGGAATCATGTGCCCTCTAAGAAATCTACAGTAAATATAACTTCTCGAAGCGTAGCCCCTAAGCAACTCTTAGAGTGCAGTCAGTAGTAGAAATGACCTATTTGGTTTATCCGATTTATGGTAGGCTGGCCAAGAGCAACTATCAAACAAACAAACCTAGAATAAGGGTAAGCGATCCGCTATTGAACCTACTAGACTTTGCGTGAAAATATGCTTTTACTAATTTGTACATGAGACGATACTGATGACCATGAAGGACGACACTATGCCTAGGTCTATCATGCATTGAAATTCTACTTTATAGCTAAACAGAGTAAAGTAGGGTCCAATCCTGATGCTCGTGGAATAGGGAGATTTCCGTGTGATGCTTTGTTGGCTGAGTTTATTTTGATATTTGTATGGGACCAAAGTTTCGGACGGGAATTGAAGGTGCAATGATGTTATTAGTGTTGGACTTGGTAACAACTGGTTCACTGATTGTTACCGCTTTCTTATGGACGGTAACTATTTTTTGTTCGTCATTGATGTCTTTGGTGTTCAGAATCTGCTGGAGTTCCTATGCCGGAGGCTTTGATTTGGCAAGGGTGTTGCTTGGTAATGAACTTGCCTTTATTGGAAGTTGCTACTACAGACTTTTTGGAGACCATCTCTCGGTACTGCGGCTGTTTTCACTGATTTTGCCTTGATTTTGTGTGGGCCGAGGACGTGACAGTGATGTTCAGTTTCTTTTCTGCTGCCGCACCCAATATTAAGCATTTTTGGCGAAGCAGACTTATAAGGAGGGAGGATCCTGGATGGGGATATTTTGTTTTTGATCTTCTATATATAGTGTAACGTTAACACATGATTCGTTAGCAGTATTATTGGATGTTTTGTATCAAATAGGCATTATGACTCCTCAAAACGTCCCCGGCGCGTAGAAACAAGTCTCCGTTTATGTATTGTATGCGTTACTGCATGCAGAAATCACGATTCCTTGCCTGGTTGCCATTTCTTATCCAAATTCCGAATTATGGCCCCATTGGTTAAGTTATAAGCTCAGGCAATGCATTCCTCAAAAGATACTAAGTCTGTTAAATTTTGGTCGTCTAAATCAAATTTCTGTAGCCAAAGGCGATGAAATAATATTTTAACTGCGGGATTATCGTGTAGGTGACAGCTAATCTAGAGGTATTTACCAGGAGAACCTTAAATTCAAGATTCTTAAGGCCAGACGACTCATCATCGAACTCTAATGGCTTCTCGTTTCTTTCCTGTCAAACGGTATATTTCTCAAAAATTCTTGGGAGTTTAATACCCATTTACATAGGTTAAAACCACCTTCTTTGCACAGAGAGATGGTTTGCCTAGATATGTTTGAATTAATTTCGGCCTAAAACAAGGGGTCTTAGGTGCTATCAAATCAATATAATATCATGTATTTTCACAAAAATAGATCCCTATCAAATTTGTTTTCCAAGGACATTAATCTGGTTAACGCAATGGATTCGCAAAGTCTATCTTTCCGAGTGAATTCTGCATTGGTAGGAATTTTCTCCAATTTCTAGATTAGCGTAGAGTGAATATCAGCGAGATGATAAAAAATGTTAACAAAAAAATATGGTTCCTTATGAATTTAGATTTGAAGTATCCGGTTTATAAAGTTGAGGATCAGCCAGCTCAATAACCTTAATGTGCGTCCTTTATGAACTCCCAATATGTGTGCTTGGTAAATTAGACGTCAAGCCTTTCCAAAGTTAATGCAGTTTTCTAAATTGGGTCTGAAGATGAGTTGTAGTTTTTTTGCTTTTTCAGTGAAACCAGCTTCTGTCGCAGCTAGGCCACTGAGTAAATTGCTGAAATGCGTTCTATTTAGTTAAAGAATTGGATTGCCATCCTGAATCGAGTTCCAGTTAACCAAAGATATATTTTATATAAATCGACCTATAGGATAGGTCACACTTCCGGTACTAAATGTTGTACTTGCAACCAGAGGGAGAACTTCCTTTTTTACATCAGAAAGAGACCTAAGTGGTGGCCGGCTACTAAAATAAAAGCATGCCCAAACAGAAAATTTGTAGATTATTCCAAATATGATTGGTAATGCCTCCTTGTCCAATTGCCGACAAAAATGGTGCCAAGAGCCGCCATCATTACCATGAATTTGAGTTAGAAATTCACCAAACTAAAAATGTTGAGTTGAGTAACGTTTTTGGGACCAGTGCTCGGAAACAAGGCCAACGAATCATGAGCAATATGCTGCTGCTGATTCATGCCTGACAGGTTTAATACCGTGAAAATTCTACAGCCTTTCAAACCTGTCGAAATGTTGCCAATATTCGGATGTGGGTAATAACCATGAGCAATTGAACTGGCCCACTCACTCTGATGAACCGGTACTAATATTCCAGCTTTGAACATTTTTGACAGTGCAACCTCCACCTTTCGTTTCATAACATATGTGACAGAATATAGTTTGAATATAATTTGTATCGTTAAGCTTGTATTAATTTGGCTAGGCATGATAATGTTTGACATTATGCTAGGCATAATGTCCAACATTATCATTGTGTGTCTGTGAAGTTACATAATATAACTATTGGATAACGCAATAGTGTTATCAAAAAATAGCATAATCTCATCATAAGTTTGACTCTGTGATTTTCCACCAAAAAAAAATTTACCACAATTTAACAAATGACTTAAAAAGGAAAATGTTCTGCATCATTTCAAAACTATTCATCATGCGAGTACTCAACATTTAATCCATTCATTATGTTCAATATTTCAACGAACATATTATATGAACGTATCGATTCTCGCCTTACACCAGCTTACGTATTGTTTTTGACGAATTACCACAAAATAAAAAAAAAAAATAAATAAATAAAAAAATGGAAAAACATTATGTGAGCTAAAATTCAAATCAATCATCGTACACAAAAGTCAACACACGGAAAACGCGAAAAACAAATGGAAGTGGAAAACGTGTGTTACATAATTTAGTGGCAGTGTTGCGTAATCTTTGTGTAACTGTGCTACACGAAAAACGGATAACATAATAATAGGCTTTTACAGGCTATTACTGGTCCTTACCGAGTTAATAGTCTGGCTCCAACGGATTCGATCCCGAGTTTGTTCTTATTGTTTTAGACAGCCCGAAGAAGATAAGTCGTTATCTGCCCCGAGGAGCTATCGTCACCGGCAGTGACCTCAGCACCTGCCAAACTTGCTGCCAAATGACGGCTTTTTCTAAAATATCGCTGAACTAACTGCCAGGATCGGCTCGGATAACGTAATCTCATACGCATAATTCTTCTCTCGCTCGCCATCAATTGTCTTTCATACTCATACGTCAGAGTAAAACTCTCACACTCATAAATTACAACGGGTCTGATCAACAACTTGTACAATTTTAGTTTGTTGGCATTTGTAAGGTATTTTGAATTTAGCAGTGGGTGTAAGGCGTACAAAGCACGGTTGCCAGCGACAAGACTCGTTTTTGTCAGGTACTTCCAGACATCGCAAGGCAAACCTATTTAATTTATTTAATTTATTTAATTTATTTAATTTATTTAATTTATTTAATTTATTTAATTTATTTAATTTATTTAATTTATTTAATTTATTTAATTTATTTAATTTATTTAATTTATTTAATTTGTTTAATTTATTTAATTTATTTAATTTATTTAATTTATTTAATTTTATTTAATTTATTTAATTTATTTAATTTATTTATTTCATTTAATTTTATTTAATTTATTTAATTTATTTAATTTATTTAATTTATTTAATTTATTTAATTTATTTAATTTATTTAATTTATTTAATTTATTTAATTTATTTAATTTATTTAATTTATTTAATTTATTTAATTTATTTAATTTATTTAATTTATTTAATTTATTTAATTTATTTAATTTTATTTAATTTATTTAATTTATTTAATTTATTTAATTTATTTAATTTTATTTAATTTATTTAATTTATTTAATTTATTTAATTTATTTAATTTATTTAATTTATTTAATTTATTTAATTTATTTAATTTATTTAATTTATTTAATTTATTTAATTTATTTAATTTATTTAATTTATTTAATTTATTTAATTTATTTAATTTATTTAATTTATTTAATTTATTTAATTTATTTAATTTATTTAATTTATTTAATTTATTTAATTTATTTAATTTATTTAATTTATTTAATTTATTTAATTTATTTAATTTATTTAATTTATTTAATTTATTTAATTTATTTAATTTATTTAATTTATTTAATTTATTTAATTTATTTAATTTATTTAATTTATTTAATTTATTTAATTTATTTAATTTATTTAATTTATTTAATTTATTTAATTTTATTTAATTTATTTAATTTATTTAATTTATTTAATTTATTTAATTTATTTAATTTATTTAATTTATTTAATTTATTTAATTTATTTAATTTATTTAATTTATTTAATTTATTTAATTTATTTAATTTATTCAATTTTATTTAATTTATTTAATTTATTTAATTTATTTAATTTATTTAATTTATTTAATTTTATTTAATTTATTTAATTTATTTAATTTATTTAATTTATTTAATTTATTTAAATTATTTAATTTATTTAATTTATTTAATTTATTTAATTTATTTAATTTATTTAATTTATTTAATTTATTTAATTTATTTAATTTATTTAATTTATTTAATTTATTTAATTTATTTAATTTATTTAATTTATTTAATTTATTTAATTTATTTAATTTATTTAATTTATTTAATTTATTTAATTTATTTAATTTATTTAATTTATTTAATTTATTTAATTTATTTAATTTATTTAATTTATTTAATTTATTTAATTTATTTAATTTATTTAATTTATTTAATTTATTTAATTTATTTAATTTATTTAATTTATTTAATTTATTTAATTTATTTAATTTATTTAATTTATTTAATTTATTTAATTTATTTAATTTATTTAATTTATTTAATTTATTTAATTTATTTAATTTATTTAATTTATTTAATTTATTTAATTTATTTAATTTATTTAATTTATTTAATTTATTTAATTTATTTAATTTATTTAATTTATTTAATTTATTTAATTTATTTAATTTATTTAATTTATTTAATTTATTTAATTTATTTAATTTATTTAATTTATTTAATTTATTTAATTTATTTAATTTATTTAATTTATTTAATTTATTTAATTTATTTAATTTATTTAATTTATTTAATTTATTTAATTTATTTAATTTATTTAATTTATTTAATTTATTTAATTTATTTAATTTATTTAATTTATTTAATTTATTTAATTTATTTAATTTATTTAATTTATTTAATTTATTTAATTTATTTAATTTATTTAATTTATTTAATTTATTTAATTTATTTAATTTATTTAATTTATTTAATTTATTTAATTTATTTAATTTATTTAATTTATTTAATTTATTTAATTTATTTAATTTATTTAATTTATTTAATTTATTTAATTTATTTAATTTATTTAATTTATTTAATTTATTTAATTTATTTAATTTATTTAATTTATTTAATTTATTTAATTTATTTAATTTATTTAATTTATTTAATTTATTTAATTTATTTAATTTATTTATAATTTATTTAATTTATTTAATTTATTTAATTTATTTAATTTATTTAATTTATTTAATTTATTTAATTTATTTAATTTATTTAATTTATTTAATTTATTTAATTTATTTAATTTATTTAATTTATTTAATTTATTTAATTTATTTAATTTATTTAATTTATTTAATTTATTTAATTTATTTAATTTATTTAATTTATTTAATTTATTTAATTTATTTAATTTATTTAATTTATTTAATTTATTTAATTTATTTAATTTATTTAATTTATTTAATTTATTTAATTTATTTAATTTATTTAATTTATTTAATTTATTTAATTTATTTAATTTATTTAATTTATTTAATTTATTTAATTTATTTAATTTATTTAATTTATTTAATTTATTTAATTTATTTAATTTATTTAATTTATTTAATTTATTTAATTTATTTAATTTATTTAATTTATTTAATTTATTTAATTTATTTAATTTATTTAATTTATTTAATTTATTTAATTTATTTAATTTATTTAATTTATTTAATTTATTTAATTTATTTAATTTATTTAATTTATTTAATTTATTTAATTTATTTAATTTATTTAATTTATTTAATTTATTTAATTTATTTAATTTATTTAATTTATTTAATTTATTTAATTTATTTAATTTATTTAATTTATTTAATTTATTTAATTTATTTAATTTATTTAATTTATTTAATTTATTTAATTTATTTAATTTATTTAATTTATTTAATTTATTTAATTTATTTAATTTATTTAATTTATTTAATTTATTTAATTTATTTAATTTATTTAATTTATTTAATTTATTTAATTTATTTAATTTATTTAATTTATTTAATTTATTTAATTTATTTAATTTATTTAATTTATTTAATTTATTTAATTTATTTAATTTATTTAATTTATTTAATTTATTTAATTTATTTAATTTATTTAATTTATTTAATTTATTTAATTTATTTAATTTATTTAATTTATTTAATTTATTTAATTTATTTAATTTATTTAATTTATTTAATTTATTTAATTTATTTAATTTATTTAATTTATTTAATTTATTTAATTTATTTAATTTATTTAATTTATTTAATTTATTTAATTTATTTAATTTATTTAATTTATTTAATTTATTTAATTTATTTAATTTATTTAATTTATTTAATTTATTTAATTTATTTAATTTATTTAATTTATTTAATTTATTTAATTTATTTAATTTATTTAATTTATTTAATTTATTTAATTTATTTAATTTATTTAATTTATTTAATTTATTTAATTTATTTAATTTATTTAATTTATTTAATTTATTTAATTTATTTAATTTATTTAATTTATTTAATTTATTTAATTTATTTAATTTATTTAATTTATTTAATTTATTTAATTTATTTAATTTATTTAATTTATTTAATTTATTTAATTTATTTAATTTATTTAATTTATTTAATTTATTTAATTTATTTAATTTATTTAATTTATTTAATTTATTTAATTTATTTAATTTATTTAATTTATTTAATTTATTTAATTTATTTAATTTATTTAATTTATTTAATTTATTTAATTTATTTAATTTATTTAATTTATTTAATTTATTTAATTTATTTAATTTATTTAATTTATTTAATTTATTTAATTTATTTAATTTATTTAATTATACCAGGTTTCTGGTGCAATGCACAAAATAACGTTTTGTTATTTGTAAATAGCGTAAACGTGTTCGCCCTTTGATGAGATAACCGAACCGTAGGTGCTGTATTTAAAAGTTTGTTTGTTCCCATTTTCGGTTACCATTTTTTGCGTTTGGTTTTGAAGCAAAATGGGTCCAATAAGTCGAAATAATAGTAAGAATCACGTGTATGTCATCAATCAGGTGAAGACGTCATTTATGGTTCTTCTTTTAAAAGAGTTGTTGTTAAATTTATCCTTAACTGGTTATCTCTAACGGCGTTCATAAATGGCGTTCTACTGATAATCTGTAATATGTCAACATTAACATTACAATAGCTCCACTACAGTCGGGTTAAGGATACATTTTCAGAACCGAATACTCTAGGTCTAAAATTTTAAATTCAAAATTCTAAAACCAAAACTCCAAAATTCTAACCTTGAAAAATGTTTGGAATTTTAGGTTTTGACATTTATTTTTTGGAATTGTAAGTTATAGAACTTTGTCTTAAATCATCATCTCGATATTTGTCGACTGGTAACCTAACGTACCCGGTATCAATTACGTTGACTTTGTTCGATGTCCCGAATTTGTTCGATTTTTTTTTTACCATTACAATTGCAGTGACCAAGTGACCCAATTTTTATTTCAAAGCGCTTTGCCTCACATCTCGTCTTAAATCAAATATTTGCGGTGTACATATCGAAACGTATACACACGTTGATGGACAGAGTACAAAAATTTTGATTTTCTCCGCATCATGGGACATTTTAATGGAAATAAATTTAATTAATATTTTGTTCCATCGTCGTCGTCTTGTTATAATTTTGTACTTTACTTTAAGTTTTTTTTTTTGGTTCTTTCTTTACTTTTAGGGTATACATAAGAAATAAAATTTAATTTGTGATTTGAATTATAATAGAATTAAATTTTATTTACGGGTTCAGTCTTGTATATATACGCATACAATATGTACATACCACTCGATCGGCGTGGGTGTATCATATTTATATACGTAATGTAGTTAGGTTGTGCGGAAATTTGGTTTGTTGTCAAAAATAAAAAATTTAATCTTTTATTAATTGACCCAATTGTATTTTGTCTCTTCACAAGTTCCAGAAACAAGATCCAAGATATTGAAAAGAAAAACGAAAAAACTTTTCTACTAGGAAAATATTGATTTTCGTTGCTTTTTTATTATTTTATATGTACTCGTATATTATATGAGTCGAGATCAATTATCCATTTTTTTCCAAAGTCATTCATTTAGATTCATATGAAGTGGGTAGAATTAATTTCAAATTTTAAAATGATTTCGAGTTATTATCTCAAATGGTATGAACCCTTTAAATGTTGGGTCAACCATATGATTCAAACTCTTTGAAACCCGAAAATTTAGCCTATAAATTATATATACTTCCGTGTAGGGCTTGCTAGTTCCTTCATCAGTTATTATGTAAACTCTAACGAGATCTGTCGTAGGTGACCGTTATTTCTCGTAAACGACGATACGGTGCAGGGGTCTGGATCCTCAGCACCGACGGTCGTAGAGAGTGCGAAAGAAAGCTTCCAGCCGTAGCCATTTAGCGACTGCATTACAACCAACTTAAGGAACTTGCCCTTTGTTGCAAATAGAACTAGAGCTACAAGTTCCTCCTCATCAGTGGGTTACCGTTCTGTTGAGGTTGGTGATGGTGAAGTTGAAGTGGCAGCATCACCCGTGCCAGGTGAAAATGCTGCCTATGAGGACCATGAGGAAAAAGAAAAATTGATTAGAAGATGCGGGTGCCTACAACGCTCACCGTTTAAAAGTGCGCCCACATCAGACCACCAAGTGTCACAATCGCTCACTAATCTGATAGCGTTTTCCACTCCAGAGATTTTGACACCGATGGTGCGTTTGGTTAACAAATCGATGAACTGGCCGAGTTTATAACAGGCAGAACGAATGTTCACCACGAAATAAGGGAAATTGTTGAACTTTTAAAAACAACACACCGACAAACTCACATTATCTGGCTCCTCCTGAGAATTCAAACGTTGGCCAACAGGCGGAAAGGTTACTAAAAAAACCGGTGACATTGCCCAAAAAAATGCTTGAGAACAAAAGTGTCAGAGCATCTTACTCACGAGGTGCAAGTATGACTCCTTCTACGATGGGTAAAGAAAGCACGGTAGGAAAGGTTTTATTAGAGCAATACTGTAATGTCCAATGGGACAACGAGTGGCAGGTCGTAAAGATTAAGCGCCGCCAAAGACCAAAAAGAAAGAAGTGCCACGAGAAACCATCAAGGGCAGCAGCATTGTTAATCAAAACCATGAACCCGTCTTGTTTTGCGGAGGTTTTTAAAGCAATCACATCCGATTCCTCATTATATAGTATTAGAGATAGCGTAGCCCGTGTTCATAAAACCGAGAAAAGGTACCTGCTGCTGCAAATATAGAAGTCCTCAAGCAGGAATATGGAATTGGATACAATGCGGAGTAAAATCAAGACAGTTTCTATGCTCCCCTAAATGAATCAGTCGAGCGATTCATCCACTTCTTAGACTGTTTAGTGTTGCGGATGCTAGAAATCATAGTTCCACAGTAATTTTTCGAGATTACACTGCGTGGACTATTCAGTGGGGAGTACTAAAATAAATAGAAGTGGCCTAGCTCTACTGGATGCTTTCTCAGTTCTTGATATTGTCCTGTGTAACACCGGTAACACATTCACAGTCAGCGAGGCATTAATGGTTCTATCATAGATCTAACGTTTATTACTAAATCTCTCTATAAAAGAGAAGTCACTTGGAAACTCTGCAATTTCTCCAAGCACAGCGATCAACAGGCTATTCTGTGTGAACCTCGTTGAACATACCCTAGCAGCAACCTCCAAAACCCGGAATGGAAGACAAAAGCTTTTTTTAATGCTATAATGCCGAAAAGGAGACGAAGCTCACGGCATCCAACGGCTTACTTGTGGAATGAGGAAATTGTATTACCCCGATAAAAAACCAACCGTGCTAGGCGTAATTCACAGAGTGGTAGAAACACAAACTCATATTTCACGCTTCAAGAAATACACAGAAAGGCACGAGGTGCTTTAAAAGTGGTCATTATGCAAAGCAAATAACGATGCTGGAAGACAATATGTGATGTGGTCGAGGATAACCCTTGGGGCCGACCTTACAGAATGGTAATGTCCAAGTTTAAGCTATCGAGTGGTGAAGAAAGAAGGGCTAATGATCCCGAAAGGCAAAACACAATCAGAAAACCATCAGATGGAGCAGGGAAACTCCTCGAAAGATTGCTGTGTGACCGGTTAGAGGGAGATCTAGAGGTCTTGCAACTAATCCATATGGTTTCCGCAAGCCAGAATCAACCATTGATGATATTCAGCTCGTCAACAGACTGACTCAAGATGGATTAAGCGGTAGCAGATGAAAAAGAGGCCGCAAATATTGCGCAATTGTTATTCTAGATGCTAAAAATGCGTTTAATAAGGCAAAATGGGATCACATTATGACCGCCCTTAATACAACAGATGTGCCTTGCTACATTAAAAGACTGATTTCAAACTGTTTTAATAACCGTATTTTGCAGTATCACACGGATATAGGATGCAAAGATTATTGAGTTACTTGCGTCGTTCTTCAAGGCTCTGCACTGGGTCCAACCCTTTGGAACATTATGTATGACGATGTCTTTACACTTCAAGTTCCCGAGAATGTGATAATAGTTGTCTTTGCTGATGATATTACTATTTTCGGTGTCTCTAAGTATAAAGAAGAGCTAGAGAAATCTGCAGAGTCCCGGTGGATATAATTCAGCAATAGCTTGATTTAGTTGGATTAAAATTGGCTGTACAAAAGACGAAACCAGTGCTTATAACTAGCAGACAGGTTCTGGAAACAATATCCATACTAATTGGAACACACACCATTATCTCCTGACCTTCAATAAAGTACCTGGGAGTTTTAATCGACGCTGGGTTATCGTACAAGGAGAACACAAAGTAAGCCTGCAAAAAAGCAGCCAAAGCATGTCCCGAATAATCTTTCCCGAAAGATTCCCGAATCTTTCCCGAATAATATCAATTGTCGATAGACCAAGCCAACGGCGGCTGCTAGTTGGTGTTGTAACGTCAACAATGCTTTATGCATCCCCTATATGAGCCCAAGCGCTGCAGGTGCAATCGTACAGACGGAAAGTACACTGAAAGTGGCTAGTGCTTACAGAACGATCTCGTGTTAAGGAGCCTGCGTCACTGCGAGAATGTGTCTAATTAACCTAATGGTAGTAGAAGGACAGAATTTATATAAAAATGGCCATGGGCAAACTTTGCATGCGCCAACGGTCATCAGCAGGTATTAGAGATGACTTGATTTTGTTGGACTATGTTAATAACAAACTAAAACAAACTGTTTGCAAGTTAAATAGAAAAAATAAAAAATGTCTGGTCAGAAGAGTATAACTTTTAGGAAATGAAGTGGAGGATATCTGGATTAAACTATCAACGACCAAACAGTAAGCGGTTTCGAAGTTTCCTGAACCAACTGTTCAACTGTTACAAGGGCTTAATGACTATTTTCGAAGATTTGTATAAGGATACTGGATTAGTCAAATCACTTTTAGCATCCTACTATGGAAGAATCCACGTTTAAATTCATACCAGGCCTACACAGATCATTTGTAGGTTTAACATATGCGCTGAGCACAGCGTCTGTCTTTCAATTTTAATTCGGAGATGGTGAGGTCGAAGGTGCACACAGATGCCTGAAAAGTGAGTTTAAATGTAGTACTTTCACAGGTTGGGATTGATTGATTGATTGATTAGAATATACCAGGACGAACCAGGAACTCCCGGAATGCCGGGTAACGCCGTACACCAATGGTGCATATAACAAAACCAAAGAAGTGGACGGGATGTTAGTTATGACAGATTGGGCGCGGTTATTGACATCTAAGCGATTGATAATTAGTATTTTTTTGTGATGTAGAGAAAGGAAAGGTAAGTTAGTAATGACATAATAAGTCCGGTTTCCGGTGGCCAATGTTTAACTATTATTAGCACTAGACAATCACAACTTTACTGAACTGCTCCGCATTCTGACGTCTTTTACCAACAACTTCATTGTGTCACCATTTAACTATAATCTATAAAGGTTCTCTAAGAACAAAATCTTTTAAAAAACTAATTTCTTCAAATAAGCTGTCATAAAAAACATAAGCTACACCGGTAAATTTAAAATTTATTATTTCACCTTCCTGCTGCTAAATTTATTAGTGTATTATCGAATTGATACAAAATTTAAAATTAATACAAATTAGATTTTAAAAAATTTATTTAATATTACAAATCAATTAAATTAACTGTTTTATGACAAATACGTCATAAAATCGCCGAAAATCTAATTTATATACACTTTATTTGAAGCAAAACTTTAAAATTAATATAAATTAGATTTTAAAAAAATTGATTTGTTCAATTGATCTGTTTACAATTGAACAAATCAATTGAATTTACTGTTTTATGACAAATACGTCATATGATCACCGAAAATCTAATTTATATACAATTTATTTGACACAAAACTTTAGAATTAATATAAATTAGATTTCGAAATTGATTGAACATTACAAATCAATTAAATTAACTGTTTTTTTAAAAATCATCATGTAATCACCGAAAATCTAATTTATATACACTTTATTTGACACAAAACTTTAAAATTAATCTAAATTAGATTTTGAAATTGATTAAACATTACAAATCAATTAAATTAACTGTTTTTTTAAAATACATCGTGTAATCACCGAAAATCTAATTTATATACACTTTATTTGAAACAAAACTTTAAAATTAATACAAATTAGATTTTGAAATAATTGATTAAATATTACAAACCAATTTAATTAATGGTTTTATGGCCATTACCCTTATAATTTAACTTCCTCATTTGGTATTAAATCAAATAATTAAAACTGTTCCGACAAAAAGAGCTGCCTCAATTTGAAGACTATGTGTTTTTGATACATTCTTTTGATGATGTGATCTGGGTGAATTAAAACCACAAACATTTTGTAAACTCATTTATTATATTAATTGGCCTTCTTCGATGCGGTTAAGTGTTTCAGATGATCATGATAAATTTCACGCAATTCTTTAGGACTGAAAAAATTGTTCAACGTTCCTTTAAAGTTCACCATCTTGAATTTACCCCAAAAAGTAATTTTGGAAAATTTTACTGTTTGCACGATGGCTCGCGCCTTCAACTCGAACACTTGAACTTCCCTTAAAAGACCGTACTTTTATGGCATAAGTGGCGAACTAAAGATGTAGTTTATTTTTCTTCATCCCGACCTGTTAAAATACTTTGTACGTATTGGTTGTTAAACGTTTAATTCAATCTCATGATTTCTAATGTTTAATCATTTTTTTAAAATCTAATTTATATAAATTTTAAAGTTTTGTGTCAATTAAAGTGTATATAAATTAGATTTTTGACAATTACATTATGTATTAGTCATAAAACGGTTAATTCAATTGATTAAACAATTTGTAGAATTTGTAGAAATTATCCCATTAATAGATTATATTTTATGGAATTTTTTTGCAGATTACAGTTGCGTGGTGGCACACTGGAGTTGCTGATAAAAGATGACAGAATATAGAAAACAGAATGCAGATCAGTTCAATACTATTGTGATTGTTTTATGCTGACAGTATCTGAATATTAGTTACCTGGAAACTGGACCAATTCTGCCCTTACTGACATACCTCTCCTTTCCTTTCACCACAAAAATAGAATAGAGTAATTTCTATCTTCCATTGAAATATATTTATAGAAATATAAACATATAAAAATCCCTCCTATTCTACCATTTGTTAAATGTAAAAAGGCTGCAGGAACACTTGATAAGCGCTTGATCCCAGTCACACTCTCACCAATCAATCAATCAATCAATCAATAAAAGGATATTAAAGTAGGAGATAACGAACGATACGATATAGTAAAATAAAAGAAAGAGAAGGACGTCTTTTTTTGAATTTCAAATCATTTACAAAACTTTTTAATTCACCAATGCATCTGTTACCCCAACCATATAGTAAAACAGTTTTTTTTCTCACGAATGGAAAAAAATAAAAATAAAAAAAAAATCGGCTAAAAACATTACAATTTTATCAAGATTGTTTTATAATCCCGAAATTATAAAACAGGTCATTATCTGGCGGGAAACGAAGCGTGCAAAGCGATAAAATTTTTAGAAAAAATGTTCCACAACATCGATAAGAAATGATTAATAAAATTTATCTCGTTATGTAACTATGTATATGTTTTGGAGTCGTGTTCGTGCAACTGGGGAACAAAACTTTGAAATGGATAAATCAAAATGTTGTAATATATTTTTAACGATGTCTCTTTAATTGTGAAAATATTATATATTGCAAAGTAATAGCCTCATAATTAACCACTTGTCGAGCATTGGGTACTAACCAAAAAAATTAGCCAATTTACATAATTACCCGATAAACTACTTGCTCATTCCGAAATTTGCATACTGCTCTATCTTGATGCTTATACGATTCTCAAATTGAAAATAAAATTCTGTCACTCGTGTGATACGGCACAAAATTGGCTTTCGTTTCACTTGTGGTAATGTTTTTAAGCTATTCGTTTTTTTTTTCTTCACTTAGTTTTTTGGTTCGTTCACGTCGCCTTAAACCGACATCAATTTGTTTTCAAAATAAAATTCAATTTCATTTTCTATGCACGAGGATTAGATGTATGTGGCGTATATAAAACATAAAATGCTTTTCGAATGAAGAAAAATGCAAACCTTATACAAACCGTCAAAGTGACAGTTGTAGTATGTGTGTAATACTCGAGTATATTTTTTGCATAACGGAAAAATGAAGTAAATTTGTGGAAAACGTACACCAATCTAAATAGCAAAATTTAGATTTTTGCTGTTGCTGTAAAACTTATTGCAATGATATAGACTAGACGGAAAATGTAATCGAGAAAAAAGATTTTCCAGCTTTTAAAGAAAATATCTAGAAATACTATAAGGAACATGTTTTCACGTAAGAATGAAAACTATACAGGCTAACAAGAAAATCAATTTGTAAGAATATCTCGTACTCAGAAATAATTGCTCACCGTCACCGCCGTGCGAAAAACGAAGTCTATCATATCGGCAACAATGTCTTTAATCGGAGGCATCAACGAAATTACTGAAGTTTCGTGTGGTATTTTTTATAAACCAATCAATTGGGATGGAGACTGCTATTACCTCCACCAAGTTTGTTCTGTTGCACGGAAGGGCCGAACACGATGTAAATTCGTGCAATCTACATTGACTATAGCGGTTGATACAAAAAAATACTCTAAATACGCGCTGACTATTTATTAACGGCAAACAAAATTTACTGATTTTTCTTATAGATACAGAGCTGACCTTTCGGTGCTTCCTGTCAAACATATACAATTAATTTTTCTCCTCTGCGAACGGCACAACAATAAATACCTAAGGAAAGCGATTCCCGATAGACATCGGTCTTAAACGACGGTTTACGCATGCGTTTATCATCGCAGCAGTGTGCAATCGATTTTTTGAGTAAGTTCCTAGTCCTTGCTGATCTCAAACGTAAAAGGCCAGTTGATTCAGTAACTAAGCTGTCAATCAATGCGACTACCATCCGAATTGATACGCCGATTTAAATTCATTACACGATCAACTACAGCTATGGGACGCTGATAAAGAAGTATGCTTCCCTAACAACGCAGTCAAATCACAATTTATCCGTTCTACATAACGTAGTCTATCATATAGTGATAACTGGCCATTTGCCAGTGTCAAGACCATGGCGACTAGATCCAGCACAACATAAAATTTTATATACTAATCTTCCCATGTACCCGCTTTTTTATTCATACCCGTTTCTTGTCTACTACACATGGCCAAGAAATAAGATCTATGTTGGAGGCCGTGTGTGGGTTATTGTAGGTTAAACAGAGTTACAATACTTGACAGGTATCCTATCTTCAATTTCTAAGGTTAGGTTTTGTTTTTCGCTACATCGACGATATTTTAGTTGCATCAAAAAATGAGGAGCATACACTATATATCGATCGAATTGTTGCCAGATTGGCAAATTTCGACATATTAATCAAGAGCTCCTAATGCGTATTTGGCGTAAGTAAACCTGACTTCCTCAGCCACAATATAACTCCGAATGGAATTTTGCCCTTAGGATTTATTCCAAAATTTTGGCACCAATTCATTCACACCTGGTCAGTTTACTCAAGAAGCCAAAAACTACCCAGAACTGTGCTTCGGCCGAAGAATGCAACAAGGCATTCATTAAATCTAAAACGTTTCTAGCACATCCACTGAAATTCAGTTTAATTAGAGATGTATCTAACACTGCCGACCGCGCAGGGTTGCAACAATTCAATAAAGCATATTGGGAACCGCTGGAATTTTTTTCTGAGAAACTGTTAAATGCTGAAAATAACGGGAATTACTTGCAATTTATTAAGCATTTCACATATTTTGATGAAGTTATAATCCTCTAGCATTACAGTCGAAAATTGAAAGAAATCCGAGACAATCGCGTCACTTCCATTAGTCTATTTAGCACGAACATCTGCAGCATGTTCAAGAAAACATAATGTGGTCGCCGACGCGGTTTCTCGCACCAACGACATCGAAACAGTCACGGTTGAATTTTTGCATTAATAAAATTATCATAGCGCAAAAAGCAGACCTAGAACTAAAGAATTTATTTTCTGGTCCCGAACGTCAGGCTAGTTCCAACATAACATAAAACTAGAGTTTTTCAAGCTACCCGGATTAAAAATCTACTGCGAAACGTCGATGGGTACAAATCGCCTAAATATATCGCAGAAAATCTACAAAAATCTATCTTCGACACCATCCATAACTTATCTCAATCTGGTGTCCGCACAACTAGAAATTTAATAAGCGCAAATCCTGTTTATATTGCCTAAGCTCAAAAGTCTAAAGACACACAAAACAACTTTCGGAACTCGAAATTTTACCGCGTCGATTCGAACATATTCATATAGACATCGTTGATCCGCTTCTTCCGTTTAATGGATATATCTATACCTTTTAATCGGCGTCGATCGATTTACTCGATGGTCAGAAGTGTACTGCATGAATATTACCACCGATCCAAAATCATAGTTTGAGCCAAACATTTTTGTCGAGTTAACGAAACTCGTTGGCTCAAATAGAATTTATACGGCCGCTTACCATCCGCAAGCTTGTTTCCATCGACGGCTTAAAATTGCCCTTATGGATATAATCCTACTAGGTATCCGAGCCTCAGTGAAACAAGATCTGAGGTAAGCTAAACCTGTTTATATACAAACCATTAAATTACCTGGGAAGTTCATCATCGAAAATACTTTTATATACTTACGACACGGTTATCGACCAACTACGCACCAGAATGCAAAGCCTTATCTGATCAAACAAAAGCATCTCGTCAAACAAAACAAGACGACATATTTTTGGTGTATTTGCCTACAGCAAACAATCTTCGTAGATAAACTGAAGCCGGCATTCGAACCAAACAGAAAATCAATTTCATCACCTAATCAGCGGCAATTCAGGATTCGCTTACTCGCATGATGAAACCCAAGAGTCATGCTTAATTTACAAGCATCTGATATACTTTATGATACTACTGTCTCGTCAAATACATGTCGTAATTTCATGGTAGCACTATCTTTCCGCAGAACGCCATGAATAGATAACAATCAATCTTTGGTAATTTCGTCTAAAATCAGGATTCTCATATGGCCTAAGTCCTTGTACTTGATTGCAAAACTTGTTTTGGTTCCGAAAACTTGAGCAACAATGATTTTAATTTCTTCTCAGTTGGCATGGAATTATTGCAATTTTTTTAAGACAAGAGCTAACATTCGTTGTCATTAAAGTAAGGTGGTTTCATTGAGATTACAAATCCAAAACGGGTTTCTTGAATTTTCCCAATTGTTAAGTCGTTTGCATATTCCAAGGAATATGGAAGAAATGGTCCTATTAACCCCTAATAAAAAATTGATACTTTTCTTTCGTTGAAAATTAGGATCTGCCAGTAGATGATGACGTTCGTCAATTATCTTCTGATTCGCCTCATCACTTGGTGATATGGTCATGATTGATTGATTGATTGATGAGACTTGGTTTCACCAAGCTCTAGTCAAGTGTTTTGCTTAACACCGGTCCTATTCCCACAGCCTTTTTACATTTAACAAACGGCACAATTATATTCTATTTTTGTGGTGTAGGGAAAGGAAAGGTATCCGGTTTCCCGGTAGCCAATAATCAAACTACTGTTAGCATAAAACAATCACAATTTTATTGAATTGCTCTGCATTCTGTTCTCTGTATTCTATCATCTCTAATCAGCAACTCCGCAGTGTGCCACCGTTGAACTGCAATCTGCAAAAAAATTCCCTTAAAACAAAATCTATTAATGGGATAATTTCTCCAAACCGTAGATTGTAATAAATTAAATTAATTTTCAGCTGAAAGTTATAAATAATTAATCCATAATACAATAACATAATAATATAATAATATAGTTTCTACAAGCCGTATGCTATTATAAATTGGATTAGTTTTTGCCTGACATTTCCAATTAATTAATTTATTGCATCATTAAAAAATAAAATTATAAAAATTATAATATAAATTAGATTTTAAAAAATTGAATAAACATTACAAATCAATTGAATTAACCGTTTTATGACCAATACGTCATGTAATCGCTGAACATCTAATTTATATACACTTTATTTGATTGATTGATTGATTGATTTTGAATGTACTGCCAAGCATTAAGCAGGATAACCCGGAAAGCGCCGGGCCCACAGTACACCCGTGTTTACATATACTTGGAAGGATATGGAAGGATACTAGTTAAATTATTGAGATCAACCCGGTTACAGACACCTTGGCGGCCAATATTTAGTAAATTTTTGTGGATTAGGGAAAGGAAAAACATGTTAGTTATGACATAATTGGTCCGATTTCCCAGTAGCCAATATTCAAACTACTGTTAGTGTAAGACAATCACATTTTTGTTGTACTGCTCTGCATTCTGCCATCTCTTATCAGTAACTCCAGTATGCCGCCATTCATCTGTAATCTGCAATGGTACCCTGAAAACAGAATCTATTAATTAACTAATTGCTCTTAGCCGTAGGCTGTAAGAAATAGAATTAATTTTTAATCTGAAATTACAAATTCATTAATTCTTAATAAAACAACATAATTATATAATAATATAATTCTTACAAGCCATATGCTGTAATAAATTGTGTTAGTTTTTGTCCGAAAATTATTAATTACTCTGAAACTAATTATTAATTAATTCATAATATAATAATATTATTTACAGGCTGTAATAAATTGGATTAGTTTTTTCCTGAAATTTACAATTAATTAATTTTTTTACATTTATAAAAATATGAAATTATAAAATGATATAAATTAGATTTTATAAATTTGATTAAATATTACAAATCAATTGAATCAACCGCTTTACGACAAATACGTCATACAATCACCGAAAATCCAATTTATATACGTTATAAATATAAATATACCTTATAATATAATAAGAAAATAATATAATAATATAGTTATAATAATACAGGTAAAGTATAAACTGCCTAAAAAATTTGGTGATGAACCAAATTTGGAAATTTAAAATCCTAAAGTGCCTAAAGAAAGGGGGCGTAAAAGAAATACAATACCTAAGGAAGACTACGCTTGTGCAAAGAGACCCTCTGAGTACAGGAAAATCTGTTCTAAGTGAGATAAACAGTAAGTAAGAGAAATAAAAATTAGTGTCAAAACTGTACACAGACGACTTTGTGAAGCAAGTGTAAAAAGAAGCCATTTATAAGCCAGAAGAATAAAAAAACCGGCTAAACTTTGCGCGTACCTATTTAGCGAAACCTGCTGAGTTCTGGCGGATAATATTATGAAACAACGAATCATTCTTTTCTTTAGATGGAAGCTATACGGAAAGAAATATTTTTTATTCGACACCTCAATAAAACGACTTTCGTAACATAACAATGCCAACTCGGCACAACGGAGGAGGCGAAGTAAAAGTTTGGGGTGTTTTAGCTATAATGGCATAGGAGATCTCACAATGCTGCCGGGAAAAGTTACTTCAAGCACATATTTGCCGGCCGTTAGTGAATATGCAATGGTTTCCGGGTGTAAATTATTAAGTTAATAAATTTTTCATGTAACGGCTGGTGGCTTTTTGCAATTTAATATCAATTCACCAAACATGCTGCTCCAGCCAACAATTTATAAACCACACACTTCAGCCACCAATCACAATGAAAATCCTGCCCATTCTCAAGACCCCCTAATTATCAGAAGGAAAATAAAAATCAAAAATTATACAGACCAAGATAAAAAACCCAACCCTAACGTATAAAATATCAAACAAACAAAACCCACATAAAAAACTGTATATAAATACAAATAACACAAAATATAGTTATGCAGACAACACACTAAAAAACAAACAAATATAATTATAAACATTCCCATACATCACAAAAACAAACAAATATAATTAACATCAGCGGCACTGAGCCGTCCGCACATGAATAAAAGACCACTCACCCAAAAAAACAAGCCAAAAACCAGCGCCACAATCCCAAGTATACAACGAAACAAAAAAACAAATAGATCACAAAAAATAAACAACAATGTCCCGTCCTTACACACACACACACCAATGCAAAACCACAATGACGCGATCATACACTTCATAACCCATACAACACTACCTCAATCATCCAAAACACCGCACATACCCTAAACAAACGAAAACACATGAACAATGCAGCTGCACTAAAAAAGTTCCGGCCATTATTGATATATACCACTAATAGCTTATCAATAATAGTCAGAACCTTCCCAGTACAACCGCATCGCCCACGTGTTCTTGCCTATACAACACATGTACAATATTTTAGATAATTCAAACAGTACTATATACATATGACGTTACTATGGCCCCGCACCGGCGTATGTATGAGGACAATATAGTGTCATCTATCTTTCATGATCCCTGTGTACACCACACATCTACGCTCATATGATCCCGCATCAATCCTTCACCCCGCTACACATGCAAAATTACGGCGCGAATTTTTAACTTGTTTTCCTGAAGTAAACAAAAGCAAAATAATCCTCCAATCTACAAAGATTAACGACGCCTTAACTGCTTCATTTAATTTATTAAACTTACAAATTGATTTGTCGGAAAATATTATTTTTATTCGATAATTTTGTTTTGTAACGTTGCAATGCTAATTAGGCACAGCGGAAGAGGCGAAGTAATAGCTTGAGAGTGTTTTAGTTATAATGGCATAGGAAATTTCACAATGCTGAACGCAAAAGTTACTTCAAGCACATATTTGGAGGCCCTTAATGAATATGCAGTAGTTTCCAGTTGTAAAATGATAAGAACTCCAATCCACAAAAGTAAATTTATAACTAAATTTCTTAAAGATTTAAGCCAACAAACTATAGACTAGCCACAACAAATCGCTGAACTTAATCCTATAGAGAATCTATGGCATTACATAAAACAAAAATAACAACAACTATTGAAAAAACGCACAATGCAAATGTTTGACGAAATAAAACTCATTTGGGATCAAATCTTTAACCAAATTGTAGAAAACCTGATCCAATCCATGCAGCATTACCTTTAAGAAGTTGTTAATAACAACGGTGGGAGTACCTACTACTGAGTTTACGGAGAAAAGTGAATAAATTACGATTAGTTTTGTAATTTTTAGTCAACTTTATCATGAGGTACAAAGAATCACGAACTAAAAAGACTCCCAATCCTCCGTCCCACCAAATGAAAAATCAACAACTAGCATGACTTTACAAAAAAAAATTGTTCCTATAGTTGGTTCATCAAGCTCATATCCCTAATAACAACTCCCGCAGAACAAACCACACCATCTCTGCACTATACAAATAATCCCGACCACGACTGTATATGTGTGATCTATGATTTTTTTTTCTTTTTTTTAACAATAAAATTAACGTTTTTCTACAAATTCAAAAAAATAAAACAAATAAAACAAAAAAAATATTATCAAACATTTTATTTTGCAATTTCATCAATGCATCGACGACGCAACTTGGTAGTCACCTGTTAAATGAAGCGCATCAACAAAATAAAATCAAAATAACAAAAACAAAACCCTCAACAAATATAATAACGAAATATAAATTACATGCAAGAAGGTCAGAGAATTAAATAAAATTTTCTCTTCTGATGAGATGTATGTACAATTCTCAACAATACAAATAATATTATCATATACTAATACATTTTATACAGTAAAACAAAATCGGGAGATATGTATATAGACATTTTTAATTTCTATTTATTTTTTCTCCTTCGTTCTCTATCGTTTTCCGTTTTTTCAGAGAAATTTCTATTATAACTATTAATTTAATATAAAAAAAATCACCAACGGTACTTATGTACCTACACCAATTTACTTAAAAATAAAAATAAAAAATGCACATTAAAAATGAGGTACTGATACCTGATCTCTGGGAAAACGACAGAGTACAAGATCCACTTTAGCACTTCAAAAATACACACGCACAAAGCTACTCAAATCAAAACACAAAAAAAACACAAAAACAACACAACAAAACAAAAGAAATATAAATAAAAAAATTAATTTTAAAATTGTGGAGATCGGAAAAAACACGTCCGATCTCTTCAACGATCATCGATCGACCTCAATTTATATACACTTTATTTGACACAAAACTATTAAATTAATATAAATTAGATTTTAAAAAATATGAAACATTACAAATCTATCGGTTCAATTCATCAATTGAATTAACCGTTTTATGATCTTTTTGAGGCATATCATTAGACGCCGGTCGAACCAAATGATATTCCAAAATCCATCATATCTACACCATATGGATTATTTGGATTTACTAAGGCAGGTAAAACATTTCCTTTGCCTTTTCCTTGCCATTTTGAATTCAGTGCTTGTGGCAGTTTAGTGCTTGAAGAAGCGATGCTTATTATCCAAATGAATCTTTAGAAGAATTAAGTTGCAGGCAGATTTGGTTTCGGATGCAATATCACAAACTGCTTGATAGAATTTTATACAATGTGGTTTTAGAGCCGTCCTCTAACTTTAAGCGACCCATTATAACCAATTTTTCTTAATTGCAAGCTTTGTTCGTAGCGACATATTCTTTTTGTGGCTTTCAGAAGTAGCTTTCGAAACGATTAATCTTTGGCTAGCATGTGATTGAACCACTCAATAGAATGTAAATGTATCGAAGGGCACAAGTAAATATTTTGTTTGATGCTTTTTCTACATGCTTGTAATTTGGTTTTGAAGTGGCCAAATTTCGATGAGTAGCAGCAACGAACTAGGACCACCAGAGAGAGAGAGAGAGAGAGAGCCATTGATGTTCTTTGGTAGATAAACCACAAGAAGCACAATCCGTTGGGTTATCTTTCGAATAAACGTGTCTCCAGTTTCCACGAGATGTTGATAGTATTTGTACAGTTCGGTTACCCATAAGGTTGGTACGAACGTACTCTATAGTCTTAAGCTTTAGTTGATAGCAAATTGTGACTCTAATTTGATGCCGAGAAAGAGTCTGTAGAATTCTAGCTGCACTCAAAAAGCAGCAAAGCACTTTCGTATACATGCTTCAATCTGACATGCATTATCAAAAAATAATATGGCACCTGATTCATCCAAGCGTCATTTTCGTTTACTAATGGTCACTTATTGATTGGTTTCTGCATTTTTCCTGGCTACCAAAGCAATTAAGCAAGTAGCTCAGAGAAACCAAGGGTCATATCCTAAGGTTCATCAGGAAAGACATCATCAGAAAAGATATGCATGTTGATGACTTGATGTCCGGATCTAATGATGAAGTTGAAGTATTAAACGTAACAGGATATCCACAATTTTCTGCAATTGTGGTTTTAAAATGAGAAAATTGCCATCCAACAGTCGTAGAATACTAAATGGCTTTCCATCTGAAAAATGTATTTTCAACGGTAGCTATCTCTTGGAAAAATATTGCTTTTTTGGATTGGCATAGCTCGTATTGTCTTCAGGTCTATAACAATGGTGGATGCTGTGTCATGGCAACCGAGTGATATGTGTAATTGCTACTTTACGCTCTATATATATATTTATGTACAGTGTACATGTAGCGTTAGCGAATTAAATGAATTTGCACGAAATATCTGAATAATTTTATTTCAGTGGGTGTAGCGATGGTCGCTACAGTACTCCTCTGCGAGTGAGTCTTTCTTACTCTGAATTGAAAGTGATACCGTAAGAATATGAAGTGCTTCTGTGAAGCTTAACTACTCTTGGTGAAAGCCCTTGCAATCTCGTAGGTAACCAGTGGTTAGGGAGAACTCTAGATTGGCTGGTTGCGGTATGTGACGGACCCATGTCGAGTTAAGAGAGAAGAAGAATAAATCAAAAGAAGTGTTGCGTGTTGCATATACTGTTGGGGTCACCATTGTAAGTATAGGTTTTTGGTATTCGTCGTCGAACATTAAAATGTTGACTGCCTCTGCCTAAGAAGAAGGAATTTTTGTAATGGAAGATGATAGAAAAATTTTATTGTACTACGTCGTGACTTGCTCTATTGTTTTTTTTTGTGTTGTCTCACACACGAAAAACGTAATAGATGCAATTGATCGTGAACGTACAATTTGCTTGCAATTGAATGTGCGCTCACGATAGATGGTGGTAGTGACATTAAAGATTCAAGAAGCTTTTAATGTGTCAAGAAGCTTTTAAGTTTTAAGAAGCTTTTTTTTTTTTTTTTTTAATTTATTTTAATTGGCCGAAGCAGTACTGCTTATATCACCTATTTTAAAGTACATTTTACCACATGCGCATTGCATATAGCTCCATGTCACCCTGTACCACGATGACATGGAAGATGGATCGGCCCATGAGTTCTGCACACCAATAGGGGTCGTAGTTGTGTTTATCAATATCACCGAACCTAATCTGGTGAGAAAAATTCCCTTTTGCATCCTGCCTTTGTTGGGATTCGAACTCGGTACCTTCCGCTCCAAGCGGCACAGCGCTAACCTGAGCCACTCACTTTTAAGTGTTAATCCTGTGCGTATCTTGTCAATGTCATTTTGCTTGGTTGTACGTGTGCTTGTGGGTATAAGGTTTTGCATGTTAGTGCGGAGTTGGTCGATAACTGTATCGGTGTCCAAATGAGGTGAAAGAGGATTTTCGATAAAGAACTCACTGGGTAGCTTAATTGTCTGTCCATAGACAAGTTCAGCTGCTGAGCACTTTAAATCTTCTTTTACAGTTGCTCGAATTCCGAATAAAACAATTGGGACTTCGGAACTCCAAAGCATTGTATTGCCTCTGGCTTTAAGTGTTTTAAGCTGGCCCAGTAGCTTTGTCAGCTCTGAAAAGAGTTTGGACTTGAACTGGCTTCCTTGATCGGTGGTGATATTAACCGGTACTCCAAATCTAGATATGTAGTTTTCTACAAATGTTATGTCTTTAATACAGTAAGCTTTGGGCCATCGGGTAAAGCAATCGACACAATTTAAAAGATATGTTTGTTCATTAGACGGAAAAAGTAGCCCTATGATGTCTAAATGAATGTGTTCGCATCGACCCGGTAGAATATCGAATTGTCCATGTGATGATTTTGTGTGTCTTTGTATTTTGTATTTTTGGCAGGATAAACATGATTTCGCCCAACGAGTTACATCTTGATTTATGCTAGGCCAAAAATATCGAGTAGTGATCAATTTACGTGTAGCACGGATACTTGGATGCGAAATATTGTGAAGTGTATCGAAAACAATTTAACGTAATGGTTCTGCAATGTAGTTCTAGGTCTGCTTTTGTGCCTTGATGATGGTATAGTAGTCAAAGTGAGTCTCGACTGCGGCAGTTTTGTGATTTTATGTGCGGGATAGCAATTCAGCGACTACATTGTCTTTGCCGTGAATATGTTCAATATCCATTGAGATATGAAATCCAAGTGACGTTATTGTCTTGGGTTTCTCTCAGTTTTTGACTGAATGGCTTTAGTCAGAGGTTTATGGTCGGTCAGATTTTAGTTTAGTGAATGCACTTTGACATTCTTCAGGCCAAGAGAAATTCTTAGCGGAATTGGGCATTTTAAGTAGAGCAGCCAAGTGTGAATGAATTGGGGCAAGCATTTCAGCAATGTTTAGTATAAATCGATGATAATAGTTTATCATGCCGATGAATAGCAAAAATGCGGTTTATTGAGTTTGGAGCTGGGAATTCCGTAATGGCATTAATTCGTTCTTAGGCACCCAAATCTACTTAGAAAATCAGCGCCAATGTTTGGGGTGTTATCAGCTGATTTCAGTTTATTGATTTTGAAATTGCACGGCTTGTTGCATTACTGTGCTCGTGCGCCGTAATTTCGGTGATACCAGCACATGTCTGAATGTTTGCTGCTTTGTCGAGAGCGCGAACCGCTGCGAAATCTGTCTAGTGATGAAAATTGTCGTCCCCTTGAACGATTTCTAGAATTGATAGATAGTTGTGCAAGTGAGCGTTCCATTTTAGCCAAACGCGTCTCAATGCTGTGCTGACTTGTGAAAGGTTGAACATTTTCACCATGTTCCAGATCTATTCGATTATAATTGTTTCGGGTTTGTGGTCTGGATGATCGCATCACAGCATTGACGGTGTGTGTATTTGATATTGCCTCATTTAATTTGTCCGCCACCTTTGATAGTTCGTCGGAGGTGGATGTCTCTTGGAGTTGTACCAAAGCAATTTTTATGAACTCTGGTAACTTCCAGATTACAGAGATTTGATTAATTTTGGCGTAAAATTATTCCCAGCTATCGAGTTTTTATTTTTCGTAAAACTTCCGACGGCCTTCGATCACCGCTATCTGTTTTATTGATAAGTATCTCTAGCTGTCTTTCTTCTGACGGTGAGTTTCGGTCTATGAGGCCAGCTTTCAGGCTCTCATATTTGTTGATGGGTGGTGGGTTTTCTAAAAGATCCCGTATAGTCTCGCATACCTCCGGTGTTAGGGCCAAAATAAGCTGACCATATTTAGCATCATCTTTGATAATTTTGTTTAAGTATCATCTTTGATAATTTTGTATCTCAGCAGTGATAAACCAGATTCCTGGGTTGTGCGTCCAAAACGTCGCTAATCTAACATGGTTTGCAGAGGCAGAGATTTCTGTCGACTCAGTTGGCATATCTGACTCAGAGGTTTCCATGCTTCTGTTTTGGGCAAGGTTTTATCGTCCACCATTTTTCGAAAATGTTCGAAGATACGTACCAGATAATACGTTTTCAATAAACGGTTTTTTTTATTATGTTGATTAAATTCCTGTTGCGCTATATGGATGTGTCGATGTGACGTGGGCCGTGGTTATCCACGTATTTTATACTGTTTTTTTTATCACGTCAGGGTCACCATTACATAACCATGGTGGATGTTATGTCGTTACTTTAATTATTCAGATTTGGTTGTAATGCAAAGCAAAGCTCAGTTTCGATCTGATGACGAATCGTAATAATTTTGATAAAAATTATTAGTCATCTCATCAGGCAACGGCGACCGAGTGCTATGTGCAATTGCTACTTTACGCTCTATATATATTTATGTACAGTGTACATGTAGCGTTAGCGAATTATATGGATTTGCACGAAATATCTGAATAATTTTATTTCAGTGTATGTAGCGATGGTCGCTACAGGTCACAAAAAACTACTGTACTGTATAGTATTAAAGAGAATTATTTCTCTAGCGAAAGAAATGGTCAGAAACAAAAGCAATTTGAACAGTTTGCTCAATATCCAAAATACATAAATCCAACACTATTATTATTAGACTTGAACTAGTACACTTGAACTTATTCACTAACCGAGTCGATTACACATAAAAAAATATAAATTGATAAAATATGGATGATCCAGGTTAACATACTTCTATAAGAAAACACACATATTCTACCAAATTAATAATTCTATTTTATTCTAATAGCAACGATGTGCTAACCGACAAACTTATCATAAATAATTTAAAACTATTTTCAAGACCAAATACAATCAATATACTACTCTATATTTTAAATGATCCTTCGATTTAAATAAATGAGCTTTTTCACAACTTACAAGTTTATCCTTTACCATTTTTCTTTTATTTTTTGTGTGAGAAAAGTAACAACTTGAACAAATGAATTTTCCTTCTTGTCGTCTTCTTCACAATTAAAAATTAATTCTTTTTATATATACACATGCATGGACACAGACACACACACACACATGCAAACAAATCGATCACAACTTTATAAAAGTCTCGAAAAATTTAAAATGTATTTCACTTCCGTTCATCGTTTTCACCTGTAAAGTCGATTATTTTAAATTTCATCGGGAAAGATCAGTGAAAGTTCAGTGAATAATTATCCGTGAAAAGCTTTTAAAATATAGTGAATAATCGAACATAAAAAATTTAAGTGATTTTTATTTAACTTTTGAAAACTGTAAAGTGTTAAAAAATTTTGGTAATCGTGTTAAAAACAAAATGCATAGAATTAAAAAAAAAATATTTTAAATAGTTTAAAAAAATAAAGCATTATTTTAAACAATAACAAATAAAGTTGGTTTTAAACAAAAATATTTAAAAACAAATAAAAAAAACATAAAAATCAAGTAAAACAAAAAAAAATTGACAAAGGTAAAAAAGAGCAAATTGCATACATTTAGGAGAAATTTTACAAATTATAGAACTTTAACGTTGAATTTATATATTTTGCCGGAACTATTGGATACACTACCCTCCTAATATTTTCTTATTTTGATCTTCCCTATTGTTTAAGATTACATTTTCCCAATTCTAAATGGATCAATATACGTTACCACGCCCACTTCCCATCTCTTTTTTTTACTTACCTCCAATAAAGATGACTTGTCGTTTATTATTTTAATTAATTATTCATATAGAAATTTTACCAGATGATTACCGTTATTATACGTAAGTAATATTTTATAGTTTATGGGTACACTAAATTTTCAATTCAATATGTTGGTTAATATTAAACTTATCGAATGGTGACTTTCCCACTAACTATTTCTACTTATTTAGTTGGTCAATGTGATATTTTCAAGGTTTTTGTGTACAGCTCAATATTAGAGTACCCCGGGTAACTAGAATGTACACAACAAATAAACTTTGTGGTCGGGGAGAGCTATTAGCAATATTGTAAGTTCTAAAGACGTATCTGGTCACTGTTTTTTTCGTAGTAATTGAAAGGTACTCCCATGCCTTGTAAAAACTTCTAAAAAAGAATGTAGTCTTTAGATAAGTCAACTGTGCTTGCTTAGATTTCGTTGTTCTCCAAGAAACTCGATGATCAAAAAGAGAAGACTACATATCCCAAAGATGTACTTTGCTTTACAGTGGAGATGAACAATCTTTGTGTAGGTTTTTCAGGCCCCAGGTGAAACAGGCTGTTTTTTTAATTTCGACTAGCCAACTTGTTAATCATTTTTGTTCATGCCCCACTAATGTAAATCAACCCAAAGATTAATTTTACAACCATTTAAAACATTTGATTGGATCCATATGGGAGCACGATATCAGAAAATATTGATTTTAATGCTTGACGTCCAAATCATCCAAGATGTAAGATCTTATCGGTCGATTGCAAAATTTAAATAGTTAGGTATCACTCAAAAACGAATTTTATCTTTCAACTGCCTCCCATGATGTGCCATTTTGCATCTTTAATAGCAGATTTCCAAAGCCCACCAAAGTGTGGAGATGGTGGAGGAATTGTGAGTTGCTCAATTTGGCTAATTCTGTTTGCAACAAATGAAGCAAATTTAGATGGTTCAGATTTGAAACGAAGAAGACTAATCTCAGAATCTGACCAAAGAAATATTTTATGGAAGTGCATGTTGAGACTTTCGAGCAGTTTGAGCCTATAACCACGAATAGAGTGAGTAATGGAGTTATCTCAGGTAGATGATCAAGTCTAGAGAACAGCCCGGAGAGAGCTTTGTAGATTTCTATCATCATATGTGGCGACTGACTCTCCAATGCCGAATTTCCTATATTGACGATGAATTCATACAGTATCATTTGACTGATAATATCGTTTCCTTATACTGTCAATGATTTAATCCAAAGTTTTAAAGCATAGGAAGACACACTCAAATGTTTGCATGCATATTCGGATCATCGGCGTATAGTATTAATGTCTTCTCGCGTCGTTATTTAATTGGATAACCCATTGTAAAAAATTGCTGACGAGATTCCTATTTTGGTAACTGAAAGGGTTCTGTCTCAATGGCTTGGCTGCATAGCAAGTTTTAAAATTCAAAACAGCAAAACAAAGATTTTGGTCTGTTTCTCTGGACATTCAGATGCTGATGAGTTGGACAGGATGTTGTCTTTGAGAGTTATCGAGGGTTCAGAAAGCTCTTGGTGTTCTACTGTCACGTTGGTGCGTATGGTTAATGGTAAAGTTCGTCTGTGCTTGGATGTTAGAGAATTAAATAAGGTTACCGTCAAGGATGCGTATCCTTTGCCGATTATCAATGAGTAGTTAAGTCGTCTGGATTAGGTGAGATTTATCTCTTCAATAGATTTAAAAGGCTAATTTTAACAGATCTCCTCCTGATGCACTAAATGATCCTTCCCCAATTGCACGATAAGATTATTGTGTACCACGATGATCTCCTGGTAACATCCGCACTATCTCGGATAATTTCAATCTGTTTGAAATTTCTTTATTATTAAAGTCCGCTGGTCTTACAATAAATTTAGCTAAAAGTAAGTTTGTGATGAGAAAGGTTGACTATTTAGGTTATGTCATAGCCGATGGTTACCTCCGCACTAACCCTGAGAAATTTAAATCTATTTTGGAGTACTCCTTACTAAAAGTTCCAAACAGATTAGGCATTTTCTGGGTATGTGTGGATGGTATTGCCGTTTCATCTCCAATTTCACTTCTTTAGCTGCTCCTCTAACCGATCTTACTAGAAAATCGATCAAACTAAAATGGTCCACGGCCCACTGAGTCTATTTCCCATAAACTCAATGCAGTCCAATGAAACTACTCGATGACAGAACTGAAATACTATGCCGCGATACTAATTGTGCAAATTTGCGGCATTTTATATAGAGAATTAAATAAAAACCCCCTTTTATGGTCTACACCATATTTTATGGTCTACTTAAACAAATTGGCCGGATAAGCTGCTAAAAGACGACGACCACAATTTTCGAATACGTGAAAATTAAATTTTCATTATTCCATCTTACGGCACGGGAACTGATTTACCTGCTTCCAAGTTACCTGTTCCGCCTTCCTTAACTCATGACCTCATTGAGCAGACCGATGATACTTAGGCGGTGGCAGTAAAACCTCTGAAAGACTTCAATGACAATTTTATTGGCTCCCATTGGGCCTAGAATCAATGAGTCTAAGAAAAATCACAGATCACAAAATCACAAGTTTTAGAGAATTGTCCACTAAAGGTTTAGTATGACAGATGGCTGATGACATTTGCAAGCAGCATCTGAAAGAGTATTATGCGAATCTAGGAGAGAAATGATGGATCGAAAAATGTCAACACTGTGCGTAATTATTTGAAAATGTAAATGGTTTCGTTTATCGGAGGGGTGCTCTCGTATAGTGAAAATCGACGGTAGACAGGACTTCGGATGAACCGTCTGATCAACAGTATGGTGTGGTGAACTGTCTGTATTTTGAAACCTAGCAAGTATTTTCTTTAGTACATAGTTTCGAAATGGGTATGGTCCTAAAAGTCGCTTGCCAGTAGGATGATGGTTAAAAATTAAAAACGCAGTCTATTGTTAAGACCGCGTCAACAGCGAAATTGCCTGTTCTTGAGATTTGGGTTTGGTCAACGCGAATGCTAAATGAAATGAAAATTGAAGCCGTATAAATATTGTTTGTTTGTTTTTGAGCCCTGCAACCATTTCTGGAGCCGAAACCCTCCCAACTCATTCGCGGTTAATTTTTAACGCTTACCGTACGCTGTCATCAGCCAAATCGAGGACGTGCAGGTTCGATTTTAAATCCATCTGCACATTGCAGTGTTCCAGTCAGCCTGTACTGACATGGACGATGGTTCGGCCCATGGATTCTGCACTCCAACAGGAGATCATATTTGTGTTCATCGTTATCATCGATCGTAATCAGGCGATGAAATTCCCTTTTGCAACCCTCCTCCGTTGGGATTCGAACCCGGTACCTCCGGTCCCAAACACTGCAGCTTTAAGCACCGCGCAAATTACTCGGAGCCATATAAATAGGAAGGTCGTTTCCGAGGTGATCATTGGGATAAGTATGGTAACAAAACGACTGCTGCCTTATCTCAAAATGGTTACTTCAATAACATTTCCAGTGATTCGCTTGATGACTAAACGATTGCCCGATGCAGAATTATCAGCGAACCAATCGTCAATCTAAGATTGTGTGGTGGTATTCTTGCCATATCTAGTGAACCTGCCAGGTCCCCTGGCAGGAAATCAGCGGAAAATATAATAAGATAGCAACATTAAAGCTTCGTTGTACATTCCTAGCTTGTTTTTGTTTTTTCCCAGTTTTTTTCCCAGTTGCTGGACACTTAGGTTTCGTTCGTGTTTGAAAAAACTAAGTGCTGATGATATATATCCATTTTCTGTCGTGATATTTCGTTGTGGCTTACTTATGTAAGTAATCGCATCTTGTAAGCGTATACATCTTAATGTATCGTCAACTGCCGATGTAGCTTGAAGGTAGAATAAATGCTGGATCTTGATATTGATGTGATAACCATCCTGTCTTTCCCAAAATATCAGCTTATATTGAAGTACGTCGTTCAAACTATTTTGATGGCTCAGATCTCAACTGGATCACCGTTCTTACATGTTTAAGGGTCAGTTCACCTACTTCAAAAACCAATACAATTTAGCTTCTATACGTTGGGTGACGTTGCACCATTGTTGCGTCGAATTCAACTGGTATACGACAAGTATAGTACAGTCCAAGCGAAATTGGAAGAGTTTGATGATTCCACTGCGGTCAATCGAGAGAGCTTTGAGGATAACTATGGAAAATTGGAAAGTACCATCTTGATAAGGTTTACGAACTAAAACGGTTGGAGGATAAGGCTACCAATTTATCTTTCTAAAATTCATCAATCCAAAATACATCAATTGGAATATGACTACCGGAAGTTAAATTACCATCGTTCAATGGAGCTGACTGGGAATGGTTGTCATTTTGACACGTCTTCGTCGTTCTGATCCACAGTAAAAACATCGAGTCATCAGTTATGTTCGCCTATTTTATTTCACACATTCGGTTAGGACAGCTTATAGGCCTATCGAGAGTTTACCCGTTACTGCTGACAATTACCAAGTGGCTTGGGAAACACTGGGTCACCGCTATACCAACGAGATTTCAATTCAAAAAATGCACATGCGTGAATTGCATGAGATCAAATGGCCTCAAGAAAATTGACCAAAATCAATTCAATTATTCATAGATCAAACATTAAATGCCTTAAAATATTTCAAAATCAAGGTCGACGAATGGGATCTATTGCTACTTCATCATTTGATACAAAAACTAGACCAGCAATTGTTGATGACGTGGAAGTCATCAACAATTCAAAACTCACTGCGTTGCTTTGCTTCAATGACTTTATAACCGCACTTTGGAGCCGAATCTAAATGCTTTATATATTTCGAACCAAATGCAATAACCCAGCATAAAGCTCTAAGAAGAGATTCATGGAGAATCAGTAAAGCATCTTCGTTTCTCAGCAATGCCATAGCGTGCGCCTTCTGTCAAGGAACTCATAGCATTCTGCAATGTCCATCTTTTACAAGCAACAAGATATCACAAGATATCGACTCCGTCCTAGTTGCCTAGACCCAAAACATGCCATGTGTGATTGCAGACCCCCGCCGTGTAAAGTATGTTCATTAAAACATAACGTGATTCTTCACTTCAAACCACGCCAATCTACTTCGCCAAATGCCACCAGTTCAACTACCAGCAAAAACAATTCAACTATGCCGTTGGTTTCATCTACTCAGGCTACAAATACTAGTCCAGAATTGTTGTTTGTTATGTCCAGTACTCTGAGATCCAATGACTGTATTCCTTCAAAGTTTATAGAGACAACGATGACTGTTCTGATCGCACCTCCCTTGTCAATGCCACAACTCCATCTGGTAACAATCTTATATGTCGCTCCTTAAAATTTTATGTAATTCCAAAAATAACCAACGCCCTACCTTCTGTACGTTCCAGCTTCAAACTTACGTCGGTTCCAGTTGAAATCGAACAAGCTGATCCAGCGTTTAATGTGCCCTATCGTTTCGACTTGTTGCTAGGATTCGAAATTTACCACCAGCTAACCAAAGGTGATTCGGTCAAAGTTTGCAAAGATCTTCCGCCGTTCTTTAAAACGGAATTATCGTTGTGTATGGAAAAGCCGAATGTAATAATCCTGAGGTTATGCGTCATAAGTCACAAGTCTTACTGTGCAGTATTCAAACGCTTGAGGCGCAGTTAAAACAGTTCTGGGAGTTGGAAACTTTTTCATCTAAATCCACCTATTCCCGTTGGAAGAAACACTATGTGAACAACGCTATTGCAACAATACGAAACGTATACCCGGCGGACGATATTTTGCCTACTTAGTCGAATTTCATTGAACTAGGAAAGTCGCATATATCGGCGGTTTGGCAATTCCTGTCATTAGAAAAACGTCTTCGCAGTAAAGAGACCATATATATCCAGTGTAGAGAATTCATGGCAAACTATATTGCCATGGGTCATATGAAAGCAGCTCTGGGCAGCAGTGAATTACCAAATGATTACCTGCCACATCATTATGTGCTAGAAAACACTATCACTGTCACTAAGCTTCAGGAAGTGTTTAATACATCGTAGAAGGCTTCGTCTCAATTATCGCTCAATTACTGTATTATGATCGGACCGACCATCCAGCAAGACCTATTTACTATAATTCTTCCATTTCGAACGCATATTTATGCGTTTTGTGGTGAAAATACCAAAATGTATCGCCAGATCATGCGGTTCATGAGGATCAACAAAAGCTGCAGCGAATATGATGGCGGCCAGATTAGATCATGGATCAAATTCAATTATTCAAGTTATGTACGGTGAAAGCAAGTGGTCCGTTTCTAAGAACGCTCAAGCAACTTGGTATAGACGAACAAGACAAATTTCCTACCATTGCAAAGATAGTATCCAGTTATTTCTACGTTGATGACGTTCTAACTGATGCGTTCACACTCAATCAAGCGTTAAAATTGAAATCGGACCTGATCGAGCTGTTAAGACGGGTGGCTTCGAACTTCGGAAATTGTATGCAAACAATCCATCATTAGCTTCGGTAGAGGAACCAACCAATAACGTAAGGTTTATTACTAGGTCTCTCTTGGAAAATATATTCAGACCATTTTCAGGTGCAATTTGATAAACTGTCCTTTGGCACCTATTGCTCTAAACGAACCGTATGGACCGAAATAAGCCATATATTCGATCCACTAGGATTATGTGCTCCAATCATCATCACAGCCAAAATGGTTATGTAAGTGTTGTGGCTTATTCGAGACATTGGTTGGGATGACATTCTTACAGATAATATTTCTAAACAATGGAATAACATAAAATCGGAAGCTTTCGGATGATTTCCGGTGTTCTTTACATCAGAGTAACTGATTCAAATGAGGACGATCATGCCAAATTAGTCCATGCCAAAAAACAAAGCATTCCTCGATTAGAGCTTTGTGCTGCTCTATTGTTAGTCGAGGTAACCAACAAACTTCTTTGGAAGTTTCCTTCGATTCAATTTAGTTGTGGTCCGATTCCGAAATAACATTACTTCGGATTAGGTTGGAACCACACAAGTACGTCACGTTTGCTGTATTATCAAAATCCAAGAGAACAGCCCGTCGTTTGGTTGAAAGCATATTAATGCAGCGTCAAATCCAGCTTTACTTAGTGTCTAGAGGTCTTATGCCATCAGAGTGCTCAAATGCGAAGTCCATGGTGGTATGGACCCGAATTCTTATACGTTATCCTCAATCCGAGTGGCCAAAAGCTTCAAATTTGCACCACCGTTCTGAGCTTCTCAACTTAGATACATGCCAACCTTCAATCGTTGCACTCAATCAACTTAAACTTATGATAGAGTCGTCAATAAATCTTCAACCCAGTGAAATTTACGATGCAGTAAAGAAATTGATAAATCTCGTCCAAGAGATTGAATTCAAAGAGGAAATAAAATGCCTTCGGATTAACCAATCATTAAGAGTTCATTAAGATC
The DNA here is from genome assembly GCA_963556175.1 of Tipula confusa. Classification (NCBI taxonomy): domain Eukaryota; kingdom Metazoa; phylum Arthropoda; class Insecta; order Diptera; family Tipulidae; genus Tipula; species Tipula confusa. The sequence continues at coordinate 173,280,378 of OY744476.1, read as the reverse complement.
GTTTACTCCTTTTCTAGATGAGAAAGGATTGGTAAGGGTTGGTGGTCGTCTCGGTAATTATTGACCACTAACCGCTATGTTTAGTGACCCATCAGATTTAACGGTGACTGGCTCATTTCATAGCGGTTAATGGTCGAAAATTTAAGCAAGCCTCAATCTGTGCTATGAGTGTGTAAAATTCTTCGACGGTGCAAAAAGCCAAAATGGACCCCATTTTATTGAACAGCCAGTAATTCGCAAAGATCACCTCTAATGTGTAATTGATTGAATAATACGACATCGCTAATTGCTATGATCACGTTATCACCAATACGATCAGACTCGGCATATAAATCCTAACGATTAGCTGTATATACCGAAGGCAAAAATTCAGCAACGTTAAAGTTTCTTTTTAATAGCCAACAGGAATCATATGTCCCAATGCTATACGTTGTTATGTAGTAGAGATGACCTTGGCAATCTTGGTATTGAATTTCTTCGTAGGCTTTAGGTGAATCCTTGTTTTGAATTTCAAAGGAATAATTTGTATTTAGGAACCCACAAGCATGATGTCAGAATATTTATTGATTCATAAAAATATCCAGTTGGACGTCTAAAAGTTAAATTGACCATGTGGTAATTAAAGCAATAAGCAATGAGTGTAGATTACATACTTTCTATAAAGAAGTCCCAAGACTGCTCCATTCCTTCAGACCCAGGTCTTTTACCATTAGTTCAGGCAAAATAGAAAAATTGCTATACGTTTTATAAACAGAATATTTCAAAATAAAAGTATCTATCTATTTTAAGATGCAAGTACAAGCTCACCCGAAATATATCGGCCTGGTGGCCGATCTTCTACCAAACATTCGTATTATGCAAATTGTTGGCCACTTCTTTTTCAAATACAACGACATAAATATGCTGTTAAAACGAGGCTATGCCATAATGCATTTGTTCCTTAGTTTATTTCAATATGCCGGAATTTTAATGAACATGATGCACGATTCGGACGAACCAAACGAACTAACGGCCAACACAATTACAACACTTTTCTTCGTCCATTCGTTTACGAAACATATATACTGTGCCATAAATAACAGTAATTTCTATCGGACATTTGGAATATGGAACCAACCGCATAATCATCCATTGTTTGTCGAATCGAACGAACGATATAATAAACTTGCGTTAAATAAAAATCGCCGTTTACTATATTTTGTGCTGATGATAACGAGTGCATCGATTGTTGGTGAGTATTATTATCGTGTCCGCCTAATTCATTAAGCAAATTACATTACTTTCTATATAGCTTGGATCACAATCACCATGGTGGGTGACAGTGTAAAATATATGACCGACAAGGAAACAAATGAAACGTATCCGGTTGAAATTCCGCGTTTAATGCTTAAATCGTGGTACCCGTGGAATGCGATGAGCGGACCAATGTACATTTTTTCGTTCGTATTTCAATTGTATTTCTTATTTTTTGCGCTCACCCAGGCCAATTTAGCCGATGTCCTTTTTTGTTCGTGGCTTCAATTTGCGTGCGAACAACTACAACATTTAAAAGGTATAATGGGACCGTTAATGGAACTATCCGCAACATTGGATACATTCCGTCCAAACTCGGCTGCACTATTTCGTGCCGCGTCTGGCAATTCTAAATCGGAACTAATTCTTAATGAAGGTAAGCGCGGATTTTTTTACCAATTTTAAGTATTTTAGATAAAATCGACTTTTGATCGACGAATTATAAAAACAGAATACAGTAATGGAAATGGATACGACATGAATGGTGTATACACAACCAAAGCTGATTGGGGTGCCCAATTTCGGGCACCATCAACACTTCAAACGTTTAATGGTAACGCGAATGGAAATCCAAATGGATTAACCAAAAAACAAGAAATGGTTGTACAAACGGCCATTAAATATTGGGTCGAACGACATAAGCACGTAGTAAGGTAAGAAATTTACTTACATTTTAAGGTCGAATATGATAAATACATTTAAACCAGCCCAACTAATTTCCCACAGTCATATTTTTTATGTATCATCCCCGACTCATTGTACCTCCTCATTTTTTGCATAAAAAAAAAAAATAATTAAAGTGATGTGGGGGAGAACGAAGTTTTGTGCGGAAAAATTATATTCCACCCGATGACTTTTGTTGTTTGTGCGCTGTGTATGTGTGTTGGAAAAACTAAATTTTACCAACAACAAGAAAAACGACGGCAATTTTCCTTCTCTAAATGAAAAATAATTTGAATTTTGTGTTTTTTTCGTTTTGGGTTTGACTTATTGATTTTTTTTTTGTTTTTGCCGGAGGTAGAGACGAGTTAGTGGGGTCTCTTTGTCTTAAGACGGTATAATACCAAATATATACATATTATTGGGGAAGGTAGAAAAGGCGTTTTGGATAAAGATAATTAAGATTTGTTTATTCTTTTTATTTTGTTTAATTTGTTGGATATTTAGAAATCCCACGGGTAATATAGACCCGGTCATTTATATTCGATTAATTAGCAGAATTTTAAATCGTTTTGGTACACTGTATATGCGGTGAGATCTGGGTGCTAGTAATATTTTATAATGACCGTTAAACCGTTTTGATTTTATTTTGGTTTGGTGAACAAAGGTGTAGGTATTGATTTCGGTGAAATACTTCAACGTTTGCTTAAAATCTAAAATGTAAAGTACAGGCCAAATTTAGCAAAATAAACGCTAATTGAAACGTTTTAAATATTATACCAGTTGCTACACAGGTTTTGAGAGTTTTTTTCTTCCTCATTCTAACTTCAGGGTGATACTGTTCTGAAAAAATTTAAAATGTCCGATAAATCAAACAAATTAAAATTAATGGCATCGATTTTCTCAAGCTTAAAAAAATGTCAGTCAAAAGACCTACCAACACTCTCAATATACATAAACCTTTATAAAGTATATAAATTCAGAAAAAAATATTTAACACGAAAATAAAATGAAATAACTGTTAAACAGAAAAAACACCAATATCATTACAGGCTCAGGTTAACCCTTTACTGAGATCTTTTATAAGATCTTTCAGACCATATTTTTACAATTGACAAAACTCATCATTGTAATTACAGGAAAGTTCAATTGATAAAAATTTGGTGAGAGAATCAAAAAAATAATATTTAAATGACTCACCAACAATCTCAATGCACTTACAGATGCAACAAAAAATATTTATCACGAAAATTAAATGAAATAAGCGTTAGACAGAGAAAACTCTTCGGTTTATTAGAAGGAACTCCAATTTTTTGTTAAACAACCTACCAACACTTGTCTAATTCTAACTTCAGGGTGATACTGTTCTGAAAAAATTTAAAATTGATGGCATCAATTTCCCTAAGCCGTAACCTGTAATAGATTGGACTTAGTTATCACCTAAAAGCAATATCAGTAAAAAGACCTACCAACACTCTCAATAAATACAAAACTTTAAAATGTATACAAATTCAGAAAAAAATATTTAACACGGAAATAAAATGAAATAACCGTTAAACAGAAAAAAAATCAACAAAACTCATCATTGTAATTAGAAAAAGATTCAATTGATTTACATTATGTAAAAGAGTCAAAAAACTAACATTAAAATGACTCACCAACACTCTCAATGCACTTACAGATAGAACAAAAATTATTTAACACGAAAATTAAATGAAATAAGCGTTAGTCAAAGCAAACTCTTCATTTTATTAGAAGGAACTCCATTTTTTGTTCATTTGGTTAGCTAATCAAAAAAAAAATACAGTTAAACAACTTACTAACACTTCTTCATTTTAACTTCCGGTTGATACTGTTTTGAACAAATTTAAAACTGATGGCATCAATTTCCCTAAGTCGTAACCTGTAATACATTGAATTTAGTTTATTTAGCTTAAAGCAATATCAGTAAAAAGATCTACAATCACTCTCAATACACACAAAACTTTAAAATGTATACAAATTTAGAAAAAAATATTTAACACGAAAATAAAATGATATAACCGTTAAACAGAAAAAAAAATCAACAGCATTACAGGCTAAAGTTGAACCTTTACTGGGATCTTTTATAAGATCTTTCAGACCATATTTTTACAATTGGTGATCGTTGTAGGTGGTCAGCCCAACGAACGATTTTATACACAATTAACCACGGCGTTGTGGTGAGCGGCAAAACTCATCATTGTAATTAGAAAAAGGTTCAATTGATATACATTTGGCGAGAGAACCAAAAAAATAACATTTAAATGACTCATCAACACTCTCAATGAACTTACAGATACAACAAAAATTATTTATCACGAAAATTTACTGAAATAAGCGTTAGACAGAGAAAACTCTTCATTTTATTAGAAGGAACTTTAATATTTTATTTATTTGGTTAGTTAATCAAAAAAATAACAGTAAAAAGACCTACTAACACTCTCAATACACACAAAACTTTAAAATGTATACAAAATCAGAAAAAAATATTTAACACGAAAATAAAATGAAATAACCGTTAAACAGAAAAAAAAAGTCAACAGTATTACAGGCTAAGTTGACCCTTTACTGAGATCTTTTACAAGATCTTTGAGACCATATTTTTACAATTGGTGATCGTTGTAGGTGGTCAGCCCAACGATCGATTTTATACACAATTGGCCATGGCGTTGTGGTCAGCGGCAAAACTCATCATTGTAATTCGAAGAAAATTCAATTGATATACATTTGGTGAGAGAGTCAAAAAATAATATATAAATAACCTACCAACACTCTCAATGCACTTACAGATACAACACAAAATATTTAACACGAAAATTGAATGAAATAAGCGTTAAGCAAATAAAACTAGTCATTTTATTAGAAGGAACTCCAATTTTTTGTTTATTTAGTTGAATCAAAAAAATAACAGTTAAACAACCTACCAACACTTCGTCATTTTAACTTCTGGGTGATACTTTTCTGAAAAAATTTAAAATTGGTGGCATCAATTTCCCTAAGCCGTAACCTGTAATAAATTGAATTTAGTTATCACCTAAAAGTTTAAAAAAATATCCTACCAACACTCTTAATAATTACAAAACTTTAAAATGTATACAAATGAAATGTATTCAGAAAAAAAACATTTAACACGAAAATAAAATGAAATAACCGTTAAACAGAAAAAAAACCAACATCATTACAGGCTAAAGTTGATGATTTACTGAGATCTTTTATAAGATTTTTCAGACCATAATTTTACAATTGACAAAACTCATCATTGTAATTAGAAGAAAGTTCAATTGATATACATTATGTAAGAGAATCAAAAAACCAACATTAAAATGACTCACCAACACTCTAAATGCTCCTACAGATACAACAAAAAATATTTATCACGAAAATTACATGAAATAAGCATTAGACAGAGAAAACTCTTCGGTTTATTAAAAGAAACTCTAATTTTTTGTTCATTTGGTTGGTTAAAAAAAATAACAGTTAAACAATCTACCAACACTCTAAATACACATAAAACTAGTCTATAAGCTCAAAAAAAATTATTTAACACGAAAATTAAATGGAATAACGTTCAGCAATATTTTGACCTTATATAATAATATAAAAAATATTGCATGAGTAGATGGTCGAGTTGATAGGGAGATAAGATTCAACAAAGTGTTGCGTAGTTGGCCGATAACTTTGTCAGTTGATGATTGTGGTTTGATAGTAGTTTGATAGTTTGACCGTAAACTATCTCTGCTAGTGACCACTTAATATCTTCTTTGACTATGGCTCGTATAGTCAAAGAATAACAAGTAAATCGAAAGGTACTTCTGAGCTTCAAAAGCTTTAAGTTTTCGATCGTTCAAATTGAGTTCCTTGGTTGGTAGTTGGAAAATGTAATGGTTTACAAAAGTTTTGGCAATGGTCTCTGCTGACAAATCGATCATGCAGTATGTTTCGGGTTATCGAGTTATTCGGTTGACATTGGGGTAATGAAAATCGTTATCGGGGTAATGTAATCGCAACAGCATGTATATATACCAATCACATTTCGAAATTCCAAAGTGTAAGAAATAATTAAACACTTCCTCCACTGTGAAATTGAGCATTTTAAATTCATATGAATCAAGAGAATCGGGAAGCAAACCTTCAGAAATAAACGAAGGATACAGCTTTGAAAAAGTCAGCGAACACATTAAAAATTTCAAACGGTTAACTGGTGCTAGAATTTCCTTAAAGTATTGCAATAACATCACGATGTGCGGCAAGCAATCAGCATATTTTCGCAGATTGTCTACCTACAGCCTATGTAATTTGCTGGGTGATGATTACCGTAGTGTATAACTTTCACTAGTTCTTTATTTTGTTGCAGTCTTTTGATAGGTAATTCCCAGTGCTCTTTATGCATCACGGCTCCATATTACAGTATTTGGGTGTTTGGTTATATGCCAGTCAGTTGTACCATTGTGGAATTTTACTACCTAGTATCATTTTTTAATGTTTCAATCTTAACCTTCTTATTAGAGATTTCTTCCATTACATTTACTCTCTCAGTGTTGGCAAATTTTAGCATGAAAAGGAGAAGGCCAACTTTAAATATTTCACTTTCAACATTTTTAGTTTAAGGAGCCTTTTTCTTTAGTAAGTTTACATTATTTAGGTATTGAATCCTTCCTGGGAGGATGTAGGATGGTCTAAAAAGTCAACATGGTAAATATCCTAACATGGTATAAAATGAAATCACGCCTCTTCGAAGTAGCACGAAAGCAGTCCTGGAGAGATGAGGCCTGCCGGATTTGGTTTTGATTCTACATAATGCAAATTTTTGGGTTTTATTAGCTCCTGCATGCTAGCAACTCTGTTTGCTATAAAAAGTTTCAAGTTTAGTGGTGAAATTTTCAGCCAAAGGGGCACAATGCTTGAGTCAGACTGGTAAATTACCTTACTGACAGTGAAATTCCCGATGGCTCGAACTTGGTTCATTAACAAAGGCAAAACAAGTGCTGCTCAGAGTTCCATTGCAGGTAGTGTACATTTTAGTAGTGGTGTTACTTTGAGAGTACTAAATGTACCCGAAATTGACCTGTCAATTGTTAGCTTCTTGTAGAGAATGCATCAACCAAAAAGTTGATTTCACTAGTGTCTGCGAAACAATGAACATTTAAATTTGCGCTAAACGATTGCCACTATGTGTATTACTTCATCAGAAGCATCTTGTTCCAATGAAATTTTACCTGCCACAGTTGCTTCATAAAAATCTTCCTAACACAATAACGGAAGATATCAATTTTTCAATTCATTGCCGAACTTAGAGAGAGCATTGATAAATGAAGTCTTCAAATGATTGGCGTTTGTTATAAAGAGCCGATCCCGGTTAGCATGACACAAACCAATATATGTCATACTCCGATTACATGCCTAACAGCAGGATGATTATCTTGGTTATCAGTTGCACATTATATGTAAGAGGGACACGTGGCCGAATTTTCTGTTTTGCCTGAGGAACTTCCAGAAACAATCAAACCCTGTACTCTATTTTGCAGATACGGCCAGTAATCGCCTTATTTAATCTTCCCAATTTAAAGCTTGATATTGAGCAATTTAAACTACAGTTTTGCTCCGATTAATAAGTCAATCCTTTCAGTCTTCACAAATGATTGATCAGCAAGTCGTAGGTTTTCATATTGATGTTGCTGGCGTGGTATTTGTGATAAAAAGTAGCATTAGAAATTCAAGCTCAATAGAGAATTTAGTTACCACTGACATTAGTTTTCTCCTTTCACTCGACGAGGATCGGACGGATGACGAGCCACTTCCTTTGATCTTTCCAGAAACCTTTTCTGGTAGAAGAAGTTCGTGTGCAGGTCCAAGTCTAACGGGTAGGAACTAACGGGATGCATGGTTAGACCCGTTATTAATTGACAGATGGTATATTGACCTTTAAAGGTTTTATAATAGCTTAGATACATTCCTACATTCCTAGTCCCGACGTCGTAGTACTGAAATTTTATAGTGCAGCTACAGAACAAAAATAAGTTCACAGCTAACGTTTAATTTATTTACAGATTGGTCACTGCAGTCGGTGATGCATACGGTCCCGCACTATTGCTTCACATGTTAACATCGACCATTACACTGACTTTGCTCGCATACCAAGCAACCCGTATCACCGGTATGAATGCCTTCTGTTTTTCAGTTTTGGGCTATTTGTGTTATACACTCGGCCAAGTATTTCTTTTCTGTATATTTGGCAATCGATTGATTGAAGAATCATCGTCGGTTATGGAGGCGGCCTATTCATGTAAATGGTACGATGGATCGGAGGAAGCTAAAGCATTTGTACAAATTGTATGTCAACAGTGTCAAAAAGCATTAACAATATCTGGTGCTAAATTTTTCACAGTATCACTCGATCTTTTTGCTTCGGTAAGTGTTAAATGATTTAAATTTTTTTTTTAGTTTTATATGTCATATGATTTTTTTTTACCATCGTTTCAGGTACTTGGCGCTGTTGTAACATACTTCATGGTTTTGATTCAACTTAATTAAGCTGCAACAATTGAAATTTATTTTTAAAATTATGTCTACAAAATTATATATTGTCTTTTTAAATTAAAATTTTTAATTAATTGCATTTTCTGGATTTAGTTCACTTCTTTGCCATAAATATCAGCATAATTTGACATGACGCTAAAATAATGGTGCGTGAATTGTGGACCAAACCACGATGAAAAAGTGGATATACCTTCAGATTATTTTATTAGCTAATACATTTAACTTTATTTAACACAAAAAAATATTTTTACATAATATTATTAAAAAACATGTATCAATTTATGCTAAGTACATACATAATAAATATGTTACAAGATATTGATCAAGAGACATGCTTAGGGCCAGTGTGTTTTATTTGCTTAGCCACGATAAGCGTAATCGATATAACATGTATTTTTATTTATCGGTAATGAGCGTTGTTACTGGGTGCTCATTTACTGTATCAACAGTGAGATCGCTGTGGTCGGTGTTGAAAATGGCAACCTATAGATGTTCCTGACCTAACACTATTAAAACGAATTGTCACAGGTTAAACGAATCATAATTCGATAAGGTAATCTTTTCTTTGTAATTCTCTCTCTCTTTCTGTCTTTCTCTCTCTCTCTCTTCCTCTTTGTCTCTATCTCTGTCTTTTTGTCACTCTATCTCTTTCTTCTTTTCTCTCGCGTTCTCGCTTCCCCTCTGCCTCGGCCTCTGCCTTCCTTTTTCTCTCAGAAGCAGAATTTCTCCTTCTAGAATTTGGCAAACCATTCGACCAATTATTATTTTATGTCTTGGAAGGCTAACCACTGCAATTTTGTGTAGCCCGGAATGAAGCTTTTAGTCTATTTATATAGACCATATCCTTTGTTCTTCACATCATCCATTCAAAAGCTGCAAGTACTTTATCCTGTGTAGTCATTAAATTACTTTTCTTCCCCAGTTACTTTTTCTTAAGATCTTTCTTTGTAGTTTGAGGAATATGAATAAATTTTTCCATAAACAGTTAGGTCTGAGTCGGTTTCCTCTTTTCTTAGTAGTTCAGCATACGAAACAGCTCCTAGTTTTCAATCAAAAGCGCATCCAGTCGAGGTGGTCGTTTCTGATTACTTTTCCGTTTTTGGTGCCAATTTTTGCCACTTTGGATTATCTCCTACCATTGTTTTCTCTAGTTCTCTTTCTGATACTATAGGTGGTTCGAGATACCCAGATACACAGACGCTCTAACGAAGGATCTCGGATTGTTGGAGCGTACAATATCTGCTATTACGTGTAGATCCGTCTTTGGTTGCCGATCCGCACCTTCACCGTCGTCATTCAAATCCACCTCTGATTTTTACAATTTCTCAATGACTTCTTCAAACTTCTTTTCCACTTCATTATAGGGTAGTCATCCTCAATTATTTTATCTTTCACCTGGTCCTCATTTAAATTAGAAAGTGAGACGGCCTCAGATATATGTGTTCTGTAGGCAATTTTATAAACCTCCTCCTTTATTTGACTATGTTTAGCCAGCAAGTTGTGGACCAAATCTTAGAACTTGACCCAAATTTGTCCTCTCCTTAATTAGCTGAACCGAACCTGTAACAATTTATGTTTTGACAGCGAAGTTTTCCACTGCTGAAACATTGTGGTCACTTAATTTTGACGACTCGTTTTCCCGCTTGTTTTCTCCCCAAAAGTGGCCAGTACTGAAATTCGGAACTCCTGTACCGTAATTGTATCGTTGCTTTTCTTCGTTTTTGGTGTTTTATTGGGACGCCCTTAGTATCTTATTCCAATATACTATCAGGTTTTGATGAACCGTCCTCTGACATTAGGAACATATGCTGTTTGGTGCCTATCCTTTGATGATCAGTCGTTTTATGGCAGTTTTGATTCGCGATTGGTATTTGTTTTCCTACAAAGAATTTATAGATTTTAAAAATCGTCACACGATCTTGTTAGAAGTCGTCATGCTGGTACAATCTGGGGTTTTGCCTCCGATGTTCACCCGCTGGTTGTTTTCCGGATTTTTCTTTCAACATAACATCTAATTCGGTTGGATTTGATTAATCCGAGTATGTCGTCACCTCCGATGAGCTGCCTTATTTAGGAATTCATAAGAAACCGGTTCTCGACGACATTTGTGCGACCAAAAATCGATCATATGATCGTCCTTTCAAATGTTAAGAAGATTCTGCAGTCTTCAAAGAGTACTTTTGAACGGATGTCCATGACCGTATTACATTTTTTAATCACAGAAGTATGCCAAAGCTTTGGACCAAAGTTTTCCACGGTTGATACTATATGCTTGTTGGAAATCAATGTAGAGCTAATGCATGCTGTTGTTGTTCCTAACATTTTTTCAACACCATACTGATCGTAAAGCTTGATCGGTTAAGACAAATTTGATACTGATAGTCTCCAATGATCGCTTAGTGAAAGAAATGATTTTGGCATGTACAACATTAGCAAATACTTTATATGCAGTATAAATTATTCCATTGCCGTTGCAGGACAGGTGCTCAAAGAGCCTGTGATTCCGAGACATGCTAGCCTCTGTTTTGAGGTAAGCTTGTTCAAAATAACTTTTTGCTGTACCTTAGGCCACCAAACTATGGACCCATAGGTTACAATTGGCCTCACTATCATGATTTACATCCAGTAAATCATTTTAGAGCTAAGGCCCAAAGTCCTGCCGAACAATACGCCTAGAGACCCACATGGCTCTGCCCGCGCGTTCGGTAGTTGATTTGATATGAGAGTTCCAATTCAGTTTCTTATCTAGGACAACACCCAGATATTTAAGTTCATTGGAGTATCCGGTAGTACTATCATTTAGACAAACTGAACTTAAGTTTAATTTAGGTTTTTTGGTAAACGGTATCAGGACTGTCTTGTTAGGGCTTATCGTAAGGCCTTCTTTATTGCACCAATTCTAAATAACAAGCAATGCCTATTGCATGCTGGCAGACATCGTACATTCATGACCACCAGAGACTATGATAACCAGATCGTCCGCATAATCGATGGCATCATAACTGAGTAGATGTAGCTCATTAATTAACTCGTCGATCACGAGTGACCACAGCAAAGGTGACAGGATACCGCCTTGTGGGCATCCCTTTACTGCCGTGACTGACTTACTACCTAGTTTCGATGTAATCTTCCTACTAGCCAACAAGGAACTAATCCAATGGTTCGTCGTATCATCAATACCTCTAGGCCTTATTGCCCTAGCAATTGAGTCGTATCCAGTATTATCGAAAGCTCCATAAAAATTCAAAAAAGCGCACAGCGCAATTTCTTTCGAGCGGTAAGCCGCTTCAACCATGGTAACAAGTATACGCATCGCCCTTTCTGCGGATTTGCCTTTTTTGTAGACAAATTGATTAGGATTCAAGGGTCTGATAGTTAACCTCTGATATGAAGATCTACCAGTCGTTCCATAGTTTCTAAAATAAATGATGTAAGATTGATAGGTCGATAGGGCTTAGGGCGTTCACTTGGCCGATTGCCAAGCTTTGGGATAAAAACACATTGACTTGGCTCCACAGCCAAGTCAATGTGGTATTTGACCCAAATTGAAGCTAGTTTTAAATTAGGCTACCACAGCAGGGGTAATCAAATCCAAGCTCCTTTGGAGAACGGCTGGGAAGATTATATCTCCTCCTGGAGCCTTGAACGGCTGAAAGGAGTTAATGGCCTATTTGATTTTTGCCGGAGTAAAAAGTTTACCAGATAAGCAATTAACCCTACCCACATTTGCACCCACATCTATACCAAATATAGGGTTAATAATTTTATTAGTATCGCAAACAGTGCAACCCGGAAAGTGCACTTGAAGCAAGCTTTCGAGTGACTTTTTGCGACCCGAAGTATAGTTACCATCGGATTTCAGAAGAAGCCTAATCGCGTTGGACTGGTCCTTAGCTAGAACTTTATGAAGTCAAGCAGCTGTAGGATATCTTCGATATTACCACTCATTGGAATGGTTTGCCCTATTAAATAATTTTTTTACCCTCTTACGGAGTTCAACCAGCTGCTCGTTCCACCATGGAGCTAACATTACGTGCCACACAACTACTTCCGTGACAAGATAGGAGCAGATAATTTAGCAAACAAGCTGCAGTTTCTAGGTCACTAATTAAACTCAAAGATGTTGGCAGCTTTTTGATAAATAAACTATCCCTGTAGGTCTTCCAGTCTGTAAAACAAGGGTTTGTTGAGGTTACGTAACAATGAGATTTTACAGGTAGGGCTGTTAACCCAACGCTCTGTAAGAAGACCACAGCGCTCACACTTTAGCCTACTCTTTTGATAGAGTAGTTGATAGTAGCCACCATGAAGAGGTAGTGTAAGCACTTGCTGAAGTTGTTTGCAGATACGGCACAAGAAACGAGTCTTGTGTTTATCCCCCTGCATACAGATCAACTTGATCAATTGGTTATATCTCTGCAAGCTTGACCATAAAATAGCTACACAACACTTTCTTTCGGCAACACAGATTTCCTTTTGATAGAGAAGTTTGACGAAAATAGTGCTGGAACATAGAAGAAGAAAAATTTTGTGGCAGTTGTGATTTTGCTTTCGTTTATGGCACCAATGTGTTGGTTTATTCGCTTGGTTGCTTCCAATAACATGTCTGTTAACTGGTCATATTGGCGTACTACGTGATTCGTCATCATACTTTCCGTCTATCTCATTTTTTGCAGTGTCATCGATACATGTGTGCGATGTCAATCTGTCTCACTTTGACCTTTTGTTTTGCAGGATCTATTAGGATCTATTCTCAGTATCTTGAACTGTTTAATCAATAAGGAGAAGTAGTGTTCTGTATAGCTTAATTCCCCGTGAAATTGTTTGACTTGTTTCACCCTAGCATCTAGCTACATTGGGTATGGATTAAATCCTCGTTGATATCATCGAAAAATGAGTCTAGTTTTGAGATATTCTTGATGGATTTCTTCAAATGTACACACGATATTCTCGTACTAAAGGTTAAACGTATTAAAGTTTAACCGTGTCTGATCGATTATCTGCTTTAATATATGAATGTGTGTGTGTGTTCGTTTGGTTTTTCTCGCGCAATTAACATAAACTTTAAGATTCGTTAATTCCCATCTGATTGTTTCGTCTGTTGATGTTACAGCAACGCCTAAATTAAATTAGACACAAAAAAATGTTTTAAAGAAGCAAAAAATGGATTTGTCTTACATAAGCACAGATATTTGATTACAGATTCAAAGTCCACAAACAAATTTTTTTGTATGCTTCGATGTGTACAATTCTGTCTAAGACATTTTTTATGTGGTACGTGGTAATATATTAGTGGTTGGTAAGCTCCTTGAAAAAGTAGTATCATTTCTAACTTATCTTCGTTTATTAAAACGAAAGTAACAAATGAGTAAGAAGCACACAAAAAAAAATTGAAAGTAAAATCTTTGTTCTGTTATGGTTTAATTGGAATTAGGCAAGTCAATTGTGGCGATACAAGTATAATACTATATATATATATATATATATAATGATACTATAAGCTCGAGTTTAATTGACTATAGCGCGCTTCTATTATCCAATTTGTATGGTATAGAATTTCATTGTGTTCAAATTTTGTTAGAAGAATGTCATAAGATTTTAAATTGGTTTAGGAATTTCCACATTATGTTGTTACATGACCTTTCCAAATCGATTAATCATTTAAATGTTTGAACAAGTGCGTACACGTATTCATCAGAAGTTGGCACAAAAAACTTGTCTAAGCGGTTTACGTTAAAACTTCTTTAAACTTCTTTAATCGCTCAACTATTTCTATACAATTGAATCATAATGTGGCCATTTTTAACTTAAATTCGAGCTGGCCCTCGATCAAAATCAGTAAAAATGGGTCAGCAAGCAGGCGTTTAGTCGTCAAATCACAACGATCGTTTTATGACCAATTCGTCATATAACCGACGAAAATCTAATTTATATACACTTTATTGGACTCAAAATTTTAAAATTAATACTAATTAAATTTTTTAAAAATTTACTTAACTTTACAAATCATTTCCTTTACGCAAACTAAATTTTAATTTAGATGGAGATGATTGAAATTTTTAATATTGATTTTGACAGTTTGCGTCTATTTATAGTTCATATAAGTTGCTAGTAGTTCTGATTCGTATCGAGCTAATAGGTGAACTAAAAAAAAGTGCTCGAGTAAATATTCTATATAAAAGTTTAAATCAACTATTAACTTTTCTTAAATGAACGTGTACAACATTCTATCAGATGGAAATTGACTGTTTGAGGAAATAGGACATCATAAACTCATCTTACCCTGCTTCTTCACCACATGATGTTCGTTTCAAAGTAGTTGAGTGTATCAGGGATAATTTTAATGCTTCTATTCCAACCTTTTTGACAGTCCAACTCCGCTATACAAACTTTCAATGATTATAACGCTGTTCATAATATAACTGAGAATGTTCATCACATTTCCCTTAACACTGCTTTCTCTATGTTTTGCCATATGGAATTCGCGTGGTATTATCAGTTATAAAAAACGCGAAAAAATCGATGATATTTTACAAGCGAATAACATTGCCATATGTAGCATTCAAGAAATCAATATGGCGTCAGGTGCTTGTCTACAACTAATATTGGGGAAGTTCTTTTTATTGATATGTATGTAACTCACTATGGAAGCCAATTCTTAATAGGCTCAAAATATGATCTCAGTTGATTCTTTCTGTGTCAACATCGTTAACCCCTAAACGGAGAAAGGCCTTAGCTAACTTTAAGAGTGAAAAATATTTCCGAGGCATTCATCCAGAAGATCCCATAGCTATCCAACATAAAAAACGCCAGACGACATGCTAAGTAGGGCCTATGCCGAGCATAGGTCCACCAAGTATCAGAAATTGTTTTCTAATCTAAACCCACTGATCGACTGCACAAAACATATTCCTGTTTCAAGAAGCACTCAACAACCCACTACACTTTATATCCCTATTTCATGGTTTCTTGAGCTGCAAAAATGTAAGGGTGAATGATCTGTGCATGAAATCAAGTCTATACCATTAAATTCATACGTTCAGGGACTGCCCCAGGAAAGGTTGGAATTCCCATTGAGTTATTTCCAGATGTCTTAAGCCAATTGTGTCAGACGCTTATTCAACATAATATTTAGATTACCAATCAGCCCCCATCCGAGTGGATTGAGATAATTCAAGTTTCTATTCCCAAAAAAAGTAGGAAACATACTGTCGAAGATTACCGACGAATCACCATATGCAACGTTGGATATAAGATTATAGGATAAACAGGATTTCGACTAGTGGGCTACATCCTTATTCATACTGGGCCAGAAATGTCTAGTAGATATTAGCTTCCGAGTGGCTCAGATCCTTGAATGCGATATATTAAGCAGTGCATTAAAAATGATTTTGGACAAAATCCAAGTGGCGAGTTTGTCACTGGTTGCACTCAGCCTTGGATTGAATCGCTCGAGTGAGCGGTTTGTGGTCGGTGTAGACTGTAAAATCTTGACCTTCGACATAATATCGAAAATGTTTTATCGCTTGGTAGATAGCTAGTAGCTCTCTATCGAATGCGGCATATTTTTTTCTGCATTCGAATGTTTCTTCGAAAAGAAAGCCCCAATCCCCATTATTATATTGTTGCAACAAGGCGCCTACAGCAGTGCTAGAGGCGTCGGTTGTGACACTATGTTTAGCGTCGTGTATTGGATGTGCTAATAACACAATGTGAGCTAAGGTGGATTTTAGCTGTTCGAATGCCTGTCGACATTCGTCTGGCCAGAAGAAATTCTTCGGCGTTTTGGGCTTCTTTAGTAAAATTGCCAAATGGGTGTGGATAGGGGCTAAGATTTCCGCTATCTTTGGCATGAACCTGTGGTAATAATTTATCATGCCGATAAATTGCTGTATGTGCCTGATGGTTTGTGGAGCTGTAAATTCCCGAATGGCGTTAATTCGTTCAGTGGACGGCAGAATACCATTCGGGGTAACCTTTTGACTGAGGAAGTCGAGGGAGCTAGCGCCAAAAACGCATTTTGCACTGTTGATGCTCACCTTGTATTTAGAAAATTTCTGAAACAATGTTTCCAAGTGAAACATGTGTTGTTCCTCCTAAGTTGAGGCTACAAGTATGTCGTCAATGTATAGACAAACGCAAGTCGAGACCCTTGACAATCTCATTGGTGAACCGTTGGAACGATTGTGCGACATTGCGTAGTCCAAATGGCATTCGAGTAAACTCAAATAAACCAAATGGAGTAGTGATTGCCGTCTTGTGAATATCCTAAGATGCGACTGGGATAAGATAATAAGCTCGGACCAAGTCGATCTTCGAGAATATCTTGCAACCTTGTAGGTGCATGGAGAAGTTCTGGGTGTGGGGAATAGAGTAACGGTCAGGTACCGTTATTATGTTCAACCTGCGGTATTCTCCACGTGGTCTCTAGTCTTGGTTCTTCTTTTTGACCAAGTGAAGTGGAGTGAAGTGGATGATACTGGTGATGTTGATATTCCTAGTAGTATCATGTGTTGGAATTCCATTTGGCCGCTTTGTGTCGGATCGGATCCAATCTTCTTGGTCTGGACACCGGTAGATGTCCTGTAGTCACTATGTGGTGAGCTACATTATGCTTAACGGGCGCGTTGTAATTCGGCGGAGTTGTTAAGGAAGGAAACTTTTTTAATAGCTTGCCAAACCCGTTGTCAATCAGAAAGTTCCTGAGCGAAGGTGTATTCGCTTGTGTCTGTGACACATTGATCGACAGTTCCGTGACTGGATCAATCAGTTTCCTATTCTTAAGGTCGACTAGTAATCCGTATTTTTTAAGAAAGTCGGCATCAATGATAGGGCGATTCACGTTTGCGATCGTGAATGCATTCGGAAAGTTCCGTCTTAGACCAATATCTATTTGCAGCAGTTTGCTTCCGTAGGTATTAATGGTGGTACCATTGGCGGCTGACAAAACTAAGTCGGTGTTGACTTGAGTTTTGTAGTTTATACATGTTGTATAGGGAATGACGCTTATGTCAGTGCTAGTATCTATCAGACAGTCCCTTATTATTCCTGATTTATTTCTGAATTATTATTCCTCAAAATCACTTTTTTATCAGGGAAACATTGTTTCCCGGTTGCTTTTACCTGTGGATTAGGGAGCTTACAAGGTGACATACAATTTTCGGATTTGTGTCCAAATTTTGAATGGTAATAACACCAAGCTGGTTGCTGGTGGACTTGGCGTCTTTTCGAATAGAATCTCTTTCCAGTGGAAGGAGAACGAGGTCATGTTCACCAGTTATTGGTTGAACTAGATGCTCGAAGTTCGAGTCTATCTAGTTTGGCATTGAGTCTGTCAAGCGTACGAGCTAGTTGCTCGTTGGTGCTCGTACTACTTGTCGTAGTATTTCCATGATACCTAGTTGGTACATGGTCAGCCATCTTCGTGTCGCGTGAACGTGACACGTGGTGAACAGTGCCCACCCCGTGTGCGGATGGCATTGCTTCGTGTAGCCTATGCTGGCCAAAGCGTCTGCTTCGTTATCTGGCTGTGGTATCAGTGCTATCTGAATAAATTCAGGTAGTTTCCTGATCCGCAGCTGGGTGATAAGCGGCGCATTAAATCGGCCGGTGGCTAGTGTTTTAATTCACCGTAAGACTTTGGATGGACGTTGGTCACCCATCTATGTCTTCTCTAGCAGCGTTTCCAGCTTCTTCCTGTCTGGAAGTGTTGTCCGCTCGATCAGGACAGTTTTTAGGCAGTTTTTAGGTAGTACCTATCGTTTGCAGGAAGTTCTTGCAGAACGTCATCGATCATTACCGCTTGTTAAGGCGAAAAACAACTGATCGCTTGTGCGAACTTTTGTCTGGCGCTCGTGACTTTGTTCGCATCGAACAATATCTCTATCGTCTTGAACCAGGATTCCGGATTAGTAATCCAAAATTTTGGGAGACGTATGCCAGTAGCATAGATATTAGCCACTTCCTGACCTTTGTTATCACCATCACTATTCGACTTGTTGTCTATATCGTAGCACAAAATTAAAATTCACAATAACAACAAAAAAACTGTAGCAAAGCAGAACTAGGTTGCGCGTAAAGTGCGATTGTAAATAATGATCAGTTTACCCTTAGTCGCGTTCTTGATGAAGAATGGCGAGCTCGCAATGAAGTGCACTTGTTTTCTATTGAAAGCCTTCTCAAATGACACAGTTAATTTAAATACAATTTCAGATTGCCTACAGCAATAGATTCTCCATTATTTGGTCAACCGTATAATTAGACTTTATTTTTGGGAAAGAACTGCTATGAAATGGTAAAATGTATTTACTCAAAAAAACCAAGGGGTTAAACATAAAAATGCATCATCCTGGTTTGATACCCAGATTCCCCTTTCGCATGTTATTCTAGCTGATATACAATTATTGATGCCACCAAGCGCACAATATGGTTCACCAAATGCAAGATTTCATCAAGCGAAATAGAGTTTGATATGCCCCTACATGCAAAGTAAAGAACTTCTTACAAGGTAAAATAACCACCAAGCAAATTTATGTACATAGAATCAACTACTGGGGACATATCCATCATCGAGGCTAAACACACCTCCTTGAAGTAGCATTAACTTACACTGCTGGTCCTAAAAAGATAGGTCGCATCTGTCTCATCTGGGATGATTATCTTCAGCAAGATCGAACAATTCGGGAAACCCCATAATAAACACACATAGCCTACCTCATGGATAATGGTGGAAACTCTTTACTTACTCCCAAAATTCTATTTTCATAAACAATTCCACACATGCAACAGTTGAGTAAATTCAGTGGAAACATAAAATTAACAAATTTTGTTATAAGCTTTCTGTTAATTTGTGTTGTTGTTGTTATAATTATAATTTTAATTAACCGAATACTAACAAATTATATACAATGCATACACATACATAATATGTATGTAAGTGTAATGTGATATTATGATTTATGTGGAATAGAAACGTAGATATAAATAATTTTATGTGGTAATGGAATTATAATTATTGGTAATTACTAATTAATAATAATTGCAGGAAAATATGTTCAAACAAATAAATATATAACATTATGTTACACTTACAAAACCACACAACTCGATTTTATATAATTGAAACTTGCTCATTTTCTATATAGCTATTCGATATTTACACTTTAGGTGAATCACCCTGTATGGCCATCAAAGTGCTTTAATGACTGCGTGACGATGAAGGAAAACAGCTTAGTATACTACATATTAAAATGAAGTTCTAAATCAACCATGAGTTAAGCTTTCAAAGTCGTTCAATTTAAACGATGACAGTATTTTCATTCTCTCTTATCTTAAACGACGAACAGTGATATGTATTTATGACTCATGGAAAAACTCACCATCGCACATCACATCTGGCACCTTCAGAGGATGAGAAACAAAAGTTTACTTTATAGATAGCGCTCTAGCTGTGTAAAATTCACCTCTTTACAATTAAAATTATTTTCGTCAAAATTTCGCTTTTCACGATATCGACACATTTCACTACTAGCATGGATTTTAATGTGCAGAAGAGTAGGGTCTGGAGATAGAAATGGTTGATGAAGAAATTAAAAATTACTCAGTGGTGTATGGGGAGAGTATTGCTCAACAAATAAATGCGGAAGCGTGCAGTATGCTGAACAACACAGACGCAGTAATGCACTTGAAGAGGAGGAGGCAAACTGACCTAATGGTGATGTGGTCTAATTAAAAAATAAAATACCTATATATAACTAGTGAAGGAAACGAGCCCATGGGTTTGACCTCAATAGATGTATCAAACAGTGAAAATAAATAAATTCATTTGTAATATTTTTTGATTGATTGATTAATTTAGAATGTACGACCAAGGACTAACCAGGATCTCCCGGATATTTGGCCGGGCCCACCGTACACCCGTTTTACATTAACTTGGAAGGATGAAGCAGGATATTAGTTAAATTATTGAGATCGACCCGGTTACAGACACCATGGCGGCCAATAATTAGTAAATTTTTGTTGGGGTATGGAAAGGAAAGATATGTCAGAATGACAGAATTAGTCCGGTTTCCCGGTAGCCAATATTCAAACTACTGTTAGTATAAGACATCACAATTTTACTGAACTGCTCTGCATTTGTCATCTGTCATCTCTTGTCAACGACTCCAGTGTGCCATCATTCGTCTGTAATCTGCAAAGGTTCCCTGAAAACAAAATCTATAATAAATAATATAATTATTTATTATAGATTTTGAAATAATATAATTATACAATAATATAATTCTTGCAATCCATAGGCTATAATAAATTGGATTAGTTTTCGCCTAAAAATTACAAATTAATTAGTTTATCCCATCGTGAAATATGAACTTATAAAATAGAAATAGAAATATAAAGCTCCCACAGGGAAACAAAAACTACAATCGACCTCCAACTACTCGACCCAACTACAATACACCCACACACTACAGCCGAAACCCTATGGAATAAACCAAACAAAAACACTCGATCCCCCTAAAAATTGAACTTCCAAGTCCCTCGTTACGAAATAACTTTTTCATAACGAAAATAATTAAAAAATCAATCTTCAAGGAGATCAAACGACAAACACCCTCATATAATTTTCCGAACCAAACAAACCTCTCACTGAAACCACGACCCGGCTCCATAGAACCCCAGCCACAATACACGAAATATACTGTGATTAAAGTGAAAAACCAAAAATCAATTCTTACCCTCGTTCTCCTGTGGGTTCAGCGCTTAATATGAAAAAACCAAAAATATATAAATATTACAATGTAATAATTTAATAATATAACTGTACAATAATACAATGCAACAACACAACACTATTTGCCCATGAACCATTTAAAGCACCAATAAATACCGCCCCTATGTAAATTGATCCCACGTAAGATGGTCCTACGCGAGCCACGTATATTATTAATATAACAATATGATTATAAGGTAATCTAATAATATAATAGCATTATACCATAATAATACAGTTTCACAATAATTCAATCCCATAACAATGCAACAATCCTATAATATATTAATGTACAATAAAATAACAAATCATACAAATTCCAAAATTGTACAGGCCAACTACCTACGGATGATACCAGCGTAATCAGCAAAGGTGGAATCCAACTATTATCACACAGGTTGGAAGCAGAACTTCAAAAGCCATGGCTTTCGAGTGCAGATTGATAGGAACAGACTTCCTATTGTAGTAATATTTACAATGCTCTCCTTTACAAAGGTAAATTTATAACCAATTTCCTAGAGATAATGCCATAGAGGCCCAATTGCATTACATGAAATAAAAATAGTAATAATATTGGAAAAACGCTCTTTGGGATGCTTGACGCATGATACTCAAATGGGATCAAATTTCCAACCAAATTATAGAATCTCTGGTTCAATCCTTAGCGCATCACCTCCAAGAAGTAGTCAACAACAACAGTTGCAGATCCACCTTTATGAGTAAGTCTCTCCCTATTAATAATTAGTAAATAATATAAAATAAATATATAAATATATAAATATTTTTAATATAATAATTCTATACCTAATATAATAAATATATTATGTAATAGCATGACTATCTATATAACAGGCACGATTACATAATGTATATGACAATCGAATAAATACATGACCATCTATACTATCTATATAACAGGCACGACGACATCGCAGCGCACACACACAATCACATCAAAAAAGTACATCACCCCTTGCAGGCAAACAACACAAAATGAGGATCCTCATGGAAACTACAATGCTACACTCAAAAACCTCGCTGTGCTTCAAAAATTCATTCAATTATAAAACAAATTAATTACAATCTAAATTACATAAATATAAATTGCATTTATAACATTAATATAGAAATAACACTCATATAATAAATATAATATAAATAACAAATTCATTCGGTTTTCCATCACAACTTCATTGACCCAAGAGCAAACTAACCCTTATTGTAAATTACAAAATTATTACAAAATCATCAAAATCTATCACATTTAGTGATAAAACAAAACCACTGCCCCTCGCTCCCAAATCAACCACTCGACCGCGTCGACGCCTCTCTGGGTCCGTCCCCGTTCCCACCAGCAACGATGCCCCACTAACCTGCCCCTACCCTCAAAAGTAGTTGGAGCACAACCCTCCCCAAGTTCACAACTCCTCAGTGAATCCAAACGAAAATATCCAAACAAAACTACCCAAAAAATCCGTGCTCCAACCATTCCCGAAAACAAAAAACAAATTAATAAAATATTGCTAGTAATAAAAACAAGGACAGACCGAGAGAAACGTCGACAAAATCGAATGATTGACCCGGAAACGAAAAACTAAATTCCTCCCTCCTCACCAAATATAAAAAACCTTGATGATTTCAAAAATGACCCTACAACTCACAAAAAAAGTCAATTCAATCCAAAAGTCAATAAAATTGTGATGGAAAACCAAACTAATCCATTACCCACACCACATTCACCACACGAGCACTACCTCCATACCAATATCACAAACACAATTCATACCTATGCAATTCAAACTACAATCAACCCGTCTTACAACCAAATAAACCCCCAAAACACAACAAAATTCTTGAATATAACACTACAATTTCCATGAAGATCCCCACCCTATATCGTTCACCTGCAAAAAATGATGCACCTCCCCGACACGACTGCATGTGTGCGCCACGATGCAATCGCGCCTGTCATATAGACAGTCATAGTCACTTCGACCATACACGTTTATCAAAACCTCATATACTCACTTACGCAAGCCAAAGCAAAACAAAATACAAATTAGAAATACTTATTTAAAACAAAATATGCAAAACAAAAACGTGATTAATAAACGGAAAATTTGTATATAGTATAAGTGAGTATTGGTTTTGATTATATGTATACCTGTTACTTCTACCTTAAAATAAACAAAACAAAAAAAAAAGAAATTCCACAACCAGAAATGGTGAATTTAAGCCTCTTCTCTGGGAAACCACAGAGCCTTTGATCCACTTCCAAATCAACAAAACTGTACAACTAAAACCCAGCCCTTATTAAACTAGATTAAACCATAATTAAACACGCTTTTCATTCACGACACTACATATAATTTGATACATTAACCATTTTCTTTTAATATGTAGAAACTAATATATAGAACGACACAAAGTACCGTTTTTACTTATTTTACTTTCCCTTTTTGATTTATATAGTTTGTTTATAATTATAGTTTGTTTGTTGCCCTCCATAGTATATAAACAATTTAAAAATCTACAAACAAAATATAATTATAATTTGTAATATAAAGCAAAATTGAAAAAAAAAAACTACATTTTTATTTAATTTTAAACGAAGCGCATTAAGGACCAAATTGTCAGCTTAACCGGCATTGCTGACTTATTTTTGTTATATACTTCATTTAAATATAGAGTGAAGTTATTTATCATAATTTATTTGTAATGTTTAGTCAATTTGTTAAAATCTAATTTATATTAATTTTAAAGTTTTGTGTCAAATAAAGTGTATATAAATTAGATTTTAAAAGATTACATGATGTATTTGTCATAGAACGGTTAATTCAATTGATTTGTAATATTTAACCAATTTTTTTAAAATGTAATTTGTACTAATTTTAAAATTTTGTGTCAAAGCAGTTTTTCTCAACTTATGGTCCGCGGACCACCAGTGGTCCGCCCCACATTTCTACTGGTCCGCAGCGAAAATCCTCTTAATACAGGTCCACCACGAAAATTCTCTAAAAATTTGTAATTAAACAACAAACATCAACTTATTAACAATAACTAAAGAAATAACATTAAGTTAATTAATTTTTTAAATTTTCTTTTATACACATATAATATATTGGAGAACCGCTCAGAACTGGACATTTTAAAACTGGATATTTCAAAATAGGATTTGACAAAACGAGATAAGGTACAAAACTGGATATTTCAAAACTAGATATTTTAAAACGAGATAAGGTACAAAACGAGATATGGTACAAAACTTGATATTTCAAAACAGGATATTTCGACATGTGATTTAAACTTAAAATTATTTTTAGGAAAGTTCTGGAATATGGCCAATTAGAAAGGAACTCGGTGAGTTCTTAACCGATTATGATGAAATTCTATATATAGGATTTTAAAATAATTTTTTGGAAAAATGGAATATGGCCAATTAGGAAGGAACTCGGTGATTTCGTAACCTATTTTGATGAAATTCGATATGTAAGATGAAAATGGGATTTTAAAATGATGTTGAGACATTGCGCTGTTCAGCAATTTACAATCAATTTGTGTAAATGTTTACAATCAAAAAATTATTAGAGCAATGATTGTTTTTGCTGAAAATTCCTTAGTTTTTACGACCTATACCGATACAGAAAAATAGAGATAGATAATGTGGACCGATGAAAAGTAAATTGATTGGATTCTAATTGCCGTGATTGTGTACGGCGCCTGCCAAATATACAAGTTTGCCACTAAAGTATACCATAATTATTGATAGTTTCTAAAATAATTCCAAACTGTACCAAACTATTTCTTTCACCAACACTTTAATATGATGATTTGAAAAAAATATTAATCCGGACTGAAAACCATTGTTAATTCCATCCGAAAACAATCCAACTTGCCTTGTACATTCGTTACTTCAATCTGAAAAACTGTTATTTTGACTTGTAAACCCGTTGACTTGGCCTGAAACCCCGTTAATCCGTTATGAAAACTTGTCAATTTCACCCGAACACCCGCCAAAATAGTCGAACCGCCGCTAACCTGGTCCGAAAAACAGTCAACTTGACCTGAAAAAGGTATATAGCCTTCGCCGAAATCCTCAAAGGGGCATCCGATCTCAAAAAAAAAAAAATTAATTAATAATAAAAAATTAATCCCGACCCATACAACAAATGAAATGTTTATTCTCAAAAAAAAAAAAATTAAAAACTTAAAATCAAAACAAGCAAAGGCCTGGTCGCCCCGTGAAAGACATCGCTACAACCACCAAAGGGGAAGTCCATCCACAATAGGCCTCTAATACTCACAGCCAAAACCTAAGC
Source organism: Tipula confusa (assembly GCA_963556175.1). Classification (NCBI taxonomy): domain Eukaryota; kingdom Metazoa; phylum Arthropoda; class Insecta; order Diptera; family Tipulidae; genus Tipula; species Tipula confusa. The sequence goes on along the minus strand of OY744476.1, from coordinate 173,254,779 downwards.
TATTCCCCCAACCCAATCATCGTCAAAAACAAAGCGGTACGAACGAACCCAAAGCAAGCACCGCCAACAATGCACCACATGCCATTCCCAAAAAATAAAACCACATTTGATTCACATTAAATCCGTCAATCCAAACCAGCTGCAAAAATCTAAGTTACAAATATGCACCACCACAATTTACTATATTAACATTCCTTTCCCAATTAAAATAAATCAAATTAAACCATTTACCGTCGACGCAACTCGACGATCACCCAAAAAAAATTTTAAAATCGTAAAACAATTCTCTTATACTCCTCTCATGAGCTACATAAATACCAACATGCATGCAAAATAAAACAACGGGATTAATAAAACGGAACCTGTGTAAATTCATACATATAAATGCGCACACCCAAAACCCTCTTTACTACAAGCAAAAACGTCTCAATATAGAAAGACCAACTCATTTTTTCGTACACTAATACTACTATATATCCGCCTTAATAAAGTAGTATTGATAGCAGAACAAATAACAAAGCAAAAATAACATAAAAAAACTAACTATATTAGTGTTAGTAAAAATATTTTTTTGTTTTTGTTTTACGCTATATCCGTACACAACCAATACTACATCAAAGAGGCGCTTTGTCCCTTTAAATTTTTGAATAGTTGGTCTTTCTATAGAGACGTTTTTGCTACAAGCCGTCTTGTAACTTTCGTTGACACATCATCATGTATTTTTAAAATGTATTAGTGAAAATATATACTTTAGATGTATTAGTAACTATCAAAACTCCATATAAAATTAATAAAAAAAATTGTAAACGCATGCGCATTATTTGATATTATTGTTTATTTCTTTTACACAATATTCGCTATCATATCCCGACACAATTTTTCACTTACAATACAACCAAAGTATATATTTTTGTATAGCATGAGTATGCAAACAATACGGCTTGTAGTAAAGAGGGTTTTGACACACCATATAGAACACCATACAGAATACACATCTCGAAGAATCCTTTACTATAAATTCCGTTCGCATTTAATTTTTTATATTTTCTTCCTTCACTGTACAATATTAATTCTAAAATAATCTACTCGCGTAGAGAAAAAAAACCTTCTAGAACGTTTTTATTACATCAAATAGATATACTATGCCAGATGATATTCAATTATTATTATTTTGCTTTCCTTTTTTTTTTTTTTTTTTTCAAAAATCGAGCGAACAGGACACAACAGAAATGCAACAAGCACGACCGATTAATTAATTAAAATAAATTTAAAAATAACATCTAAACTGAAAGATTTTAAAAAGAATAAATGGTGTATTGTGCAAATACAACCTGTACTCTGGGGAAAAGCGACAGAGTTCCATTTATAATTTATGTAAATTATATATTACACAACACACACGCACTCAAAATCTCATCGATACCACGATACACTCTATTATTAAACACATGGATTAATCCATTTATTAAAAATAACAATAATGAATTGACGAGGATAGAACAAGAATCTCTTTTTTAAATAAGCTCAGACTTAGGATTAAAATCTTTATTTGAAGTCACAAACATATCTCATTTTTGGGTTAAAGTGAAAGATGAATATCCGATTTTGCACGAAAAAGCTATGAAAATTTTACTAATTTTTCCTACAACTTATCTTTGTGAGACAACATTTTCACTTTAAGTTCAAGGATTGATGAACTCACCAGCAAAAAAGGGTAACAACAATCACACTATGACGTTACAATATGACGTTACAATATTTTAAAATAGCTATTTGTGAGTTAATTGTAGTTTTTTACAAATAACTATAATTTTTTATTTTATAAATTTGTTTTTTGTTATAATTTGTGTCAAGAAAAGTTTATTTATTTTGAATTATTTATTTTATAAAATCTGTGTAATATTTGAATTATAGTACAGTTTCGAAATAAAAACTATAGTCTTCTTTCTATTTATTTTTTTATTCTTCTTATTTTTCATGATAAATATAAATAAAGGATTTACAAATAAAATATATTCTCTGGTCCTCGAGAAATAACAAAAATATTTAAATGGTCGCTGGTGAGATTTCAGTTGAGAACCACTGAAATAAAGTGTATATAAATTAGATTTTCGGCGATTACATGACGTATTGGTCATAAACCAGTTAAGTCAATTGTAATATTTAGTCAATTTTTATAAAATCTAATTTATATTAATTTTAAAATTTCCTGTCAAATAAGGTATATATAAATTAGATTTTCGTTTATGTGTGACATATTTAACTTAACTGCAGTAAGTTGCTCTTGTTGTTTATTGGGTTGCAGAGATAACGCTGCTTAAAAACAAATGTGAAATGTTGATAGGTGTCAACACATATCTTTTGCTGAACATATTCCCAGTACGGATCAAATAGTTGTCAAATTTTCGACAGCACAATACGTTTTGTAATTTTGGAAGTCAAATTATATTTGTCAAAGTAATTTAGGAAACTAGTTTGGTTTCGGTATGTCGACAATTTCAGATACTTTCCATTGCTGAGGTACAAGTTTACTGATGCGTTGATAAAACAACAGTTAAATCAGTTTTCGTACTCTTTTTCCAGGAAGTGATTTACTATTTCACCTGTTATTAAATTATAGTCTGGTGACTTTTTTGTTCTTAGGTTATGAATAATTTCGTCTTTCAACTCCATTATTATTACAGTTGGTATTTTTCTATAATCCTACTTATATACTGGGATTATGTTTCGAGCTAAAATAATGTCTCTTCCAGATAGGATGCAAAAATTCGCGAATTAGTTGTCTAAAATTCGCGAATTAGACATTGGTGTCTTTAAAATTTACTGATTTTTGTGAAGTCGTGCGATTTTGCTCAGATACTACCACTTGTGAAAATGTTATTCGTCCGGTTACCATATTTGGGTATGGGTGTAAAAGAGTTTCTCTAAATTATATTGTTGTTGTTGGCTACTGGGATTTTATAATGTGAACTTGCCGTGATTTGTTTTAAATTTTCCTTATTACAATTTATGTTGGAGGTGAATTTTTATTTACAGTACTCATCTAAGCAAAGTGGCTTTTAAGGTACTTTCCAAAAATTTTACTCTATTACAATATTCATGAGTATGGTTATAGCCTTACACTTTTTGCATTACACTATTAGTCCAGAGGTCTTTTTAAGTGTTTTTTAATCAAAGTCTCATGTTTAAGATAGCTATTACAGTAAATATGGCGACAAGATATTCTTTATTACTGAAATTAAGCATAAAGTAGGGAATACCTCTTTTAATAATCTTAAATCCATTCTCTTTTGATATTGACTTTCTTTTTGAAATATTTGCTGCATTTTCTATTTGTCGTTTGAAATCTTCCATTATATCTTTTTTTGTATATGTTGGATCAAGGGCCCTTGATATTACCTTTATAGGGCGGTTGTCTTTATTCGATTTTCTCTAAATTAAGCATCGTTGCTAAAACTCTATATGTGGCAAAGTCAGGTGTATAGGTTTTCCATATTGTTGGAATGTAAATGGTTTGCAGCATCTTCCAATAGAGAGAGTTGTTTGGACTGTATCTTGTATTTATGAAATAAATTTATGAAATAAAAACTGCAATATTTTCGATATCTCGAGATTCGTGTTATCAGTTTTTGGTGCAATAAAATATTAGAATCCACAGTTACAATATTGACAGATAAATTTTTTGACAATTAGTAAACAAATCAGAAAATAAAGTAAAATAATATATATTTTTGTTTTGTTTTGATGGCCCAGAAAATTCACAACACGACACCAACCAATAATCATACATTTAAATCCAGTGGGTTTAAGGGGCCCGGCATTTTGAGGCTTTGAGGGTTCATTTGAGATGGGTAGTCAATATAACTTGTGAATTGTACGGGTTATCTCACCCGATTTTGTTCGTAGAGATACCACTCTAACGTGGTCATCAGAGCCAGTGTGTATCTGCACTACTTTTCCAAGAGGCCACTGATTAACTGGTAAATTTTGGTCCTTTATGATAACGATGTCGTTCAGTGAAATAGGATCTTTTGTGTCTCTCCATTTTTGACGATGTTGCAAAGATGTTAAGTACTCGTTGAACCATCGATTCTAAAAATAATGTCCAATCTGTTGGACCATTTGTCATCTAGTTAGATAAGACGATTTTAGGTTAGATATATCTCTTTCTGGGATTTTCGACGTGGAGTGGCCAATTAGAAAGTGAGATGGTGTTAGCAAATCAATATCGGTTGAGTTAATTCCACATAATGGCCGGCAATTCAGGATACCTTCGACTACAGTGAGCAGTGTAGTCATCTCTTTCATTTTGAGGATTTAATTTCCGATTACTCTAAAAAGATAGAATTTGGTTGATTTAATAGCAGCTTCCCAAATTCCTCCGAAGTTAGGAGCGTTCGGTGGGTTAAAACGCCAAGTTATATAAAGCCTAGAAGAATAGTCAGAAATACTTCCCGAAGGCAATTATTTGCAACAATGAAATTTGAGCCATTATCGGTAAAAATTTCTTTCGGGATGCCTCGACGTGAGGTAAATCGTTTCAGGGTGCCAACGAAGGCTTCAGTGGTCATATTGCCAACTAATTCCAAATGAACTGCCTTTGTAATAAAACATTTGAATAAGCATATGTATGCCTAATTATACACCTTTTGGCCTCTTCCTCGAGTCAAGTGGATTGGTATGGGTCCGGCGTAGTCGATGCCTACTTGTAGAAATGGTCTTGTCAGTTGCACTCTAGAACTTGGTAAGTTTTTCATCAATTGACCCTGAAGCTGTACTTTAAATCGAGAACAGGTTACACATTTGTTCACAATTTTCTTAGCTTTCATTTTCCCAGCGGGTATCCAGTAGTCTTGTCTTGAAATTTGCAAGAGAAGTTTTGGTCCTGCGTGCTTGTTTTCGAGATGAATATCTTGAAGTACTAGAGCAGCTAATCTAGATTTCGGGTGATTATATAGGGTGTTTGATAAGATTTCGTCTGAGTAAAAACTGAATTGGTCAAATTTGCAAATTTTATGTTGTTCTTCGAAGAGTTCATCTCTTTGGAGGTAAATACCATCGATTCTCTTTTCCCTGGGACTCCTTTCATTATTGAGAAACCTAGCTACGTAGGCAAATATGCTCTGACATTTTCGAAAGAATGAGTATTTAGAGAGGAATTCATTGAACCCATGGTTATTAGTTTGTTGATTTCTTTGTCTAAGTGGCCAAAATTTGAAATTTGTGGTGGTAAACATTCGAGGAGCTGACGTAACCAGCTGGGATCATTCCACAATAAATCATGAGTTATTAATTCGTAAGGCAACAGTACTCAGGAAGCACAATCTGCTGGATTATCTTTTGATGATATGTGAAGCCAATGTTTGCGGTTAAGAGAATTGAGAATCTTTTAACTAAATTAATAAGTTTAGTAAAGAGAACAGCCGCGCAAAGTTCTAGACCAGGTAAAGTTGGCGGCTTAATAGGTGTTACTTCGGCCTTTACTGTTATTAGTCTGATAAATACTTCTTCGTTAGGATTCGTGACCTTGTAATAAATCACAGCTGCATATGCTAATTGGCTTGAGTCACAGAACCCATGTAATTCAATGGTAGACGTCTTTCTTGTTTGAATGAAACGGGGGATTGTGATTTTTTTTATTTTTTAATTGGGATCTTATTTGGTTCCATCGATTTGCTTGGCTCTCAGTTTTAGGATCGTCCCAGTTTAAATTACTTACCCATATCAATTGCATAAATATCTTAACAATTATTGTGATGGGCTAACCAACCAAGTGGATCGAACAGACGACTTGCTTCGGAGAAAACTGTCTGCTTGGATAACTGTTGTGTAGTTGAGTTCATCTGTTTGCTTGGATAACTGTTGTGTAGTTGAGTTCATCAGAGTTCATCTGTTGTTGAGTTCGAGTTGACTCCTAACACTTTGACAGAATGATATGACTGATGAGTGCAATCATCTATTGATTTAGGCTCTGTAGCCTTAAGGTTATCCAATATTGAGTTGAGTAGTGACTGAGTTCGATTTCCATTTTCTGATTTGATTACTTAATAAACTGGTGACTGAATTTATCAATTGGGACGCTTCAGCGATGTTATCAGCCCCGGTCATGAGATAATCGACATACATGTTTTCGGCAATGACTTCAGCAGTAAGAGGCAGTGTGACCTGATTTTTAATAGATATTTCTTTTAACGTTCTTATCGCTAAAAAAGGTGCTGATGCTAATCCATACGTAACAGTGAATAGACGGTAATGGCGAATTGGTTGCGCAGGATTTTCTCGATAAACGATTTTGTGAAACTTCATATCTTCATCGGCTATATCGACCTGGCGGTACATCTTTTTCACATCAGCGGAAAATGCAATACAATTTTCACGAAATTGTAAAATAATTGAGAACAAAGTTTTTTGAACAGTAGAACCCACTACCAGGTGAATCCGGCAGAAACCACTCTGATTTTGGCGATTACAATATTTAGTGACAAGTCCAACTTACTCGACGAACTCTTGAATGGTAAACTTACACTGAAACTTCCTTCTTCGTTGACCTTTGTATTCTATGAGTATAATGTTGTTCACTCAAGCTCTCTTCGGGCATTAAGATTTCTTGTAGTGGATTAATTGATTCTAATTCCCAAAATTTTGAGCGTTTCATCAACGTTAATAAGTTGTGGTGAATTCGTGAATGCTGTCAGCAACTGAACGTTGATGTGGTTCGCTTGAGTCACCTTTCTTGAAACAATCCATGCTAGACTAGTATTTTGTAGAATCGACTGACTTGGATTAGTTTTTACTTGGCCTTCTTCTGGAAGATCAAAGAAATAATCAGCCCTGATTAAAATGTCGAAGTTGCATTGTACGCCATCGTTGCTTGATCGTGTGGCTTATCTCAAATGAAGGCAAATGAAAATGAAGCAGCTTGAACCCATAAAGTTTTTGAGTTGTCATCTAGCTTCTTCATTAGGATGAAAATGAGCCATGGATCACGAGATTTCTCATTTTCATCTAGAGCCCTTAAGCCACGAATTACATCATCAGAAGTATCCATTAAGCATGTAATGCTGGTTTTTGTAGCGGTGTGGATTTGAGACTGTTCCATGAATGATTTTCCGTTCTTTCAATTTATTTAACGCACCGATGTAGTTTCCTTCCGTGATGCTTATATGACGGATCAGAACCGCTGGTTCTCCACTTAACAGTCTTTTCAAGTATTGAAACTTCTGTACTGGGCTTAGAGATGGTGATTCATGGATAGTCGTACAAAATAAGTCATAAAGTTAGTGCCTTTCTGCGTAATCATTCGCAAAAGGAGGAATTTGAATCTTTGGTAACTTTACTTCGTTTTGTGTACCCATCTGTGTAGCATTCAGTGTATTTTCTACAACAGCGTTTGTGTCTAAGATTATTGACCAAATTTGCGTATTAAGACCGGTGATTGCTTGATAAATTCAAAATTTTCTTCGTACGCAGCATCAGAATTTTCCGAATCATCGACCGTAAATATTTTATTTTCAATTATTGTGATTTCTTCCATAAATGTCTCTACCCGCAGCAATCGTGTTCGAAACTCTTCAATAGGAGTTTCATCATCGGCTTCACGAACGAATTTTAAAATATTTGTGAGTTTTGTTTTATTCACCGTCCGTTGTTTCTTTAAAGCTACAAGCTCACTCATAGTGAATTCACTGTATATTTCACTATGGGTTTGAAAATGACTAATTTTGTGTCCTAAGCTCTCCTAACTCTTTTGCGGTTAATTAACGTCCTAATTTACGCCATTACTAGCCAAATCGAGGACGCGCGAATACAGGTTCACGTTTTTTCAAATATCCATCTGCACATTGCATTGCTCTAGCCAGCTTGTACTGGCATGAACGATGGTTCGGCCCATGAATTCTGCACTCCAACGGGAGTCATAGTTGTGTTCATCGTCATCACCGATCGTAATCAAGTGATGAAAAATCCCTTTTGCAACCCTCCCCCGTTGGGATTCGAACCCGGTACCTCCCGTCCCAAACACCGCAGCTTTAACCACTGCGATTGCTCGGTTGCATCCAATTAATTTAATCAAAAGTTCAAGTTTTGCATTTTGAACGATGGTTGTGCTATTGAGTGTGAAACTGCAGAAGAGCTTTTTCGTAATGCACGGCGAACAGTGAACTCAAAACGTAATTTGCAATTTGCACTTCGCAACATCAATGTGATTGTCACTACACGAGTCATTGAGGCAACACCTTGAAATAGAATTAACCGAAGTTTGCTAATTCACATGAGCTAGCTTAGTCACATTCTTTACTAACACTATAGACCAAAACAATACTTTTACGAATCTTTAAAATGTATAATACGATTAGCTCATCTTAAACTAATATGATACCGTTACTTTGTTTCAATCTATTATTTCCAAAGGTTTTAATCTCCACCTTTACAAGTTAAGTTTCCACATTAAAATTAAAAATTTTATCGATGCACATAAATTGTAACTTCCATCTAAATAGTTATACATTTTATCGTGTAACGATTAACCTTAGGAAAAATAGATTTCACATAACTGTTGCTGGTACCATTAAAATGTGATGCAATTCTGATAAATAAAATATCTTTTGAAGGGCACTTTCTAATGGAAACCGTTGTATGTCGTATATGATCTCTAAAACTATAGCTGTGTGTCTCCCAATTTAAAATTTCACGTTCATGTTATATAATGCATACAACTCCAAATGTATTACATCCAACTATTACATATTATCGATGGCATTGAACTCATTATTACGAGATATGGAAACCATTAGTTTAGAGTGTTCCCCAAAATTTTTTTTTTTATTTCTTGTCTATACTTTAAATTTACATAAAATTTCATTTTTGTATTAGACAAAGTTGACTTAACTTGACCGAGACATACATATACGGTTGGGTTGGATTTAACAATTGTTTGCAATCATCACAACAAAGTATGGCGATAATATCGATGATTCCGATAGGTTGGCAATTTGTCTAAACTGCGGTGTCCGCCTCGGAAGAAGGGATTTTTCATCAATGAGTTACATGTTTCCAATTTGACAATCGTTTTATGTCTCAAGTAATATGGTTCTGGTGGTTTAGATTATTTAAGACATTGATAATTGACGAAAATTTATTATTCCTGCTATTTGTATAATTACATATAGTACATACATGTTTATAAATTATCCAAAAAAAATTTAGATTAAGAAATAAAGTAAAGCTCCGTTAGATAAATTTCTGTAGTGGAGAACTTTGAAATCAATTGTCAAATTTATTTAAGTTTTAACCTGTTAATAAACACTTATAATCAATTAATAAAGAAACAACTTGAATTGTGTAACTAGAAAAACTGCTCAATGTTTTCTAGGCTTAAAAGGCATACCCGAATTTCCCGTGCAAATTTATGCTTTTGTCCAACATTGATTATTTTTAGTTTATTAGGCACTATGTGAAAAAATAGAGTGCCATATACAGATAAAACCTTCTGAATTTCTCGCTCTTGCACCGAATACCTGGACGTCGATTCAGTACCAAATTTCTCTTCACTTCAAAGCGGTTCAAAAATGATTCGGTTAATTTATTTTTGTACACTCTTGCAATTCATCATATTTTATTTTTCTCACTTGCTATTTTAATGATGAGTTAGTCGCCATATTGTTATATTTAAGTTAAACGTTTGTGATTTTAAAGTAATTTATATAATAAACTAAAGTGTTGTGTGATTAATAAAACTTTATTAATAAAATTTTAAAAGTGTTATCAAAACTATTTAGTGTTTTAAATTTAGTTTAAGTTTTAAACATTTTTAAAATTAATTTAATTTATTTTGGTTTGCATGTTTGTACTAATTAGATATAAATTTTATCTAGTTATAGCGTACAAATGATATAACATCAAATAACAAAAGTTTTAATACAGATTTTTGAGTTCTTATACAAATAGTTATGTTCTGAAGAAAATTAAACGTGCGTTTCATATTAAATGTTGTGTTTGTACTTTGTTTCATTTCGAAATAATATTAAACGCATATTTAATTTTCTTCAGAACGTAACTACTTATATAAGAACTCAAAATTCTGTATTAAAACTTCAATTTTTTGATTTTATATCATTTTTACGCTATAATTAGATAAACTGAATGTCTAATCATTTTGTGGCGATGGTAGGTACTATGTACATACTTTGATCGGAAAACATGATCTATAGGCATTGAACCAACAAAAAAAACTTTTGAACATTTTTAAATTTAAAATCTTTTTACTTTTAAATAAACCGTATAAAATGTATTTGAGCACATAAATGGTTATTAAATAACAAATAAAAATGTTTATTTATATGTAAAATCACAAAACTTTTAAAAACACAAAAATATTTAAAAACACAAAATTAAAAATTTAAGAATACAAAAATCGAAAAAGGTAAACACACAAAGGTAAATTGGCGCATACATTATAAAAAAAATTATCTAAATAAAAATGCGCAGGCGCACCTATACATTAACATTAACCAATACTATATTTTCCGGTAATTTTACTCGCACTCGCGTTTTTTGGAACAGAATCGATGTTCAGCAAAACTATTTAGATTTCTCAGATTGTATGTGTGTGTAGTGCGATTGTGGAAAGTATTACTACGAACAAAAAACATTTTAAGGACCTTATAGATATAGAGATATCGCAATGGTAACAAATTCAGTTCTATAAACAAGGGAATTGTTGATGTCATACGAGGGCGTTTGTAAATTAATTTAATAATTCGATTTTGGGCAATGAACAAATCTTTAATATTACTAAAGTAAATACCACCCCAACTGGATATTCCGTACATTAAAATCGATTCAACCAGGGCATGAAAGAGGTGTCTAAGAGTAGTAATTAGGCAAAGTTTCCGAAGGCTGTAGAACTTATACACAGCAAAAATAACGTTTTTCTTGGTGTTACTTAGGTGGGATTTCCAATTAAAATTTGAATCTATTGTTAAGACTAAATACTTAAATTCACAAACAACATCAAGAGCAAAGATTACTTGTGCATTCATCCACTTGATAAAATATAGTACATTTATTTGTAATATTATCAAGCCGACCAAAATGGATGACTTTTGATTTATCACTTAAAGTAAGACGGTTATGATGAAACCATTTGCTTAAGACAAGTAAATCATTTTTGATCAAAGATGGATAAAAGTATTCCGTGATCGACTGTGTTGAAATCTTTAGATATATCTAAGAATAGGGCTGAGGGTTTTTGGAAATTATTTGTAGTTGTATATATCTGACTCAGAAAGTGCAATAAAGCTTCTTCAGTAGATTTACCAGCAGTAATCTACATTTTACTAGTTTCTCGAAAACTTTGGATATGGTGCTCAAGAGTCTCAGAAGGTTACTTAGCTTGTCATTATTTATATGTGATAAAGTTGGCCTGTTATACATAACTGCCAATCTAATCGAAGATGTAGTAATATTGATTTCAATTAAATTGTGATCGAAAAAGTGAATGGGGAGATTGCTGACAGAGATATCTTTGATGCGATCACTTTTGACAAAAACGTGATCGAGACAGATTTGCATTCTTGTAGGCTCATTCAAAAGACTAGAAAAACCGTATGAAGCAAGAATTGTCTGATAGTTGAATGATTCATTAATGTCTAAAATAACGATGTCAAGTTTTTTAATCATGCCTAAAAATATCTCCAACTCATCACAAAAATTATCAATTGCACCGTTTCAGAAACGATACATACAAATATAAGTCCAATTTTGTTTTGCTAGTGGAATATCTAAAATTAAAATATCAGCTGACGTCCAGTTGCACAATTTAAATGAATAATTTAAGACCATTTTACGAATAAAAACACCACCAGAACGATAATTATCGTTGCAACATGCAATAAAATTATAATCCGGTAAATTAAACTCCGCACATTCATAAATCCTTATTTCTGATACAAAAATTAGGTCAGGAATAGTTTCGGTACTCGCTACAAATAGGCTAAGCATATCAAAATTTGCTGTTAAACGTCGAATGTTTTGATGCAATATACTGAAATTACTGTTCATTCTATCAATTAACGTGTTCATTTCTTCATATGACAAAATTACAAGAGAAGCAACTTTTTGATGTGATGTTTAACAGTTGTTATATTAACTTTCAATAACCCCCCAAAATTTTATGATCTTGGTGGAATAAACATCCAATTTATTTTTTCATTTACGCTCAATTCTTTTATGGTATTATCGGGGCATATATCGTTAAATAGTTGAAAGAGTCGTTTGATTTCATTATTACATTCTATAAAGATTCCAGCATTGTCTGTGTAAGAAAAATTTGTATTGGTTTGTACATATAACGGTTAAATGTTTCATAAGGTTTTAACTCTAGCAATATTGGGGTACACAAACAAATTGGCATCTATTTACTTAAGCTATACGAATGTAAAAATTCATGTCCATTCCACCATAGTTTATTGATTTTAAACGCGTTAAGCATGACTCCACGTGAAATGATATCGGCTGGATTTTCATTGAAATTAACATATTGCCATAAACAATTTTCAGTCATTTCAGAAATTTCGTAAATACTGATTGATCATAAAACGGTTAATTTAATTGATTTGTAATGTTTAATCAATTTTTTTTTAAATCTAATTTATATTAATTTTAATGTTTTGTGTCAAATAAAGTGTACATAAATTAAATTTTTGGCGATTAAATCGATCGAACTGAAGTTTTAGCAACTGATAAATTTTAGCAGCTTGAAGGTGAAATAATAAATTGTAAATTTGCAGGTGAAAACAAATACCATATGTTACATCAGACGGATTGGAGAAATTAGTTCATTAATAGATTTTGTTGTTGGGGCATCTTTATAGATTACAGTTGGGCGATCGATGTTCGTTGAAGATATCGAACGGGTTTTTCCGTTCTCTTCATTAAAACTTTTTTATTTTTATTTTTTATTATTTTGTTGTTGTTTTAAATTGTGGTGTTATGTGTGTGTGAATGTGCGTGTACCACTGCCAAAAAGTAATGAAGTGGATCGTCGACACTGTCAATTGTCTCAGAGATCAGGTGGTATATAGATTATAGAGTAGTAGATTGTAGTTGGTATATATACATATGGTAATGCATGATAATGTATTGAGTACATATTTTAAGTATAACATGTATATGTACATAATTTTAGTACATAACATAAGTTAGTACATAATTATTTTTTACTCTATCTTGTTTCCCGTAAATATTTATTCAATACATTTAAATGCGTTTAACGGGCGAAATATTGTCTGACGAGATATATATGTGTTTTCTGTTTTGTGATAAATCTGTATAAAATTATATATGTAATAACACAAAACCAACACTATTGTATAATTATACAAGCCATGAAGCTTGGTTAAAGAAAACATATTATGACTAAAACTCCCCTTTACTACAAACAGTCTTGTAACTTTCGTTGTTGACATAGATAAACAAAACCTATATACACAATTGAGTATATTGGTGCTATGAAAATTCATACAAACAATGTATAATTTTCTCATTCCTACTACCACTATTTAGCATTTTTATCTCTAAGTTACGCATACTATTTGATGTGTATGGATAAATGAGAATTTTTTCGTCTCTTTTTTTGTTATTTGTATTTTGTATAGAAAAGAGATAACATCAATTTTGCCTTTTAAATTTTTTTTTGACAATTTTTACTCTCTTTTGTTTTATAGTATGGAAATGTTTATTTTATTTTACACTTTATTCTAAATCATATATCGACACGTTTTTTACTTCCAATACATTCTCATGTGTATATAATTAAATAGCATGAGTATGCAATGAATACGGCTTGTAGTAAAGAGGGTTTTGCCTATAGGTGATGATTTTAAATGTTTTGTGAGGGTTATTGATGTAATTTTAGTGACAGGGTGTACGGTGTTTAGCTATTATCTCTTTGCTTCTTTCTAACTTGCATGAATTGCGTAGAGGGAGGTTTGTTTGTGGGAGGGGCGTGGAGGGTGGAATATATGGGCGTGGAGGGCGGAATATTTTGGCGGTGGTAGGGTGGGGCCGGACTCATGAAGAATCTAGGTATTTTTTTTTCCTTTCCGTGTTTCATTTGTCAAGCGGTAGCTTGTTTTTTATGTTGACCTCCCTCCGAACGCCTGTGTGTGGTCCTGTATTGGAATGTAGGAGGTTTTTCCTTTACCGATCGACGTTTTTAGATGTTTTTTGAGGAGTGGTGTGTGGTTGTGGCCAGGTAGCGTTTTGAGAGGCGAAGAAGAGTGGCCGGACGATGTACGATTTTTGTAAAATTGTTGGTAGCAAGTGTTTTGCGATCTAGATATCTGCACAGTTTTTTATTGTATATGTAAGTGGGTAAATGTGTGCTATGATTATTTTGGTGTTCTGGTATTGATTGAGTAGAGTAATTTTTTTTGTTTGAATGGGTGCATATGCGCTCGTTTAATATGTGTCATGGGCTCGGTTGAGGGTGGTGTGCGGGAGCAAAATTCTGAATTAATTTTTATGGTGTTGAGAGCCATAACCCTGCGACATAAATTGCTTTAGATAAACTGGTGTAGGCGATGAGGGGGAGGTGGTTCGAAAAGTGAGGATTGAGAAACATTTTGGAAAAATTTTAAAAGTAAACTGGTAAATAATAATCAAATTATTTTCATTTTATTAATAGTTCTTAATAAGTGATGTACTTTTATATCCCATTTTTGGTAAGCAAACCGTTAGCCGGTTTCAGTTTATTTTCTTAGATTTCTGTAATTTTTTACGCACTCGAAATTAAAACGACAAGACTAAAAATTATTTGTGCAATGCATTACGATCAGGGAAAACTACATAAAACCCTGATCAAGAAAATATTACATATAATTTAATTTTAAAATTAAATTCTTTGACTTCCGGCTGTTTGATCTCTTCCTTTAGGATTAAATTCATTACGAATACCTGTTAATTATACCGGTTAAATATGAGAATTCAAATATGTAATATAAATTTATAATTATGTTAAGTTATTTCTATAAATTTCTATTTTGGCAGCAATTTGTTTTAATGACAAATCATCATTCTTCACTTTTCGCATTATTTCCTCATCGTTTGTACCCCTTTATCTACAAAAAATTTTAAAAAGAAGTCTATATCGTAGGGTTGTAGTTTTCAGCGTCATGAAGGTGCGGTTTGATTGCTTTTGCACACTGTTCTATCTACCGACGATGTGTGATGTTTTGTTTTAAGGAAATTCATTAAAGGGCATTGAAATCGTTGAATGTTTGAGTGTGAATGATTTTTTGTGAATTGAATTTTTATTGTATGGTGGACGAGTATGTGTGCATTTTTTGAACAGGGAAGGGTTGTTTTTTTCAGTCAGTGCCAGAATGCTAACATGATCATAGTACATATGTACTTACATGCACGTACAATGAAAGACTGTGTACCTGTCTGGATCGTAAAATGTTTGTTGCTAGTAGTTGTAAGGATGGTTTATCGTCCGGTTACTTTTTTCTGCTTCCAAAAATTCATTTCGATTACATTTGCACACTATTCTTTTCACCGAAGATGTGTGCTGTTTGGTTTTTACGGTGTTCTTTCTGGAAGGGTATTGGGGGCGTCGATCAGTGGAGGAGGCACCTCCTATTTTTTGATATAGGATCGTATACGGGTGTTCGGAGGGGGGGTAACGTTACGGGTGTGTTGTTGTTTGAGGAGGAGGAATTGTTAAAATTGTTTGAGTTTGGCACCGCCTTGTTACCGTCGATTTGTTTTGTTTTTTGCGTTTTTCCTACAAATAGATTTCTTTTTGTGCGGTTTATGTGGGTTGGAAAGGAGCGGGGAGGTGATGGCAAGATACTGTGTGCCTTGTTGTTGAATGTTTTAGTTTTTTTGTGGGTGTTTTTTCCCCTGCGGGATCGTCATCTATAGTTGTCTATGGTTTTGTGTCAAATGGGGTGTATATGAGTTGGATTTTTGGCGTTTATATGACGTATTTGTCGTAAAGCGGTTGATTCAATTGAATTATGGTGTTTAATCCGTTTTTTTTTGTTTTGTTAAATCTAATTTGCATAAATTTTAAAGTTTTGTGTCAAATAAAGTGTTTACAAATTAGATTTTCGGCGATTATATGTTGGATTTGTCGTAAAGCGGTTAAATCAATTCATCTGTAATATTCAATACCAATATCAATATCAAATAAAATCTAATTTATATTATTTTATAATTTTTATCATATTTTATAAATTTAATAAATTAATTAATTGTAAATTTCAGGCAAAAACTAATCCAATTTATTACAGCTTCCGGCTTGCGGAAATTATATTATTATGTTATTATCAATTAATTAATTAGTAACTTTAGATTAAAAATTAATTCAATTTCAATGGCTATACTGGGAAACCGGACCAATTCTGTCATTACTGATATACAGTTCCTTTTCCTACCCCAACAAAAATTTACTAACTATTGGCCACCATGGTGTCTGTAACCGGGTCGATCTCAATAATTTAACTAATAACCTACCTCATTCTTCCAAGTGTATCTAAAACGGATTTACGGTGGGCTCGGCCAAATATCCGGGAGGTCCTGGTTAGTCCTTGGTTGTACATTCTAAATCAATCAATCAATCAAAAAAGGGCACATTTATAGATTACAGTTGAAGGTGACACACTGGAGCTACTGATAAAAGACATCAAAATGTTTTTTTTTGTTTGTTAGAGCAAATTTTTCTGGGGTCGAAGCTCTCCCAACATTTTCGCAGTTAATTTTTAACGTCCTACCTTACGCCGTCACCAGCCAAATCGAAGACGCATAAATATAGGTTCGCTTTAAATTCATCTGCACATTGCATTGCTTCAACCAGGGGATCATAATTGTGTTCATCGTCATCATCGATCGAAACAAAATTATGAAAAATCTCTTTTTTATCCCTGCTCCATTGGGATTCGAACCCGATACCTCCCATTGCTCGGTTTGTTTAATTTTCGTGTGATACAATTTACTATAAAAAATTCTCCTAAATTTACTATATTTTGGTTGCAAGCTTCTAGAGAAGATGTAAGATCAACGGTTTTGTAACGTAATTCTTTTAATTCTAGACTTAGTTTTATTTATATTGGGTGAATTTAAACGACATTCTAAATGAACGTCAAATTAAACTTTTGGATTGTCAAATTTTTCATTTAATTCGTTCCATGTCTTTCATAAACCGTTTTGTGTGAGATCAAAGTGGCCGATGACAACAAGAACATCGTCTTTTAAATGTTTAAAAGTAAATTAAATTTGGTGACATTGCTTATTAATTTAGGGGTTTTGTAAACCACAGATTCAAAAGTAAGCTATTTGATGGATTTTCCATTCAATGGTGAAATATACATTTCGGTGATTTTGAAGGCAACATTCCCGAACCCGACCCTGGTTTGAAAGGCACAACGGATTGCTGAAGCACACGAATTTCCTATGAGCTCATCTCAATCTCATTCTCATAGCATGAATTTCTGGTGGGCGCAGCATATAAAATTTTGAAAATGCATCTATGATCGTTTGTCTCATTCATCATTGGTGAGTTGGTTTTATCGGCTGTCTTGACGAGATTAAAACGGAAGACTGGAAGGCGAGACAAGTTGGTGTCTCTAATTATGCCAATAATTTACGACATTAGATCGTTCTCATCTGGCTCTTTTTCCGCCGAATACTTTCGTTATGAGGGCGATTGCTTTTGGCTTATTGTGTAAACCTTTTCTACCAAGCTAGTGCAACATGCTTTCAAATTAAAAAAACTAATTCGTTCGTAGCCAACATAAAGCCGCTTATCGCGATCTAGTGTATGGTTTCTATTATCGTTGGATACCAATTATCTTCTTTAGGACTATATATAGCTACTTATACAGCTTTCATTTTCTTCGTTGCCACCTCTGAGTCTTTTCTATACTCAAAAAGACAGTTCCACAAAGTATCCTCTGCGAATAACAAGGGCACGGAATTAACGCAAACTACTCCAGATAAATGAGTTTTAGTCTCTGCATTGCCTGTAAAAATTCCTCATAGGATGAGTATTCTATACACTTCCCCGTAGTCTGTATTTGACAGCTTTCAAACACAGCGTTTTACACTTGTTAAACATTGAATAAATCAGAGAATTGCTCCTTCGAGAAGTGTCGAGTATTGAGTATTGCATCGATATTAACAGAAGTTTCGTTCCTGATATTTCCAGATCCTAATAGATAGTAAAAATACTAGCATGTTAGCTTTGCAGGTCAATAGTTCGTATTGCCTTCACTTTAAGAATATTGTATCCACTTTTCGGCAGTCAAGTTTCTTGGAGAGCAACCAGTCCGGAACAAGCTCTAAACAAATCCGAAACAGATCCTCTATTTTTAATCAAAAGCACATGTGGTCGAGATGGTAGTGCATTACTTTTTCCCTATCTGATGACCAGTCTAGGCCGTGAAACATCTACTAGAACATGTAGATCGGTCTCTGATTACCGACCCGTACTTTCACCTTTCTCCTTCAGAGCTACCCTCGATTTTTTAATATCTCACTGAGCTCTTCAAACTCTTTTTCCACATCATTATAGGATAGTCTGATAAACAGAACTGTCTGGACCGTAAATGGGTGTACGATGCAGAATGTTGATGCTGTTTATTCCGTAGAATGGGTGTACGGTGTAGAATGTTAAAGTGTTTTTCAACTGCTGGGTTGGTGTCTATATACCGTAGAATGGGTGTACGGTGTAGAGTGTTATCACAATTGATGTTTACTTTGTATTTATTATTTGTATTTATTTTGATGTTTACAGCTTGATGTTAGTATATAGAATGAATTTTATTATATTATTTTACACAGAGTGTAATTTCAAGTTTACAATTTTTTCATATAGATGGTATAAGTTCGATCATCATTTAACGAACGCATAAATTTCAATTTTACATCATTATACATAAATATTGAGGTAAGAATTTTATATAAACATAAACAATGTAAGTTAAATATAATTGAATATAATTTTAGATACGAGAAAAATAAAATATTATACGTTGAAAGTTCCGTGTAAGTATATATATATCAGTTACGAAATATAGAATGATTTATTCTATATATTATAGTAAAATTATATTTATATTGATTTGGTTTGTTTCTTAGGTTAGGTTGACGGAATAACATATTTATGGATGTATTGGGTCATCAATAAATTTAAAGATAGGTGGTATAGCTATCTATATTGGATACATTTTAAATGTTCTTTTTTTTGTTTTAGGTTTTTTTCCATGGTGAAGATCAAGATCTACGACATACCGGCCTCCTTGAATCGGCTGATTCAATTGACCGGAAGTAGACACAATTTATGTATGGGCCGCTTAATTATACCATTGGTGGTTTGGATTGTAACGACGCGCACTTTGTTGTCTGTTCCTGGGTGCAACTCCATTATTCTACCCATCACCCACTTACATGGAGGCAAATTTCCGTCGTTGATGAGGACTATATTACCGACACATACATTTTTGTTATCTTTATGCCATTTGCTAGTGTGTTGCAAGCTGCTCAAGTATTCTTGATGCCATCTGCGCCAGATGTGCTGATTCATCTGTTGTACTTGCTGCCATCTGGATAACCTGGACATTTGGACATCTGCTAAGTTGTACTCAGGAAGCTGCGTTAACGGGCGACCGATTAGGAAATGGGATGGTGTTAAGTAATCTACGTCGTCGTCTGATAGTACACACAAAGGACGCGAATTCAGCATTGCCTCAATTTCGGTGAGAAGTGTTGTCATCTCGTCTATGGTTAGAATGTGACCATCTGTAACCCGTCTCAGATGGTATTTTATGCTTTTTACCGCCGCCTCCCAGAGTCCGCCAAAGTGTGGTGAGCTTGGCGGGATGAAATTGAATTTTATTTTTTCTGCTAATAAAAGATTCGAAATGTTAGTAAAGTTTTGTTTTAAGAATGTGTAGAATTGATAGAGGTGGTTGCGAGCCCCAATAAAATTTCTGGCATTATATTTCACGCATTTGACACAGCTGTGGATACTTTTCCTGATTAAGTTTCTACCACCTAGTATCCAGTACTTTTGTTGCAGGGTGGCCATCATTAAGGTTGATCCAGCATGTAAATGACGTAAGTGATGCTCTTTGACTATTTTTATTGTTAATTCGTCTTCGGCGGTGAGTATGATTGGGTGTTTCATGCTGTAAGTAATAGACGCGTTCGTGATTCTGCCGCCAACTCGCAGGATTCCAATTTCATCGATGAATGGTTTGAGAAATTTCAATTTGCTCGATTCTGGCAAGTTCAGGTGTGCGTTAATTAGTTTAATTTCCGATTTAAAATATTTGAGCTGTATATGACGGAATAATGTACACTCAGATTTGTGTATTTCTGATGTATTTAAATATGTCGTTGCGGAATTTTTCGGAATTAGTTTTAAGGTGAGACCAATGTAACGAAGTACGTATGCCATTGACCGAATTATGGTGCTGAAGCTGGATATTCTTGCGATTAACTCGTCAATTATGCTTAAATGCGTGTTCAACTGAGTATTTAACGACTGGCTTCGCAATTCCTCAAATGTATTTGCTTGACATTTTACAATTGTTGGCCAATTCCTTTTGTTTGGTAACCAAGGTGGTCCATTCCACCATAATTCACAATGTTTCAAGTTATTAGGTTCAAGTCCTCTGGAGGCACAATCAGCTGGGTTTTGTTCAGAGTTGACGTTTAATACACTTTCGTTGGACAACCATTTTCGCAGTTTAAATCCTGACTTCGACAAGATGTAATTTATTTCAGCCTTTAGCTTGATAGCTTCGCCTATGGTATCAGCTCCAGTCATTAGATCATCAATGTACATTTCCCTTTTGATGCGATCAGTTGCTTGGGGGAATTCTTCGGTGAACTTATTTGCTGCTTCAATAATTGCTCGCGTGGCTAGGTAACTTGCGCTTGCCGTGCCGTAGGTGACGGTTTGCAACTCGTATGTGGTAAACGGTTTGTTGGTATCGCTTCGCCATATTATTCTTTGAAATTTAGTATCCTCTTCATTTATGCGAACCTGGCGATACATTTTCTCAATGTCTGCGGTGCAGGCCACCTTAAATTTCCTAAAACGAGATAAGATTTCGTATAAACTTGATTGTACATTCGGTCCTACTGCCAAACAATCATTTAAGGATTTCCCTGAGGTAGTTTTAGCTGAGCCGTCGAATACTACTCTCAATTTTGTAGTGCTGCTTGTATTTTTTATTACACCATGATGTGGTAGTTAGTAAATGCAGGTGTTTTCTCTAGATGCATGGATGTCTACTTCTTTCATATGTCCCAGTGATATATACTCTGACATGAATGCTTTGTATAGCGAGGCGAATTCTGGGTCTCTTACGAATTTCTTTTCTATTGAATGCATTCTTTGGATAGCTGCGGGATATGAATTCCCTAGAATAGATGGAGACGTTTTGAAGGGTAGGCTGACTTTGATTATACCGTTTTTATCTACTGCTTTAGTCTCGGTGAAAGATTTCTCACATAACTCTTCTTCTGGTGATAAATTTAGTCGAGTTGCTTCTAGGGTTTCGATTTCCCAAAATCTTTTTAACAGATTTTCCAACTCAATAGTTGAATTGTCTACTGCAATAGTAATGGCTTGATTTGGTCGCGTGTTCTTTGCATTTCCAGCAACTATCCATCCTAGACGTGTGTTTTGCAATATAAACTTGTTTTTGGTGAATATTTTTCCATCAGTAAGCAATTCAAAGAAACTATCTGCTCCTATTATCATATCGATTTCTGCCCCTTCATGAAAATGTGGATCTGCAAGTTGATATTCATTGAACTCATTTAAATCGATGAACTTGGTGATTGACGGTGTCTTGTTAGTTAGTTTAGGAAATACCAATGCTTCGATCTGGAAGCTTGGTTTGCCTTTGCTCCAGGGTGTTATAAGCAAAGTCACTGCTCCTCTCGTGTGTCCGTTGGTGGTAGCTCCAATGCCAGATATTGCCAATTTCCCATTACGTCGCTTGAGTTGTAGCCTTTGAGCACATCTCTCTGTGATGAATGAGCTCTCTGATCCCGAATCTAGTAATGCGCGATATGTTTGGTATTGATTGTTCACATCTAGCACATTGACTAAAGCGGTTGGTAGTAGAGAACTTCCGACGTGGTCAGTTGTAGTAGTGCAGCTGTGGCAGTTCGAAGTTGATGTAGTCTCTACATTGGAATTTATATTAGATACGGCTACTGTTGTTGACTCACTCTGGTTTGGTAAATTTTCATGTAGCAAGGTATGATGCCTACTATTACACTGTCTACATCGAAATCTAGATCTACATCTATAAACATTATGATTATCATGTAGACAGTTGATGCATCTGTTATGTTTCTTCAAGTAATTCTTTCTATCATCAGTCGACATATCTTGGAACTTGGTGCACTCAAATAGTTTGTGGTATGTATCCGGACACAGTGAGCATTCTTGAGTTGTTGGAGTACTTGATACCATATGACTTCTCGCAATAGGTTTCGGATGGTTGTTTTGCTGTTGATAGCGTTTATGAGAGCTCTTTAAGGAATCCAACGCATCTACTCTTTTGGTGAGAAATTCGAAGAACTGTTTTACGGTTGGAAGGTTGAATTCAGACGAAGCTTGAGCCCATAATCCATTAGTTTCAACGTCTAATTTACTGATCATGATATGAATCAGCCAGTGATCTCTGGATTCAGCCTCCTCACCTAGTGCCTTTAATCCACGGAGAATTTCGTCGGATGTATCCAGAAGTTGTCTCACATTCGCACTGTTGGCGGTAAATAATGATGGTTGTGCCATAAAGTTCTTTATAAATGCGTGTATCGTATGCTTCTTCCTATCATACCGCTCCCTTAACTTCATTAACGCTTCTATGTAATTAGCATCCGTGATGCTGAAATGTTTTAATAGAGTGGCAGCTTCACCCCGTAATGCACCTTTTAGGTATTGCAGTTTTTGTGATGGTGTGATTCTTGTGTTGTCGTGAATCGTTGAGCAGAAGAGGTCATAAAATGACTGCCACTCCGTGTAGTCACCTGAGAAGATCGGAATTGTCAACTTTGGGAGTTTGACATCCACGTGTCCACCTAGTGCTGAATTGTCGAGAATGGATTCGTTTATAGGCGCTGTTGGCTCGATTTTTGCTCTTAAGATTTTATTCAACCCAGAGACTACCTTATAATAGTTATCCTCAAAATCTGGATCCAATTCTTCATCATTATTGAGCGTGATTATTTTGTCTTCAACAATACTGAACTCACTGCGATATCTTTCAATATTCGATAATCTTACTTTTATGTCATCAGCAGTCGTAACGCTGCTTGCTGTATGAATAAAGTTTAGCATCTTTGTGACATTTCCTTTAATATATGACCGCCGTTTTTTAAGAGTAATTAATTCAGCCATTGTATTATTCGAAAACTATCACAGCACTGCTTTATTGGTTTTCACTGATCACTATATTTCTTGATTTATAATATTGAACCGCGTGGTGTTATATGTTAGACGCAAGTATTTGTGGGTTTTGATACACGAATTTAAAAATTTATATTATTTTTATCGTTAATATAATATTAAAAGCTCAATTTGGTTTTTAGTTTTATTTGGTTTGATTTATTGAATAAATATTAAAGTGATACTTGCTTTTTGTGGTTAGGTTAACACGTGCTTCTAAGTTGTGTTGACTATGTTCTGCTTGTTTTGGATAAAATCCGGCTCGAAGGACCAATGTCTGGACCGTAAATGGGTGTACGATGCAGAATGTTGATGCTGTTTATTCCGTAGAATGGGTGTACGGTGTAGAATGTTAAAGTGTTTTTCAACTGCTGGGTTGGTGTCTATATACCGTAGAATGGGTGTACGGTGTAGAGTGTTATCACAATTGATGTTTACTTTGTATTTATTATTTGTATTTATTTTGATGTTTACAGCTTGATGTTAGTATATAGAATGAATTTTATTATATTATTTTACACAGAGTGTAATTTCAAGTTTACAATTTTTTCATATAGATGGTATAAGTTCGATCATCATTTAACGAACGCATAAATTTCAATTTTACATCATTATACATAAATATTGAGGTAAGAATTTTATATAAACATAAACAATGTAAGTTAAATATAATTGAATATAATTTTAGATACGAGAAAAATAAAATATTATACGTTGAAAGTTCCGTGTAAGTATATATATATCAGTTACGAAATATAGAATGATTTATTCTATATATTATAGTAAAATTATATTTATATTGATTTGGTTTGTTTCTTAGGTTAGGTTGACGGAATAACATATTTATGGATGTATTGGGTCATCAATAAATTTAAAGATAGGTGGTATAGCTATCTATATTGGATACATTTTAAATGTTCTTTTTTTTGTTTTAGGTTTTTTTCCATGGTGAAGATCAAGATCTACGACACAGAACCAACCTCTTTATTTTGCCAAGCACATTGTTTTTAGCCTTCATCAATTCGAATAGGTGGTTTATTTGTTCCAATTTAAAATAGAAATTTAAACTGCCCAGACTTATCTTCGTAAGCCTATTTCTTTTCTTGAATTGCCCCACCCAACTAGTGTGGAATCTGAAATTAGCTGAGCTAAATGAACTTGTAAAACTGTTTGTTTCGGCAGCCTAGTTTTCCATTGCTGCAATAATGTGGTTGTTGGATTCTGACATTTGGGGATCCACTCACTGAACCCCTAAAGCAGCAGGTACCAGAGTTTCGAATCTGTGCACCGTAATTGTGTCATTGATTTTCTTCTTTTTTTATTGACGTGCTTTTCACTAGTATTTTATACTTACTATACCAGATTTTATTGCAAGCGCTTCTGACAAGTGAAACACAAACGCTGTTTGAAGCTGCGTTTCCTAATGAACGCTTCATTACAGTTTTGCTCTGCCCTTTTTCTATGCGATTGCAATTAACAACTCCACGCTGGGCGGAACTACGGTTTGTGCTAGCCGTCATAATATGACATATTCGAGTTTGCTCATGATATTTTCCTGTATCCTTAAGCCAGTATCAAAAAAAAAATAAAATAGACAAGATTTTGGCTACCTAAAATATAATAAATGTATGCGACCAGCCAGTCTATGGTCTTAGTTCAAAGTTGTAATTGAAACATAAAACTACTTGTAGTTTAACTACCAATGGAGAAAACTATACTAAAGTATTAAAACTACACACGATTTGAATGTAATACACAGAGAAAGTATTTTTTTATAACAGACTATTACCGGTGTATGAATCATGCCACAGCACTGAATAGTTTTGTAATAAATTTTTAATTTGAACAAAAAGTTTTTTATGCTTTTATCTAAAGACGTAAACTAAACACAGAGCAGATACTGAGAGAGAGACAATGAGAGAATGAGAGACTCAAAATCGGAAATTGGTAATTTTGAATTTCTACATAATATAAATTGCAATCATACAATATGCTTTTAATGTTCTTACACATGAATTGAAAGTTGATGAACATAAATTGGAACGAACATAAAATAACATTTTTACGGTCTTAATTGTAATTCTTCTTCTTCTTCTTGTTTTTCGTTTCGATGTGTCTGTCTTCAATTGTTTGTTGCACTACTAACCAAAAAAAAAAATTATTCGAAATTATTTTGTACTTTTGAATTAATTTGAAACCATAAATTAGTTAATATTTGAACATACCATTAAAATGTTCAGGTGTTTGAACAGCTATATATATATATATCATTGTTTAGAGTATGAGTATGCCAATTTTTAACGGTTATTTAATTGGTAACAAAAAATTAGTGGTTTGCAATTGGAATGTTTGTATAATCTGTGTTTGTGTAATCTGTGCAACCCTACAGTGTTTTTTTTTACTTTTATAGTAAGACACAAAAACCTGAACTTTATTTATTTAGACTACTAAGTTTCCTTACGTTAATTCTACTTTAAATCTTTGAAAAGCTATTAGTATATATCAATCTTAGATATATTCCACATCTGCCGATTCCAAAACCCATTGTTTTCAACGGCAGCAGTACGCCTTTTAGTTGCAATAGTTCATAACTACCTGTTCATATTCATTTCTACTAAAATACATAGTTTGAAATGGTCTTGCTATATTATATAGCGGATGGAGGGTGCGGCTCAATAGCGTAGGTAGTGAAGCGGATCAAGTAGTTTTAGCGTGTCTCCATTGTTGCAACTATGTTAAGGTCCACCAATTATGTCTAATATACCTCCACGTGGTACCATCTGGGCAACGACCTCGGTTGGCAAAATATTAGATGCGAGTGTTAGCACTATAAAATAAAGGCCGAATTAAGGTGTTACGCGACCCGTGTTGATAATCAATCTGGCTGGGGGCCCTTTTTAAATACTTCAGTTAGAACGGGGCCTCTGGATACTTGGCGTCCTCCAGATATATTAAAGCCTTATCCTTGTATTGCGGATCTCTGCAAGGACGGGCCTTCTTTCTCCAATACTCGTGGGACGAAGTATGAATACATTACAAAAAAAAGGAAATCAACAACAAACAAAGCGGCTGGTACTCGCTTAAAACCGGTTAACATAGGAAAAGAGAAACGAATTTTAAGACCCTGCCTCAAGAATGAAGCGAGGATGGACATATGCGGGAAAGGTGCAGATCCCTCTAAACCTTCCTATAATGCAAGGACGAAAGCATGGAGAGTCTTAAAAAAGCTACAGGCAATTCCGACGGCCAGTAGAACTGACAAAGACATTGCCACACTGGAGTAGGCTAAAAAGGATACGCGTTCTATGCAGCTTATGCCGGGAGGTTCTACTGAGAGCTCCATGTCTAAACTACAGTGATCTCAGGAAGAATCTCCTAAGGACGTTAAAAGATCTAATTTGCCGGCAACTACTAATAGATCTTTTAGCGAGGTTTTGAAGGACCCGCTTGTCGTAGCTGTTATTTATGCGGCAAAAGAGGGTGGCAGTATCTCTCCTGCTGATTAGAAGAAGATGTAAAGGGTTTTATCCGCTTCCTTCTTCGGAATTATGTAAGAGAACCCTGGAGTTGTCCCTTCTTATCGCGATGGTGATTAGTACAGGAACTATATCAAGCTGACAGCCTGTGCCAACAAAAATTCTCTTGACCTATATAAAAAGGCAAATACCAGCCTAGGGGCTGGAAGTTACTGCTGTTCAGAACATACCAGTAAGGCAGAGGGCTTGTGCATGGATTTCGACTGAACCTTGTGATCCCACAGAGATTTTGGAACATATAAGGATTGGCAACCCATAGCGTCCTTCCCACAATTGGAAGATTGCCAAGATGGAGGTAAGAACGACTTTAGATCGGTTGTGATTATTGTCAGTAAAGAATCGCTGGTGGAGCTGGCGAAGACTAGTCACACTATAAGCTATGGTTTTGGCTCTGTAACGCTTAAGATTTATAAGATGGATGAGGCTATAATGTCAGGGACACCAGAATCAGTCGAGGGTACATCTGCCATGCCTGGATCCTCGGTTGAGGCTTAGTGTCCTGACGACAATAACACGATTCCTATTAATTTGGACCATGAGTTGTCCAGGTCAATGGAGTCAATCAGCTGTGGACTCCTAGAGTCTTCTGATTCTAGGTAAGATCTTATCTGTTGTGGTTCCCGAATCTCCCAAATCTACATAGGAATTAGATTTCCTGGTTGATAGGATGCCTAATGCTTTCAATAAACCTATTTAAGGTTCGTGTTCTCACAGCAGTCCTAAGGGTCTCGCCCACTGTGGTGGTCTAAGGAGTTCTACAAGTAATGCGTCTCCTAAAGGGAAGTCTTGAAACGTTATAAATATAAATTAAGGAATGCCAAAATCAAAACGTGGAGGCAATTCTGTAAAAATATACAGGTGTCTTCTGAGGCAGCTAGGCTACGTAAGGTTTTATCAACTTGTCCTGCCATTCCAAGTTATCTTCAACGAATGGATAGTATGTGGACTACAACGGGAGCGGAATCTTTGAATCTTCTACTGGAAGCTCACTTTCTGAGCTGTTCCGAGTCTCCACTTGCTCTGCGAAGGGCGAACACGGCTTTTCGGCTCGATGGAAAGATTGTCAGCAGGATGAACATCCTGCGGTCAGCAAACAGTTTTAAGCCGTTTAAGTCAGCAGGTCCGAATGGCATTATTCCAGCCGACATTCAACAGACCTCTGATTTTGCGGTTCCCTGGCTTGAGGTGATCTTCAAAAGTATCCTGACACTATGTCTCATTCCAACAAAATGGACTGAAGTAAATGTTACTTTCGTACCTAAGGAGGGAAAACGCTCTCACTGCGATTCGAAAGACCTTAGGCCAATTAGCTTATCTTTTTTTTTTACTAAAAATTCTGGAGAGACAAATAGAAGCTTATATTAGCCGGTTAAGCTGTCTGCATCTCATCATGCTTACTGTAAAGGGAAATCGATTGAATCGACACTACACTCCCTCATATGCCCTATCGAGAAATTGCTCGAACATAAGGAATTCTTCCTGGTGACTTTATGATGTAGAGGTGTCTTTAACAATGTTAAACCTGAGGCAATCACGTAGGCACTCTCAGATTTAGGGGTGGATGAATCACTAGGCTGCTGGATTGATCAGACGGTTAAGAGCAGGGTCAGTTTGGCTAAAATTGGTGAGGCATCCGTCTGTAGATTTGTGTGGGATACACCACAAGGAGGTGTATTATCCCCCCTTCTTTGTAACTTGGTCATAAATGACCTGTTTCTAAACCTGGGGGAGCTTTAAAGTGGCTGCTTATGCAGATGAAATTGCACTTGGTATTTTCGGTAAATATCCAAGTATCCTGAGAGATCTCATGCAGAATGCTCTTGGTATTCTAATCAAATGGACCAATAGGTGCGATCTAAATGTCTAAATTTTTTCTAGGAAGTAAAATCTTCCCTATTTTGAACCACCCAATCTTAACGGAGTTGGTTTGAAAATCACTGATAAAGTAAAATTCTTGGGTCTTATTCAGGACAACAAACTGAATTGGAAGCCTAATATTTTGGAAAGAGTAAACAAAGCTACTGTAGAGCTATACTCCTACAAAAATGCCATTGGAAAAGGATGGGGGCTTAACCCCCGTATCGTATACTGGCTTTATACCTCTGTAGTAATACCTTTTCTAATGTACGGAGTCTCAGTTTGGTGGCCAGCTCTAAGTATTAAGGCTAACCAAAAGTTGTTGATGAAAGTTCAAAGAAATGCCATACTTTGTATTAGTTGTGCACTTAGGAGCACTTCTACTCAAGCACTGAACATTTTCTTTCATCTCATGATATTTTAGCTAAATAGATGGATGCCTGTACTGCTAAAAGGCTCATATTAATATCCATGTGGACCTGCAATACAAAGGGACATTCGTCTATTCTAAATAATAAAAGAATTCCCAAATCAATCGACTATAGCATCCCGTCATCCTACCTCGAGGCTAAATGTATAACTGATATCCGCTCCATGAGAGGACTGAGCGAGTAAAATAGTTATGATAGTAAAGGATGGATGATAAAGCTGGCTGTGGGATATTCTGCGAGGAATTAAATCTAAACCTTTCTTTTCGCCATCCTGATCACTGTAGTGTTTTTCAGACAGAAGTCATTGCAATTAAGGACGCCATAGATTGGATAAAGTATCATGTAATATCTGTAAGAGATATTGGCATTTTTACGGACAGTCAGGTTGCAATTAAGGTCCTACAATCAGGCTTTCTTACGTCGAAAGTAGCCCGGAACTGTCTCTCATCTCTTAACGAGATGGCTGTACAGTTCAACATCCATCTTACGTTGATGCCAAGGCAGTTTAACATAACGGGGAATATTAATGCCGCTAGACTCGCTAGACTGGGTACCTACTGTAGCATATTACCTAGTAAGGCTGACACCACTTTATACGTGTAAGCTACTTCTTAAGGAAGAAGCATACAAAATCACAAACGAAAAGTGGTCAAAGCATAACTCATACGTCATCACGCGGGAGATTTGGCCTATACTCGACTTAGTCAGGTCTAACCAACTAATATCTATGAAGCGTTGTAGTATTGGTAAAATTGTGGGTGTCATCACTCGACAGTCTCTCATTGGTAAGCTTGCAAGTAGACTTGGTGTTCTCTTTCATAATTACTATCATGGTTGCATGGATGAAGAGGAGGAGGAAACTGTTCTCCTCTATTTAAGCACCTGTCATAGCCTGGCTCTGTAAAGGCATAAGTTTCTAGGAGCTTGTATCCTGTGTGATTTTACAGACCTCAGCAGAGTGCATGTTAGGGATATTTATTGCTTCGTCAGGAGCTCGAATTGGTTTCAGTAGCGAGAAATGGAGAAGAATATTTGTTGTGGTAGGGCTACGGACCTTTTTTATGTCTATGCCACGTCTCTAAATAATAGCCACCTAAACCTAACCTAACCTATTATATACCCATTATTTTTTCCGAATGGTGCCTCAATCTTATACTACTGCATTGTATCAGGCAAACTCTCTATGTAAATGCTTCCCCATTGAACCCAATAGATTTTTTACAAAGGCTAATTCTCTGTAAAGTAACTCGATGTCGGCCGATGTTTCATCTACTTCTTAAACTCGATTAAAACCAAAAAATCTGTCGTGTTCAAAATCGTGTAGTCTTTGACCTAATACTTGGAATACTAAAGATCTAATTTACTGCTTTATTCGGGTCGTAGCATTTTTGACAACTCTTTCAGCCTTGAATTTTGTATCGGGTGTGTTTCTACATATTACAGTCGAGTCATCTGTTTTTATAAGAAAGACCACTCAAGAATTCCATGTATTATTGTGACTTTACTGCTTCTGATATTGGAAGATGACTACGATCATAACGATTGAATGATATTTTCTTTAGGCTTTAGTAAACAGAATCTGCGCGCAGTTTGTGATAGGGTTGACCTGTTTAATATTGCCACTAACTATTTTCCTTCTTTGATCATTTTGACCATTTATTTTATACTTTTAGAAACTCGTTTATTAATGTTATTGGTAGATCTAGCAGAAATTTTATCAAAGTTTTAGTAGCTAGTGCTACTTAGTTTTTCTGCTTCTTTTAATAAGGAAAGGCAACCCATCTGATTCATTGTTGCGAGTATTTTTCACCATCCTACATGGTCCTACATGGTGATTTATTTGACCAGCTGATGCAGTATTATAGTTTTGTAAGATGGATGGTATTCATATCTATAGCTGCTATGCTCACCCCAGTTCAACCATAGAAAAGTTCAGAGTCTTTCTGAATCAATAGTGATGAACGCCATCATCACAACAGCTGTACAAGCCAAAATTGGCCCTTTAGTGAGATTGTTTACAAACCTAAACGTAAAAACGAGTTAATTGCTAAAGATATTAGTAAAACTTTCCTGGAAGCATTTCCATTTACTTCCAATATTGACAAAAAACAAAACTTGTTGGCTTTAGGTAGAAAAGATGATTTTTGCTTGGAGCGTAAAAGTAGTTTATGATTGGCTTTCCTCTATGGGTTTGCTGTTGACGGAACAAAAGACTAAAAAAGTGTTGATCTTAGGAAACGCGCATAAAGATTACAGTGGGTGATCAACATATTATGTCTAAAGCTTTTATTAAGTACCTGGTAGTGTTAATCAACGCTAGAGTATCATTTATAGCCCTTTTGATTACTGTGTGTAAGAAAACTGGGAGAGTAAATGAGGCTTTATCGAAAATAATGCCGAACGTATAGGAGGAGCACACCAAAATGATTACTACCTAGTATAACATGGTTGCATCTATATAAGTAGATAAATGAATTGCTGAACAGCTGTTGTTACGCAAACGGTGTTGTGTTTACATTTTAGTGTGTTCGGTCGGAAGGTTAATACACTGTGATTTGAGTCTCTGTATTCCTGTGTCATCGGGACAGTGTTCTCTCTTCAGTTTTGCAATATTCGTGAATTGCGGACAAACTTTGCAGCCGTGGAACACCATACAGCTTCCACAAAATCAGCGATTCTACTTCTCATCGAGACTAAAATTTTGGACTCCGGTGATTGTTCGGCCATCGGTATTAAGGGTTACTCCTTAATCCATCGGATTATTCACCATAAGAGGCTGGCCATGTATATTCGCAACGATATACCTTTTTCCATTCCCAGTTTTTTAGGCCAAAGCACGAAAAATGAGTTCAGCTTCATCTGGGTTGAAATTCATGTCTCGAGACACCCCTTCTTCCTATGTGGTCTCTATCGAAGCCCAAATATTGCAAACTGCGCTACTCATTTTGAGTTTGATACTCTGTCAGACTCCATTGAGCGTATCCTTCAGAAATCACCAAATGCTGAAATCGCTGTGGCAGGTGATTTCAATGTCCACAATGACAAGTGGCTTCCTTATTCTAAGTCCGTAACACCAGCTGGTGTTACGGCTGAAATGTTTGCAGCTTTAAACCAACTCACACAACTTGTAGATCAGCCTACGAGGATACCAGCTCGGGTCAACGATACGGGTCATTTACTGGATCTATTTTTAACTTCTCATGCGGAGAAATATAGTATCTCCGTCAGTGCTCCTTGAGGAAACTCTGACCTTCGGCTTATTACAACAGAATTTTCAATGTCGTGGTCGTGCCAAATGAATGTTCCGCCTAAACGTCATTTATGGCACTGTAAAAATGCGGACAGGGGAGGAATGAACAAGTTCTTTCCAGAGTTTGAATGGTACTCTTGTTTTGCCTTCGGTAATATTGACAATGCAGCCATTCTGGTTTCGACTGTCATTCTCACGGGAATGGAACAGTTCATTCCTTCCAGTCTCTCTAAGCCAAATAAAAAAAATCAGGCAATCCTTGGCATAATCATGCCTGTAGCAAATATGTCAAGAACCCGTCAATTGAAAATTTAGCTATATTTAAGGCGGCTAGAAATCTGGCAACGCAAACAGTGTCCCAAGCTAAAAAAAATATCAAAAAAAAGTTCGAGATGAGTTGCGGCAGGTCTTAAAGCAGGGCAATAGCAATCGGACCTTTTGGTCCTTTGCCCGCAAAGTAGAGGAAAACTTCTTGAACAGTAGGGAATCATCAATACCACCTCTGAAAGATGGGGACTTTATTTTTTCTACAGCTCAAGAAAAATCTAATCTCTTCGCCTGAATATTTGCAGCAAACTCTAATTTACATAATTCTAACTTAATACCCCCGATTATCTCTCTATCCAGTTCTTCGATGCGCCGCATTGGATTTAGATCTAGAGTTGTCGCTAAAGTCCTTGCAAACATTAACACCAACAAGTCAGTCGATCCGGATTGTATCCCCAATTGTGCTAAAATATTGCTGTAAATCCTGTCTAAGCCACTATCATATCTGTTTCACCGATCTATGTCTTCTGGCATTTTTCCTTCCATCTGGAAAACTGCTAACATACATCCTGTGCCAAAAAAGGGTAGTAAATCGAACCCTTCAAATTATCGCCCAATCGCTATCGTCTCGGTGCTTTCTAAAGTACTTGAGACCACAATCAACTTCCAGCTGATGAAATATTTGAAAGCTTATCATCTAATTTCTGATCGCCAGTATGGTTTTCACGGAGGGCATTCAGCAGGTGATTTAATTAATGTTGTTACTGAACAATGGAACAGAAGCATTCATCAATCTGGTGAATCTCAAGTCAGTGTACTCGATATCTCAAAAGCATTTGATCGCGTGTGGCACAAAGGTTTGCTGTTTAAATTAAGGGCAGTTGGCCCTCACGATTCGTTAATTTTATGGATTGAAAATTTTCTTCTTTGTCGCAAAATCCAAGTGGTGGTGGATAGTGTGACTTCCGATCAACATCTTATAAACGCTGGTGTTCCTCAGCGATCTGTCCTTTCTCCAACCCTTTTTCTAATTTTCATCAATGATCTTCTATCACCAACTCTCAATCCAATATACTCCTATGCTGATGACAGCTCACTTTCCACCTCTTAAAGTTTACCTTCTTTTTCATCGCGAAACGATGTTCTCGCAGAAAGAATGGCTATGAATGACCGCCTTACAGAGTTGAATTTAATCCCAACAAATTTCAATCTTCTGTTGTTTCTGGCCGAACTGATGGTTATTCACCATCTTTTCTGACTGGTAAACCCCAGCTTGGCTACGTCCAGAGATTCTAGGAGCCTTATGCGTGTTTTACAAGTACTTTCATGGTCATTGTTCATCGGAACTTTATGAATTTATGCCTGGTTTGTCAAAGCCCGCGCGTAATTTAAGACGCCTGGTACACCGATACAATCTGGAAATTAAATTCGCGAAGACCAATAAATTTAAAAATTCATTTTTAATGTTAGGAGTACGCGAATGTGGAATAAACTGAACGACGAGACGTTTCCCTTGGAATACAATTTACAGAGATTCAAACTTAATATCAAAAGTAAACAACTAGAAGACTGAAAACCTTTATTCCTTTTATTCCTCTCTTACCTTTTTCCCTCCTAATCCTCCCTTTTACCTTTTGCAGTAGTGCTGTGTGTTTGTTGCTAAAACTTTCATATAAAGGATATACATATCTATATCCTCAGTGCTCTGAACATTTATATAAAAAAAAATAAAAAAAATGGCACCTCGATTTGAGCAAATGTTATGGAGAAGTGTACATATAAACATCATGTGGCAGCTGTTTATAGAACAAGTGTCTTAAGAATGGTTGATACATTTAAAAGGATAGTATAGTATTATGACCTATGTGGATACTGTGAATGAATGTCATCGACTAATCCGACTCTAGTTTTAAGTTTTACAACTCATATACCATTCGTCATCGTAAACACCATAATTCATTTTTATTTTTCCTTTATCTTCAATTTAGGAGCACTTCTAATTGGCTGGATTATTTTTCTCTATTGGAAGCAACTGCTTTTTTTTCATGGTTTGTTCCAGCAGCTTTATTATTATTTAGCTTCTATATGACATAGAATCTGTAACGCATTCATTTCACTTCGCCCTCCGTTGATGAATGTGTTGCTTGTTTTATTATTGACGCTAATTGATGGCCTATTTACCCAAAAGCAACCTTTAAAGGTGGTATGTTGGTAATTTTGACACAAACTTCTCTTAAACGCTGATAGTGCTTACATTTTTTAGTTTATTGCTATTTAGTATAGTTTTGAGAATGCCTTCTGCATATTTTATTCGATTATTCTTTGCAATAATCTTTCCTTTACTTGCTGTGCTGTATCTTTGTATCTGCGTTTTCGCTCTGCCTTGATTTTGTAGATACATTTCCTCATTTTTTTCCATGCTTCATCAGTGATCTAAGGTCAGTATTGTATTTTTGGTAAAAATACGTTATTTTTTTTTTAAATCTAATTTATATTAATTTTAAAGTTTTGTGTCAAATAAAGTGTATATAAATTCGATTTTTGGCGATTATAAGACGTATTTGTCATAAGACGTTTAATTCAATTTATTTGTAATGTTTAATTAATTATTTGAAAATCTAATTTGTATTACAGTTAAAATTAGAGAAATTCTCTTATCACGTGTCGAGCACGAACCTTATTCGCTCTTCTCTGCGAAAGGCTAAATTCTGACGCAAGACGGAACTCATCTTCAAACCAATCAGTTTTGGATTTAATTTTCACCATACTTATATAGTCGGTAACGCTCCGCTTCTTTTTTGACACCCTGTAAATTTTGTTTATATATATATTTATGTATCATTCCGCGAGTATATTAAACCCACCTCGTATTACTATAAGTTGAAAATGGTTTAAAAATAATGAGGAAGGAGTTTCACATATCGCTTCACCACATATGCAAGTGCAATCATGCTTCGTTTCCGTTACAATATATAGAAATGAAACATCATGCTGAATGTGAAAATTAATTTTAATTTAATTATGTGTTAGGTGCACAAATTAATTAACTCGATATACGTCATGGGTACGAACATTCGTTTTTTTTTTTTTGTGATGTATTTGATTGATCGCTTGATTCGCAATTATTTGTTTCGAAAGTTATAATTATAAAGATCCAAATATTTTTTTTGCAATAACTTGCAAATCTTTTAAAAAATCGTTATATAGTGTTTCGTTATGTTAATGTGGTCAAGTTCAAGCTGTGTTTGTCAGATCTATTACCAATTATTTGTCTACCAATCAATCCTTTGAGAAATAAGATTTCGTATCTTGGATGACTCGAGACCTTCAATTAGAAACTAAAACATGGTCAATTTAGCTTCGGTACGTCCAACGAAGTCAATATGTTTATGAGGAAAATATGTGCTATAGCCTCAATGAAATCGTAAGCGATCGCAAAGTTCATCATTCTTCCTCCACTATCTGTAGCTAGTAAGTAACGAACCAATTAAAGTCATCAATCACGTTGTGGTCTAGTATATGGAACCCATCAAATTATCAATGAAAACAATTAAATTTCTAGGGCCATCTTCACTGTAAAGAAACTAAAGCATTGCGTACGCATGGTCTCCACTTTTTGGCCATGTAGTTTCTTTGAGAGCAACGAGCTCCGCAGATGATATTGTTTCATGGCTGATATATTATCATTAAACGCGCCTGGTGTTATTAACCATGTGTTCGTTACCGTTAGTGGGGCCTGGTTAAATTCTGGCAATATCTATATTTATTTCTGTTGAAATTTTTAACAGATGTTCTTTTTAAGATGCGGGTAGTCAGCACAGAAATTCAAGCTTTCTAACCACCAGTTTGAAATTATATTTAAAAATCTTCACCGCAGTTTCCTAAATGCCGCCAAAGTGTGGAGTGTTTGGCGGCATGAAATGCCACTAATTAATCCTCTCCGACCAACAAATCTGCGAAAAGCGGCCAGAAATGCACCAATTGTCAAATCTACTACCAATTCTAGGCAAGACCGAGCAATTAGTGCAGTGGTTAAAGCTGCGATGTTTGGGACGGGAGGTACCGGGTTCGAATCCCAATAAGGGGAGAGTTGCGAAAAGGATTGTTTATCACCTGATTACGATCAGGTTTATGACGAAGAATACAACTATGACCCCCTGTTGGAGTGTAGAATCCTTGGACCTAACCATCGTCCATGTCAGTACAGGCTGGTTAGAGCAATGCAATGTGCAGATGGATTTAAAATTGAAGCTGCATTCGTGTGCCCTCGATTTGGCTGGTGACGGCGTAAGGTAGGACAAAGAAAAATTAACCGCGAAAGAGTTGGGAAAGCTTCGGCTCCAGAAAAGATTTCAAGGTTCAAAAAAAAGAAAATATAACCGGTCTGGAATAAAACAAACTACTATAACCATATCCTTGTCACGAATGAGCCAGTACTTCTGTCTTTACAATCCAAGAAGTAATTGTGAACCAGCATGGCGTAATTTTAAATGCTAGTCTTCTACTAAACGTTTAGCTAATTTCTTTCTTGTAAGGATGGTAAGTTGATGTTTAACACTCTCTGGCACATTGGCATTATGTAAACGATCGCCCACTCGTATAGTTGTACGATTCTTGTCACAAACATGGTACCAATATTGTCTCAAATCGGTTTCACTTGATGTTTCAAGCCATCTAGAGATTCTTATTGCTCTTAAATCGTTCATTTTAATAGGAATTGCAAGCCAATCTGATTCGATCGTTTCAGGTAATGGATTTGCATGGATATAATCCCTGTGGTAGCCTTTGTTTGAACATTTCTAATTAAGATGCTCGTTTTAATACGGATTTTATGTTAAAATGATGGTTGCAGATCAGGAATTGATTTGGAATTTTCTTTTAGTTTTCAAAATTGGTGACCATTCTTATAATTTAACGTTTGACGTAGTTTGGCACGGCAAACTAGCTGGACTAGCTTAAGAATCCATCTGGTTAATCGCCTCGACAAGTCAGGCAAGTTTATAAGCCAGTGGAGACTCTCGTGGTCCGAGATTATGGTACACTAGAACCCCTCCACGTAACACCGGTATTTTATGACACAAAAAGCACAGTAGCTTAACATCATAAGTAACACTGTACGGGCGGAGTTGTGTTATTTCGAATAAAAGGTAATGGAGAATTTTATATAGCACCTCACCAATACTAATTGGGCCAGAAAACGGTTAATTCAATTGATTTGATCAATCAAATCACCTCACCAACACTAGTTGTCGATGCATCAACTGGGATGAAAAATGGCATTTTGTCGTCAGCGTTCATAAGGAACGGAGTGTCGACGATTTCAAGCAACTTTCTGATTGACTTTAAGCAAATCCGTGAACAGAGCTGCAACCAAAGAATAGTTAGTGTTACATCTACGAAACTATCTGCTCATCCCAAGGAAGCGACGAAGTTACCTAATGATGATAGGTTTGAAAAATTTCGTGATTGCTTTGACTTTTGCGGGATTAACTCTAATGCATCCTACCCCGATTAAACGCCCCAAATACTTTATTTGTCAGGGAATGAATCTACTGTTATTGGCATTTATAGTAAGGTTGGCTCACCGCAACCGCTCAGCTACTAGTATCAACAAAAACAAGTGTTCCTCAAAAGTACTTTACGTTATACGGATGTTGAATAAGTACACAAATACCCTTTCGTGGTACTAGTGATTAATTCTTGTGTTGGGTTTGTTAGTTCCCCAACAGGCGCCTCCCCAGGTGGTGGATAGGGGAAAGCTCGCCAGATATGGCAGGTACCGAGGAAATCAAATGCTCGAGGTGGACCAAAAAACACTAGCAAACCCAAGCTAAGGTGGCACTACATACGCCAATAGCTGCATGGCTAAGCGGGTGCTTAGTCGTTAGTTTGTGAACTCAGACTTTGGCGACAGTCGGTTTAAATCCGTAGCTTTCCTATGATAATGCAGAGCTCTGTTGCCGTTATTTCTCGCGCTACTCGTGAGATCAACAATTCATTATCAACAGCATCAAAACAAGAGCCTGGAGCTAGTTTTGAAAATAGTACAGCAAAAACAGAGGGAAGGTAGGTAAAAGTGGTCGACAGTCAGGGCTGTAGTGGCGGGTATCGGTTGAGAACTTGCCATGTGAATTGATTTGGAGGGCTCCGAGGGTCAGATGGATTTAGATCTGGTACAAAAGGAGCAAAAGTCTGGCAAGAGGAAATTCGCATCTCTAGAGTGCAGAAGCGACTCAGAAAATGAGACAAAATCGATCATCGTGATGATGGGAGAAACGGCGAAGGATGAATTCCAAAAATGTAGCACAAAAACAAAAAACACTACTATGGGCGTAAAAAAATGGACTTCTGGAACTAGAAGAAGTGCATGAAGTGATTTCTTACATGCGGATCAAACAAACGAAGGTAGAAAGGAAGTCTGACAAGCAGGATAGGATGAAGCCCGTCACGCAGGGGAGTCAAGCGACTGGACGACCGCAAACTATCCGAGCGGTCCCGAAAAGTTGCAGGAACGCCGTACAGACAGAAGAATTGAAATCGGAAGTCAGGACCAGAATGGAAGTGCCTACTAGGGAAAACGACACTTAAATCGCCGTCGTTAATAAAAATACTTTACGAGTTAACAGACGCCTTCTTAACACAGGTGAAAATATTGATGGTCTTCCGGATGAATGGACTACACCTATAGGAATCATACTAGAAGGAAGAATCGGAAGAGAAGTAGGAAAGGCCGGGAAAGAAAAACAAAGGGCAGTGCGATTGTAATCAGACCTGCCCAGGGTAAGACGAATGCGGACGTATGTAAGACGTATGGGGACCTGCCATTCATGGTAGTACCAGCCCTGATGAAGAGGAAACCGAAATCAGGCAAATTAGGAAAAC
The DNA here is from genome assembly GCA_963556175.1 of Tipula confusa. Classification (NCBI taxonomy): domain Eukaryota; kingdom Metazoa; phylum Arthropoda; class Insecta; order Diptera; family Tipulidae; genus Tipula; species Tipula confusa. The sequence goes on along the minus strand of OY744476.1, from coordinate 173,215,077 downwards.
AGTTATTGGAAGAACCCTGCTAGAATTGGGTCGTTGCAAAGATCCGACCAAGCTGCAAGAAATAATAGAGGTGTTGAACCTGAATAGTCTCACAACGATCGAGGAGGTTAAGTTGGCAGTCGGACGCGACTCAGAAGAGGAGGCTCCGGGGGACATTAAAGCCTCCCTTTTTATTTTTGATAGGCACGAGCAAAAAAAGCTGTCGTTGAACTAAACGAACGAGCCAAAAGTTGCTGGAAAAGGGAAGGATGATGTTCGTTTGGGTTTTCGGTAGAGTAAGGAGGATACTGGATGATGTAATATGCTTCAGATGCCTTGGATATGAACACATTTGAGGAAACTGCAACGGCCCAGATTGTCGCGGTAGTTGTTGGAAGTGCAGCAAAGGTGGACATAAAGTATTAAAATGCACTTCCGCTCCAAAGGGTTCTCTTTGTGCCAAAAGACCCAAGAACGGTTGGAATCTTTGTCATGTACAGGGGTCAGATGCCTGCGAAGCCTTTAAGAAGGCTCTGTGGGTTAAGCAGAGAGACTACTGAGGATGAAAGTTCTTTAAGGCAACTGCTGTAATATGGGTGGTTGACGTACATATTATTCGCATAGGCGATCATGGGGTAGGTAACGGCTATGTTTAGGTTAGAAGCCGAGGCACTACCGTCTTTAGCGTGTACCTCTCACCAAATGACGCAATCGCAAACTTCCGTTCTAAGCTTAATGAACTAGAGGGTGCACTTCGTGACACAGCGGAGGAGGTAGTGGTAGGTGGTGACTTTAATGCGTGCGCAGTGGAATGGGATATGCCACAGCATGACTCCAGAGGGGAAGCTGGTTATGAAGATGGAAGCAAAACTCGACCTGATCGTGTTAAACAGGGGCTCAGTTCCGACATACAGAAAACCCGGTTTTGGAAATTCCATCCCTGACATATCATTTGCATCGTCAAGATGTAAGTTGGAGAAAAAAAACACTAGTTATATTTTTGGAGGAAAACCTGGAAAACGTCGGTCCGGTTTCGCAGGGCTATACAACCAAGAATGATATCAAGGCTAAGGTTGATGAGATTGTTCAGCTTATACAGCGAGCCTGCGATTCAGCAATGCCTCGGAAAAAACAACGAAATGGAAGACGTCAGACATACTGTTGGATGGACGAAATAGCGGAGCTCAGAAAGAAGGCACTGAAACTCTGGCGTAGGGCACAACGAGCGTCAAATCAGCTCCAACTGTTTTAGTCCCGAGTTTGCTCTTCGTATTGTTACAGACAACCCAAAGCAGCCAAGTTGTTGCGGCTCTCTTCTCAGATCGCTGCATCAGCCGCTTAGAATCGATTCGCAGAACGAAAATCAGCGTCCTTGCATTCCTTTTAATTTATGAACGACATCAGAAATATTCATTAAGTTGATCCTGATCTCATGGCTGAATAAAACTCCGTAAGTGACGTCATTGTCGTTTTAAATGTCATTAGCCATCTCTAATACTTATCTGTCAGGGTCCAACTCTCACATCCGCATACATGACAACGGGTTTTATTAACACCTTGTACAAACTCAGCTTGTCGGCATTTGCAAGGTATTTAAACTATTTTGCAGTTTTACATTACCAAAATAAAAACCGAAACATTTATAATCCCATTGTTAACAAAGTTCAAGGGACTGGCAAACCTTTGCTTAGTTCAATCTTGCGTTCATGAATTTCATATTGTATCAATAAAACTTTTAATTTCATGACTTGTGCAAATTACTAGTATCAATATATCATTTACATTGTTTTTTATACACGTTGACCTTAAAAAATTGCAAAACATCATTTATCCGATGGTTTATAGTTTTTTGCGCTTGAAAATCTGTCGTTATATTGCATAATTTTTTGTCCAATTCACAAAAAAAAAAATCAAGATGTGTGCCTTCCATTTGGTCCATCGCTAAAATTTACTATTAATGTGTTGGCTGTAGCTTCTGGACAATAATTTTATAAAATTTTATTTGCCATTTGAAAAGATTACGCTGAAGGCCAATAATCAAAATCAAGGTGATGAATTGAACCCACGACGTCAATAAGTTATTTGTTTTTACTTTATTTTTGTTGTTTTCTACAAGTCTGGCGTATGACGCCACGGTGACACACGTAAAATGTGACTAAAATATATTTACAGTTTGGAAACAGTTGTAACTGGAGATTTTCGTTGTTCAAATTTTGATAAATCAAAAAAATTGCTTGCGTAATGATTAAAAAAATGTCACCATTATAGTTTTTAAACAAAGTCAGACTATTAAGATCTCAGATGTTATAGTTCTTAAGGTTGGGTGCTCCCACACCTTCCCAGCAAAGAATCAGTTTACTTCCATTTCGGCATCATATATTCTTAATAGGAATCGCCATCTCAACTTTAGTATCGTTTGGGCTCTTTACCATTTAGGTTTTTCATAAAGCTATCCGACGGAATACAGAAAATAGATATGCCTTAATTGGTATTGATGCAAAGTTTTGATTTGATTCCTTTGCCTTATATCATATATTACCGGAGTTCAATAAGTTTAAGTACCGTCGCAGGCTCTCATTTCATCTCTTTAATTGTGGTTCCAAAGCGGGTTTTATTTGTGAAAGTCTGGTTCTTGGGTCATGTTTTTAACAACAAATTGACTGGGGATTCCCGTTGTACTACTGTCGGTGTAGTGCATTGAGGTACGTATGGTGGACTCTTTAATGGAGCAATTCCATTATTTCTAAAAAATTTTATCAATTGTACAGAGCCGAACGGTGGACCATTGTCGGTTACTAGCTCCTGTAGTAGTTAAAAATTGAAATTGACTTGCGAAGCCTTTGAATCACACCATTTGGTGTTGTTGAGCTCATTAAAGACACGTCAATCCATTTTGACGTCGAATCAATGATGATGAAAACAGTTCTTCCATACAAAAGGAAAAGATCAGCGTGCAACCTATACCAATTTTGATTTTGTAAACATTTTTGCCAAATTCACATCTTCTTTTGTTTCTCAAGCAACATTTTATGACATGGGAATAACGTCTTCATCAGAAAATGCGAGCGCCTCTTTCTCCAATTGAGAATAATTCTTTTCGGCTCCGTTTAATGACGCGGATGCCAATATTATTGGCTTTTCAAATCCATTTATAAAGAGCGTTAAGACAGTACCAATCCCGAACGCACTTGCATCGAACGATAGGTAAATCTTCTTTATTGGATCATAATGACAAAGAATGTTATAATTAGACAGCATTTCGTTACATTTTTGAGCTCGCATGCTTGGTTCCAAGTAAACTTGACTTCTTTGTAAGTTAGCCGGTAAAATGGCAAAAGTTTCGATTTCGTCATATAGAAAAAATGACTTTAGTTACGTTTTTAGGGATCAGATCATTATCGATTGCAGCTACCTTCTCCGGACTTGGAAAAATTCCATCTTTTGATATGATGTGCCTCAGGCCTCTATGGCATATCCTCTATAGCAGGCAAAGGGTAGTGTTCGAATTCAAGCCACTTATTGACACTGACTTTAAAATCGACGCATATTCGTAATCCTTTATCCTTTTAGGCATGACTACAATAGGACTGGCCCACTGACTTAACTGGAAAAAATAGCGGTGTCTACCATTTTATTAAGTTCTTCTTCCACTTTTGCTTTAAGGGCATATGACACACTGCAAGGTTTACAAAATATAGGGTTTTCATTTTTTTAACACTATAATCGCTTTGAAATCTTTTATTGGCCCACTGGTAAGATCTTCAACAATTTCTCTGATATAACTATTAGTTGTTTCACTTAGTTGTTATGCCATTCTCCAATCCGGAATTATTTTATCCAACCAGTTCCGTCCTATAAGCGTTGTAAATAATTTGTTTGCCCTTATTATGACCAATGTTAATGAATATTTCTTACATTCATATTCAACAAGCACTTCAAATTTACCTAACGTTACTAATTTCTCCCCTGTAATTGACCGATAACTCGCTCCTTCCTTTTCTAATTGTGCCTTTGGAAAATATTTATAAAAAAAACTTTCCTCCATTACACTTGCACATGCTCCAGTATCTACATCTATTATTGATTTTCTTTTTATTTCTACAGAGTTCCTTCACATGTCTCTTTTGTTACATAAAAAGTACTTCCAATATTTTGCCGGAATAAATTTTTCACTATGGTTCCTACCACATTTATCGCATGTTTTATTCCAATACCTACTCTCACTTGGATTAGAATTGAATGTTACGAATGTAACGTAGCTAATTCTAAACTAACAGCTCTCCTGCATGTATTTTCAAAGGTAAGGTCACCTCCTACCGATAAAAGCTTCTTTTGAATAGACTCATTTCTCAGTTCAGAAATAAGTCTATCTTCAACGCATATTCAAAAAGTTCGTGTAAGCCGCTTAAGCTCTAAAATATACTCAGTTATGGTTTCGTTCACTAAGTGATCCCGTTTATTAAATTTAAACCGTTCAAAGATAACTGATTTTTCAGGATTGAAATGCGATTTTAATAACTTGGTTATAATTTCGTACGATTTACCTACAGGCGAGTCGGGTACGCATAGGTATCCGCGTTGCCAATGTAGTTTCAATATAACTTCAGCAAGAATAGATGTTGATCGTTCGGCAGCCAAAATAAGAGAGAGAGAGACCCTCGCTTCATTATTACAACCGTAAATATACTGTAAATATACCGGTTGTTATTCTACTATGAATCACAATAATTATGCAATACAATATGATTCCAATACAGTGCGAGATACAACACCTTTAATATCTACTAAAAAACGGTTCACCTTCAGGAATGCTATTAGTTCTTAATGTTTTGATGACGCAATCCTTTCCGTCAATATTGATTTCAAATAGACGAAAGGGAAAAAGTTATAGGGTAATCAGTAGTTAGTCTCTTAAATTTGATTTTGCTTTGGTTTCATAATTCGATTGTTGTTTTCCTTTCTAATTCCTAGACCCACAGTCCCTCTGTTCGTTTTGTGTATAAAAGAGAATGAAGAGTACTCTCCCTTTTGCATTATTTTTCTCGCTTACGAAAGATTTGTATCGCTTTTTGGATAGTTTTTAGGCATGCTAAAACGATGGTTTCATCTAAAGTATAGCCATAAGCGAATGTATAGCTTTAATAAGGGCATGGTAACAACAAGGTGTATAGTAAAATAATTCCTTGTACCTTTGTAGTAGGTTGTCTGTTTTGCGGAATTTCCTCAGATTTCTTTTTTTTGGCTTGGTGAATTGTCTGAGCACAGTTTTGAACTGGTATCGATTGAATTACCTGTGCAAATAAATTATTTAATCTTACTTGAAGTAGCTCTCTCTCTACATTTTGCACCTTTTGGCTTCTCCGCTTCTTATAATCTGCATTACCTTTTGATCCATCCTTACTTTCATTTTACAATTGCCAGAAGTCTTATATGTGGAGTCTTTTAGAAACTGACCGAATAATAGGTAGCCTATTTAGTATCAAAAAAATTATAAAAGATGGGAGGTGAAATTTCAAGTTCATGATCACTGTAAGATGGAGTTTTCTATGCACATCTCTGCAATCTGTATTTGAAAACTTTGATGTACAGAAAATCTACCACATGTGGAACTTTAAGTAAATCAGAATCACGTCCCTTTCAAGTGTCAAGTAATATCAAAATTACACGGAAGTTTTTATTGAATTCCCACAGTTATTCCTTTAAGGAAATTGGAACTGATCATTGCTGAGTTCTTCTAGATTTAGGCCTCCACCATTTACGTTTTTTACAAATTTTTGTACTCTGTTGCTCGACAGCAAGACTGCATTCTTCATCAAACAAGTCATTTTTGGATAAATTTTCATTATCCGTAGTCACCTGAACGGCACTGCTAACCAATATTTTCAATAGGTCCTATTGACATCATCAAGATTGGTTTACACAAGGCTTACATTTCCAATGGCGTTGATTATATTCCGCTCTTTATATTTCCGCTTAAATTAACTGGTAATGTAATTGCAGATCCTGTTTTTGTTTTTTTTAAAGAAATCTCTCTGAGGGATACTTCTCAGCTGTTTGAGAACGCTCTCTGATTAAGCCGATTTTGAAATCGGTCGCTCGTTGTAATAGTTAAAGAATTGATTTCTACGAGATTCAGCTGTCTTGCTAAAGACTTTTAATCCTCGTATCACATCTTCGCATGTGTCACATAATTTCCTTAACTGTTTGGATGAACTCTCCTTAACTCGTGGCCTCGAACTTATCTTTGAAGGATGGAAAACTTGAGTACCGTCAAAAAATGCGAGAATATTTACTTTTGGTAACCACACTGCCGATTCATTTGTAATCCGTACTTCTTCAAGAAAAGTTGACGGACTCTTCAAAAAAACCGCTAAAGACACCAAAAAGCGTGAGACCTAAATGTTTGGATTGTTTTAGTCCTTTTCGGATATTTGAATGAAATAACATTTATAGTTGAATGGTTGAATATTGGAGTTGCTTATAAGAGATGACAGAATGCAGAGCAGTTTAGTAAAATTGTGGTTGTCTTATGTTAACAGTAGAAGATTAGAATATTGGCTACTGGAAAACTGGACCAATTTTGTCATTACTGACTGATCTTTCCTTTCCCTACCCCTCAAAAATTTACTTACTATTGGTCACCAAGTTGTTTGTAACCGGGTCGATCCCAATAATTTAACTAACATCCTGCCATATTCTTCCAAGTATAAAACGGGTGTACGTAAAAACGGGTGTACGGTGGGCTCGGCACTTTTTGGGATATCCTGCTTAATGCTAAATCACCAATCACTTTTCCTTTCTCTCTCTTTCTCTCTCTCTCTCTCTCTCTCTCTCTCTCTCTCTATCTATCTCTCTTTCTATATCTACCTATCTATCTATCTATCTCTCATTCTCTCTCTGGAATTTCATCGCAAATGGACAGATTTTGTTGACTGCTAAGCCGACCTTCATTCATATCCTCTAGACTTGCCACCTTTATGAAAGACAGTCTTCTTTTCGTAATAAATTGACTCTATCCTCCACGAACACAAAAAAGTCCTCCACCAGAAAAATAAATATCACATTTTCTAGAATGCGACCCTGGAATGTAAATTACAATAGATAGTACGGTGGTTCAATACCCATCACTGCCTTTGTTACTGCTGATGGACATTAAAAGTATGGACATTTGGGTAAGCCAATTCCTAGCTATTTTCCAGAAAATTATGAATTGAATAGTTGACGAGACTAATGGGGAAATAGTGTTATATCTAGATCATACAATAATCCCAAGTACGACGATTGCGAAGGGGTTATGGGAAAATTAGAGCGGTTGTTAGATTAATAAAGTGGCATAACCTGTTGCTTAACCTGGTGAACAGCCATTCTTCAGTGGCAAGATAGAATTTTTAGAGCCGAAGTGACAGGATCGCGAGTCAATCAAATCAAAAAAAAGTCAATCAGATGGCCTATTTAAACAGACAGACCACCCAATGTGAACAAAAGTACCATTCATACGAATTAGAAGGCTTAGTCGTCGTCGTGTCATTGTGCATCATTACAAACTTGTTCAACAAAAAATGTGAATGATATAATCGCACAATACGATTTATGCTGAGGGCTACTATATGCGAAGAAGACCAAAAATGAGATTTCAAAATTGTTCAATTGCAATGGTCATTAAACAACATCCCAAATTCAACTACTAGAAATTCGCCACAATACTTAGTTATGACCTATAATCCGATGAGTATATTGAAAAACAAATTATTACTGCCTTAACAGACAATCCAATTGCTGATTTCAACGAACTAAAAGAAATGGCTGTTAATAAAGGAATCGAGCTGTGGTTAAAACTAAAGAGACGTTCGACGGTAAGCACCGGAAACCAAGGATCTATAATAAGGGTGATATGAACACGGAGACCGAGGGTAGATTTCTCAGTTTTAGTTTCCGTATAGGTTAGCACTGGTTTCAGTATCGCTCTATAAAGCGTGAGTTTCTATGATTGCAAGAGATTTTTTGATCGCAGAAGTTTCAGCTGTGCCTAGAAAATATTATAACCGGCAACAATGCGGGCTTTTATATTTGCCTGTAAACCATTTACCACTGTTTTAGCTGACTTGAGGTATTTAAAGTTTCCCACGCAGCTGTAATCATAGTCTTAAGTCACAATATTAGCACTGGAGATGCTCCTATATGTGTTTGAAAATTTATTTTGTTTTTGATGTTTTAAACCGAGTACTCCGGCATTTCGACCCAGCGTTATGAGATTATTGATGATATCATTAGGTAATATTATTGTCTAAGGATTAGACAAGATTTAGTTCAAAATCTGTTCTGTGACTCATTGCGGCTTTTTCCTACCACGAGTTCAAGCGCCAGATTTAATAATCCATCATGAAAATCTTTACTGCCATCATGAAAATCTTTAGTAACATTGCAAGCACCGAGCAATTGGCAACCAATCTTAAGGGCTTTCATTATTAGATAATAATAATTAGATAATAGCGAAGCCCTCTGAATATGTGCAACCTCCAGTTGTATATAGCCTCACCTGCGTATATGAATCTCTACGCAGGTGGACGTTTATTTCTCCAATATTTGTGGGAATATCTCGAACTCATCAAAAAAATAAAACCAAGTAGCTGTATTCTTAAAAACCTGAAGCATCGGAAGGAGACCTAACCCGAAAAGGTGGGTCCTATTGCCATGTAGGCAAGGAATCAAACACAACCTCTCTTTCTAAACAACGATATAGGATCTGACGCGCGGCGAAAAAGATACTGGAGGGATGGGCTACGACTCCCAAGATGCAGCTTACAATAGAATAGAGGCAGCCTGTAATTTGGGCCAGAAAAACTTTCAGCTGCAAAAGCTCGGAAAAAGCCAAAGATACGCAAGGCAGGCTGTAAAAGGTACCCAGTCGAGTATTAAAAAGACGAAAGAAACTAAAGCAACGTTGTCTAGTGCAGACATCATGGAACATGAGGTGATGTTAGTCGCCATTGACAAAAGTTACGAAGTTGGGAGCATTACATCAGAGATAGGGAGAGAGACTAAATTCCTTTCTTTTGGAGATTGTTGGAGACAATCCGCTAGGTATCCCTACCCATTATGTAGAGTAGCGAGTTAGCAATAGGGGCGCGTGTAAAATTATTTACGATCCCAAATTAGAGATCTTGGGATCTTTATAAAACAGTAATAGCTGAAGTAGATGAGTTATGTCCAGGTGCGAGACTTGCGGCTGTCCAGCCGAAAAGAAATTTCTAGTATAGCCAAGATGAGATCCTTAAGACCAATAAGATCAACAACCTTAATCTTCAAACCGGGAATTGGAAGATTTTTTAGCAGAAAGAGCCAAATGGGAGCTTCCGACTATCTATAACGGTAGCCAACAATGATTTTATTGCTCCTCTAGCTAAATCAAAGAGGGCTATCGACTTCGGTTACAGGTCGTTCACCTTCCAAATTTATCAAAAGATAAGCGATCATAAAATACTGGAGGCCATCATATAAAATACTGGATCATCTACCTTACCGGTGTAGGTTAATCTGAATACTTCAGATTAACCTACACCGTGCAAAGGCTTCTTCCGCAGCTTTTCTCCTCAGACTAACTAAATCCAGAGAGGATTGTTCTAATCTATGAACCTTGAATAAATAATAACAGTATTTAGGGAAAGTACACTAAATATTTTCCTTCTTTCTCATTGCAGCAATGGTGATATAACTGCAGTCAGCATGGAGGTTGAAAACTTCCAGGATGAAAGAATTGTGTACTTCTTAGAAACACCCATACATTCTCAATAATGTCGGAAAGAACCGACACTAACGAAAGGGGTGAGTCATTGTTTAGTTACTTGTTAAAAACGGATCTCTGTTTTAATATTATGCGAGTACCCACATTTATCAGAAAAAACAGAAAGAAGGTTATGGATGTGACCTTCACTTCAAAAATATACTTCATATGAGTGGGAAGTAGAGGGTGGTGAAGGACCACAATTCTACATAGTAGCATTTTATAACCTATAAAATTTGAAATGATTCTCAGCAGCTCTCCAAGAACCCTAAAAGAACAAATTTGAGCAAATATAGGAAAGTGTTAGATGGAATTTCGAAGCAGAGCGCCCAGGAGCCATCTGGGTTGATATCCAAAAGGAGACAGCGAGAATTGAGAACTGATCAATCCATCTAAGATAGAGCTCATTTTCTTCACTAAAAATACAAAATCCCGGTAGTTGCCGTACCGTTAGCAGCCTTTACTTTTTTAGGATTTTTTGGTGTAATCTTAACACTGGACTAATATCGGTCTAAGTGTAGAGTAGCAACCACTCTAAACTAACCATTTTTAGAAATGCCTACTATACAAAAATACAAATCTTGTTTACTGTTAATTAAAAATTTTGTTTTAATTGGCTCGAAACATATCAAACGGCCTACTTCAAAACAGTTTCACTTCATTCCACGAACATAAAAAACGTCCATCATAGACAGATGTGGAAGAGAATACAAACCACTATAATATACCGAATGATCTTTAAGAAAAGAGAAATTTTGAAAGAGCCACAAAAAACAATTTTCTTCTCTTGACTCGCTACACTCGTATGATCGCGCGAAATCACGACCAAAGTGTATAAAGCTAAGTTAAATTGCAAATTATATTTTAGTTATATTTTAACCATCAGCCTTAAAGGTGTATAATAAATAAAAGAACGCGGTGCCAAAGTGATTTTAATAATATAAGTTAATAATATTTAAGTGCAAGATACAAATATCGTGTAAATTGTGATATAATTTTTTTTTTTATCATCAAACCAATAATCAATCAAATCAAGGTAAGCGATCATTCTTCGTCTTATACGTTTTTACGATGCAGAAAGACTTAACAACGATAAACTTGTTTTAATAAGGTTACGCTATATGACTTGCATCATACCAAAAGTGAAGTTAAATTTTTCTTATATAACACGTGTACTTAATGCATAATGTTATTGGATATAAGATCGATCGTAATATTTATACGATCGTATAAAGTTAATTAATTTACGTTTACAAAAACGAGTATAATTTTTTGTGCGCTATAAATCGACAAAGGTAACAAGCGATCTTATTAATAATTTAGTGATCGTGTGTACGTTGTCTTATGTGTATGTATGGTTACATACATACACAAATAATTGTACGAAAAACTTTCATTTTGGAAAATTCAACTTTTTTTTTTTTAACGGTTTAACAAATCGGAGTAAAAGTTTAAAAGAAAAAAAAATTATTAAACCGTAACAATCGTACGATCGTATCGAATATATTCTTTCGATTTCGATTTACATAGTACATAATTGGTTACATATATGAATTAGAATGTTCGTTTAAATAATTGTTCATTTCTAATCATCGTGCCGTGCATGAATTAGGTTACAAATTTACTTTAAATTGTGTCTTCATACCAAAAAAAAAAATAAAAATTGCAACACATACGATATTCTGCCACCATAAACAAAATCCAAATAAAGGTTGATCATTTATTTCAATATTTACCTTCGTTTTTTTGTTTTTTGTTTTTTTTTGTTTTGGTTGCATACATAACACATAAAATTTCGATTTTCTTGAGACGACAAAAAAAAAAAAGAAATCTTTTCAATATATGATGGTAATAAAGCATTGAACAGTAATAATGCCCAAAATGTTAAGAAAATTTGTTTACGTAATTGACATTGATCAATGTTTGTGTCACATTATTGTCACTGTATATGATATTGGATTGGCCTAATTTGTGAAATAATTCGTACAAACGATTTTTGTCGGTTTTTGGCCTTATGTTCGAACGATAACGAGGTGAAAAACAAAAAAAATTGTTTGATCGATTTTTAGCGGCTGTAGGTGTGTTTTAATTGTTATCGGTAAATGTTGCTTATTAAATGGATGGCTTATCTAATATCTATATGCAATATCTAAAACACTTTAACGATACTTCCGATGTGAAATTTTGGAATGTTTTGCAATGTTGTCGATTATTTTCTTGATTTTGAACTTCGGTGTACTGCGAACATCAGCTGTTATCTGTTTTCGTCATCAAAACAGTGGGAATTTATTCTCATTCAGAGCTGTTGTTGCACGACACGGTTTTATAATGACCTTCTTACATTTTTCATTCTTCATGCAGATGCGTATAGAGATCCGCCATTCCACATGGCACCTTAAGTCGATTTCATTCTAGTCAGTTTCGCTATATGGATTCAGTATGGCTTATATTATGTTAAACTTAACTATGAATTTTGAACACGTATGGTCCTCTTTCAAGGAACTCAATAGTTATGAATCCCATCGAAAAAAATTCTTATAGTTCATCTATGTCTCGTTGTCGGCGACAGGCTTGATAACACAGATAATACCGGCCATTCAGCATATACCTTTTCTAAATGTGTTCATATTTTCTTGGCTTTAGTGAGTTCACAAATTTTGTTTTTCTCTCTATGCTTTTTGTTTTTTTTTTCGGCCGGATTTTCATCTGCCACGCAAAATCCTTCAATTTATAGTTATTCTTCTTTTCAAGTTTAACTCCTAAAATTAAGATTGAGCTGAATTTGATTTTTTTTTAGTTTAATTTGCCCGAATTTGCCAAAAACGAAATTCTTGAATATTTCATAAAAGCTGCTATGTATAAACCGGGTGTAGGCATTGGACCCTGACGGAGTTGGCTTATGACATTCAAGGGAATAGCCGTATGATATTTGGCCCTATCAGTTATGGATCGCTAGCCGATCCCTGGCTGATGACCCAAGCGATCTCTTCAGCTGGTTAAGCTAATTTTCTTTAGTGTAATTTATACATTTGTATTGGCATTTTGGATCTAATATTGTGCTTTCAAGTGTGATAATATTGCATGATTGCCGCTATTTATACCGTTTTCAAATGAGCACATCTGAATCTCTTTAAATGTGATTGTATCCTATCAATTGGCAGCAAACGTTGATTCACTAAAATTTCGTTATGATTTTACAACTCTTTGGAAGGATTTGCGTGAAGCTAGGACGTTTGTTTTAATTATAACCAAACCTAAAACTACTGTGGACGCTTCGCAAAATGTTAATGTACAATATTTTTGAGCAACTTTAGAATCCGACGCATAATTTTATTCTTGATAATGATATTTTATGTTTACCAGGGCAATCTGTGTTCCGTGATATTTTTTAAACCTTGCAGTAATGCTTTATACTGTTCCAAATTATTGAAAACTTTACTGAAATATTCGGACTGTCGTTATTTTATATTTTTTTACCAATATTCTTTAAAAATGTTCTCTTTCACACTTCCGAAATGTTTTTTTGGGTTTTCATTGCAGCTTCTTAGTTTTCGGTGAATGCGATTAGAATAGAAATATACTTTTTACTCAATGCTTTCCAAATAAAGAATAATACATCATCAATTGAGCAACTTTGAATTGTAATTCACGTAAACTCTCTATAACTGTTTTAATATTGCTACCTATTATCTTTTTTGTGTATACACTTTTTTTAGAAGTTGTACCATTAGTATTTTCATGTTACATAATGAGCAACTGTATTAAAATCGTTTAAATTAGGAATCAAATACACTTACGAATTTTGGGATTACAGATAATTATATTGTTAGATATTCCAAAATTTCAAGAAGTTATAAGGTTTCTATAAGCAATTAAATTGAGCAAATTTAAAATATAGTTAAGTTTCAGGACCTAAATTATAAAATTATCATTTAAATTTTGAGCAAATTAAAGATTAGTTGTAATGTTATCCATAATTTAAAGTATTTAAATTTGTAAACTTCCCCGATAAAGTAAAACATAATTCCATTATAAGAATAGTTTTAAAACAATACAATTTACGAATTGAGCAACTTTTAGACGATATTATTTAGACTAAATACTTAAGTTTTTTAGGATGTTTGAATTTATATATTGATAAACATATTAAAAATACAAAAAGTTATATTATTGCTATACGAATTTTAAATTGAGCAACTTCAAATTTAAACTAATCGTATATGTATTCTAATTCTCATCTTGTTAATTTATGTCATATAAAAAATTGACTGTAAATTTAAGTCATACATCATAAAAAAACAGGTTTAGTATACAAAATTGCATTAGTTAAACTGAGCAAACTTTTTAAAATGTAAATATTATGTATATCCGACTTGAATAAAACAAACTAAAAAACACTAAAAACTTCATCATGAACCTAAACAAATTGTAATATGATTTATATTGAGCAGACTCATATGTATGTGTATACATATTCATATTGAGCAACATTTTTAAAAGTATTGAAACAGTGCATTAATGATTCATATTGCTTATTATTGAAAGCAGTATTCAAAGATAAGGACTGTCATTTTGGGATAAACAGATATTTATATTGTTGAATATCTAAAAACTTCAAAAAGCTATTTTTTTTAATCTATCAAATTGAGCAACTTTGATTTGGAATTAATTTTTAATTTTAACTAATCAAAACTGTAAATCAAATAAGTTATACATTTTTCAAAAGAATTGAAAAATAGCACCAAAAACCAATATTTTAATGTTTTCATTTATTTATTGAGCAAATTAAAGATTATAGTATTGAAATGTTGTTCTAGATTTATATTTTTTAATTTTGTATCCTTTTGTGTAAAGCAAGACATAGTTGCATTATAAAGGTAGTTTCAAAATAGTACACTATACGAATTGAGCAAATTTTAGCCGATATATTTTCATGAGACTATGTACTTACATATTTTTTAGAATTATACGTTCGTATATTGATAAACTCATCAAAAATGCAATAAGTTATGCTATTTCTCTACGGATTTAAATTGAGCAACATTAAATTTAAACCAATTGTATGTGTATATTCTATGTCTATTCTTATTAACTTTTGTCATATAAAAGCTTAACTGTAAATTAAAGCCATACATTATAAAGAAACAATTTAAGAATAAAAAATGACAATAATAAAACTGAGCAAATTTTTGAAAATCAATTTCATCCAGAGCCTAAACAAATTGTAATATGATGATTTATATTGAGCAAACTTATATATATATATATATACATATATATATATATATATATATATATATATATATATATATATATATATATATATTTATATATATATATATTGAGCAAATGTTGAATTCAATGAAATTTCTCTTAATACGTAATTTTATAAGCTTTTCCGATATGAATATATATAATTCGACTATGCGAGTATTTCGTTGTATATGCGTATTGAAAATTGAGCAACTATTTAACTGCATATTTTATGATTTATTTTATACAAAAAACTGAGTTTGGCCAATATTGTCCAATGATATCTTATTCATAGGACACCAGTTCAATTGGTGATTGTTGATAGTTCTTTAGATTTTTCAAACATTGCACTAATGATCCATATTACTGCAAATTATTGGAAGCAGTTTTTAAAGATGAGAACTGTGATTTTGGGTTAAACAGATATTTATTGTTCAATATCTAAAAATTTCAAGAAGTTATGTTTTTAAAGCTCTCAACTTTAAAAATAAATGTACTAAATGTACTTGATAAATGTACATAAAATTAGTTATAAAATGTTTAAAAAGAATTACACTACACTGAACATAAATTTTAATGTTTTCATTTATATATTGAGCAAATAAAAGATTAAAGCTAATTGTAATGTTGTACATAATTTATAGTACTTTAATTTGTAACCGTTCTCTGTTCGATAAGATTTAGTTCCATTAAAAGAGTAATTTAAAAACAGTGCACTATGCGTATTGAGCAACTTTAAGACGATATTTTTTAAGAATACTAAGTATTGCATATTTTTGAGATTTATGCATTTGTATATTGATAAACATAACAAAACTATAATAAATTACGCACTATACGCATTTCAAATTAAGCAACTTTTCATTTTGAACTAATTGTATGTATCTTTTTCGTCATATAATAGCTTATTTGTAAATGTAAACAATAAACAATAAAGAATTTAAGTACAAACTTTTAGTGTGCAAAACGTCTGCAAGCAAAACAGACGTACTATTCTTACCCACAAAATAGCAATGCTTAAACTGGCCAAATTTTGAAGAAAACAATAAAAATGATTATGTATATCCGATTAGTTATGAACTACTCTAAAAAACACTAAAAATTCCATTCAAAACCTTAACAAATTAATATAATATGGTGTGTATTGAGCAAAATTATATGTATTATATACACATCTTTATTTCCATAATGAGCAAATTTTGAATTTAAAAAAATTTCTCTTTAGTTTGCCATATGGAAATTATCAGATACTTCATAAATTATCAGATACGGTTAAAAATAATTCAACTATGATTATAATTTCAAAACAGTGTATTGTGATAATTGAGCAAATTTTTTGCTCAATTTTTCCATATGACTATTCGATGTTAACGCTTATATTATATAAAATGATGGAATATAAAATTGGCTAAGTAAGGGTATTCGATCTCTCTTATAAACGACTACTCTTTTAAGGTTAGAGGCCATTACATTAGAGGCTTATTTAATTTGGTCCTTGACATGACTTTAAAGAAACAAATGTAAATAACTTTTTTCAAGAGCGAAGGTAACTGGTTTGCAAATTTAGTAGTAATCATAGTTCAAATGTATATCTCTACGCCACTGCCTTGGATTTATACATAATTGGTTTTGGATAACTCTACCCTAAATGTACAACTCTGACCTAGATGCACGCTACAAAGTTTTGTTAATCATTTAAGTAAGCATCGAACATTTAGTTTTACAAATTACTCCATTACCACCAATGTCCTTGGTCAAGATTTTAATTTTCACTTACATTTTACCTACTCGTTAATGAGATAAATTACGTATGAAAAAAAAACGATTGTTGAACTTTCGAAAAATGTTTACCCCAATTTGGAAAAACCTTAAAGCCAATTTTTTTTTTGTATGCCATTAATTTGGTATTCCCATTCATTCCAAGCGTAATGATCTACATGTTTACTTAAGCATTTAGAACAGATATTTGTATCACAATCGCACAGATCGTTATTAAACAAGATTCATTAGAAACTAGTTTTAGTTTCTGAGATGTTGTATGACGTCATTAGGCTGCGCACAGGGTATGTGTGTGTGCTTTAGTGTGACGGATAAAGTTATTTACAGCGTTGCGTCAAGATAATTTTTAAAAACTCTTTACGAAATTTATTGTTAAACCAAATTATGTAATTTCCAATTTAAAAACGTTGAATATATGTTGGTATACATCTTGGGTAGTGTAGCGTCGGCCTTGGAAAAAATATCGCGCCAAGATAATCTTAAAGTTTTTTTTTTTTTGTATTTTTTGTGCGATGCTTTTATTGTTGTAACACAAAAACAACGACGATGTTGAAACATTAACATCATTTTTTTTGTTGTTTACTTTTGCTTCTTACGACCGAACGTCCCAACTCGGCGGTATTTTGCTAAGACGAAAGAGAGAAAGTAAATATTTTACTTGTACTTTTATCGTCTATATATAAAACCGTGCGTCTTCCAGTGTACGATACTCTGCTGATTGTTTTATGCGTTGTTAACAACCATTCGGAAAATAAAAAAATTCAATTTTCATTCCATTTTTCCCGTTTTTTGTCTGTGTGTGTGTGTGTTTTTTTTTGTATTGGACGCTGGAGGGTTAGCGCAAAAAAATAATTTATTTTAACATTCTTTTCGGATTTGTGTTTGTTATCGTCAAGGAAGTCCTTATGCTCGAAGCGAGAAAACAATTATCCGACAAATTTAAAATCGTGTATACAGATGGATTCAAGATGGATATAGTAATATGTTTCTTTAGGGTATAGCATTTTGTGTCTGTATATGCTAACGTCTCTTTAATGCCGATGATAGGCAATTTTAAATTTTTAATCTCGATCTGCAGGACAACTGGGTCTCCCACATTGAAGGGTCTTATCTTTCAAATCGTTGTTGTATATACACTATACAGGCAAAGGGAAGTTAAAATTTTACTTGTACTAACTGTTTTATGATTATTTATACCAAGATGACCCTTTCTAAGACTTCATCTTTTTTAAAGGAGGAAGATTTGTCTCTCTTATATGATACATTTTCTTCTATGTTGGAGCTCACTGAAATACTTTTTTGACCAGCGAGTCCAACGACGCACATTAGATACAGTTTGATAGGTTATATCTGGTTCCAGTAAGATCAAAACGTGCCAGGTTGTTAAGGCAGCTAGATCATCAGTATTCGGTGGCAAGATTTAGGTGGTCGTGGACAGTGTTTAACTCTTGGAATGTTTATTTACAATGGCTCTTCAAAAATTTTACAGTGACTTTATACAAGTCACCGATGACCGAGGTTGTAAATTCCACCATTTAATACCTTTACCTTGGCAAAATTACATTTCTTTTTCATAATAATGTTCCTGTAGTTGTTGAAGTCCGGAGTTGGCGCCACAAAGTTGTATACGTTCTCGTATACGATTTGTTAGTTTTTCGCGTTTTGCTCCCGATTACACTTCATTATCTCTGAAGCTAGTTTTAGCTGCTCATTTCTTCCACATTCTTAATACAATGGGACAATTCTTTGGAATTTCTCTTTTGCCATCAGTCTATCAAAACGATTTACACTCCGATATATCGTCGTCTTTTAAGGGGTGGTTCTCAGTAGTTTTCGGTAGTTTATCATCAACATATCTTAACAAAGAGTCTATATATTATGTGATAATTGATTTACAACATGTCAGATATTTGAACGTCCCAGTCGTAGTTTTGACAGATTACCTTTCGGATTTGAGCATTCTTTTTTTGTGTTAATCAGAACCGGTAGAGCTATCTTCTAAAGCATTAAATGGATAACAAATCCAGTTAAATAAAGATTTTTGCTCAAGTTGAGATAGTCCTTAATGGTGGGTTGAGCTATTGGTGAGCTCTTCTGAAACTACTTGGCAGGTTCAATTAATTCTAGATAAAACTGTCATACTAGCCAATTTCCCAAAATATTTACTTGAATCAAGTATTCAACTTGAGTGTTTTAAATTTAACTTCATTACTATTATTTAAGTATTGTAAGCTTAGCATTTTTGAGTGAAATATATTTCACTCAACTTTATTTATAAAATACTTGTTTTAGTTGTTCTGCATGTAACTTCAGCAACCTCATATTTCGGTTTTTAAATTGAGTGATTTTTTTTTTTAAATTTCATTCATTACTATCAATCTGTTATTTAATTATAATGAACTCAAAAGTTATGAGGATTTTTTCAATTTCTTGACCATTATTTTAGCAATTATAATATAGCAGTTTTGAGTGAAATTTCCATTTACATGATGGAAATTAAGTAGTATTATATTTAGAGATATTCAATACTTTTTTGCCAAATTCAACTTACTTTCAGCTTGATTTAACATTTGATTTAACCACGTATCTCTTCTTGAAATGTTTAAGCTTAGTGTATTATATTTCACTCATAAGTCATATCTTGTTGGACAGTTTTGAGTAGCTTAAATCCTTTAATTGTTTCCTTAGTATACAAATCGTAATTTGACAATTTTGAGTGAAATTTGAATCACTACAATTAACAATAAAATCTAGTATTTTGTATTGAGCTGTGCACGTTTCTTTATAAATTAATTACTCAGTTTATTAGAATTGAGTGATTTTATATAATTCCACTCATACTAGTCATACTATTATTAAAAAGAGTAATTGAACCAATAGTGGTTTGACAACTTGACATGCACTTGAATTACTTTTTGTTTCCTCATTTTATTTACAGTAAATATATGACCTTTTAGAGTGGTACTTATTAAACACAGTTTTGAGTGAAATTTCATCTAGACAATTTTATAATAAATTCTTGTGTATCCTGCATTCAGGTGATGATGAAAATATTATTTTAATAATTGCAATTATTTGGAGTGAAATTTACATTTTTGAGTGAAACTTGACACACTTAAATTAGCACTGGTTGTTTCTATTTAACTGAACTTGTATCTAAACAGCATAATTACTTGGATTGCTAACTTTAGTGTTCTATATTTTATTTCACTCATAATCGTCTTACTAGTATATAAAAGGTTAGTAGTATTTAAGAGTAAAACATTTGTAAAATTAGCATTTTCGAGTGATATGTATTACTCTTAACTTTCTTTTTGAAATCGTTTTTTTTTTTTGTTTCTTAGAACGTTGAGTGTTTTTTTTAATTCACTCATAATTGTCAAGCTACTATATAAGAAGCAATGACTTTAAATGTCGAGAAAATTAAATTATCTCAATTTTTTATCACCATTATATTTACAATAATAAGCTAACAGTTTTGAGTGAAATTTGGGTTTGACCACGTATCCTCGCTCCTTTAATTAGTTAGACTTAGTGTATTAAATTTCACTTATAATGAATGGTAACAAACCTAAAAAAGTTACCTAAATTCGTCAATCGTTTCCCTAGCATAAAAATAATAATTAGACAATTTTAAGTGAAATTTAAATCATTCAAACTAATAATTGGTATTTTGGGTCAAACTGAACACGTATCTACGCAACTTAATTACTAGGTTTTTTTAGGGTTTTTAGGGTTTTTTAATTTTACTCATATTAGTCATACTAGTATTCAAAAGTAAATACAAAAGTATTTTGGCAATTTGACAAAACAATGATATTTTGTATATATGACATTTTTGAGTGATATTTACTAAACACAGTCTTGGGTGTAATTGAAACCAATAAATTTTATAATAAATTATTAATTATCTGAATGCAGATGGGGTTGAAAATATTAATTTATATTACCAATAATAATTCGTCAGTTTTGAGTGAAATTTAAATCAATGAATTTGACTCTAAATTTTTTATTACCTCAGTTGAGTGAAGTTAGATAAAATCTAATATCACTTTTTCCGAATATATAAAATGCCACTAATAGCTGTTTTTGTCTATTTTAAAATTATCACCTAACCTCGCTTCTTTCGTAGGTTTAGCTTAGTTTATTGAATTTGACTCATAACTGTCAAATTTGTTTTCAAATGGTAACGAGCCTAAAAGAGTAAATACAATTTGTTTATGGGCAGCTTAAGACTTAGCCTCCTGCAACCATAAACACCATAAGTTGTAAGGCACTTTAAGCACCTTTATTACATCTCGAATAAAATAATAATTTACATTTTTGAGTGAAATTTGAATCCCATAATTTAACAGAAGAATTAGGTGTTTGCTGTTGAACTGAACGCATATCTAAATAATTTAATTACTCGGTTTGACAATAATTTTGTTTTTTATTTTATTTCACTCATAATAGCCATACTAGTATTCAATATTTTGGTTGAACTGAAGATCCTATCTTGAGTTGTTTTAAATTTAATTCATTATTAAAGAAATCACAATGACCTCAAACATATTTATGCATTGTAACCTTAGCATTTTTAGCTAAAATGTATTTCACTCAACGTTTGTTAAGTTGAGTTTTTTTTTGTTAATTTCACTCAAAGCAGTCACGCTACTATTTAAGTAGCAATAAAATAAAAAGTAAAGAAAATTTTCTCAATTTTCCTAACCTTATAATAATATGACAGTTTTGAGTGAAATATAAACAAATAAATTTTTCATTATATCATTTACAGGTGGAAATAAACAAATGAATTGTGACTTATTCGACATATATCTATTGAATAAATGTCGATCCAATGACTAATTTGCTTTAACGCCAATTTCTTGGGAAACTAGCAGCTCTGAGTGAAATTTAAACGATTTAATTTTTTAGCAATTTCTCGATTAAATTAGTTACACGTGGGGATAGAAAGAATGTGGCATACGTTTGTCCATCTTTATGCTGGCCAGGAACTAAATAGTACTATATTTAGAGGCATACTTTTTTACCAAATTTATCTGATTTTAAGCTTGGTTTAACCACGTATCTCACTTCTTTATTTTGTATAGCTATAAGTGTATTAAATTGTACGCATAACTGTCAAACTAGTTTTTGAATGATAATGCACTTAAAAGAATAACCTAAATTCCTCAATCATTTTCTAGTATAAAAATAAAAATTTGACAATTATGAGTGAAATTTGAATCACGGTAATTATCACTAGAATATAGTATTTTCTGTTGAACAAATCACTTATCTAAACAACCTAAATACTAGGTTTTGTTAAGTTGAGTGTTTTTTATTTCATTTCACTCATAAAATAGTCATACTAATATTCCGAAGTGTAATGGACCCAAAAATGCTTTTAAGCATCTGCATACTTCGGTTTTCCTGTTTTTTTTATAGTAAATATTTAACATTTTTGAGTGATATTTACTGAACACGTATCTAACCTTTATCTAATCTGTAATGTTTCTGACACTTTTGAATGAAATTTAAACCAATCAATTTGATAAAAATTCTTGCTTATTTGAATGCAGATTGAAATATTAATTTTATACTAGCGCAATAGTAATTGTTCAGTTTTGAGTGAAATTTAAATCACTGGTTTTTATACTGAATTCTTGATTAAATCAGTAACACTTGGAGAAAGATAAAATATTACATTACCTTTTCCAGTTAAAAAATGGCCAAAACAAAAACCAGTCTGGTTTAGCATCTCTATTTTAAACTGTCCAAGTATCCTCGATCAAATTTTTCTCATAACTGTCAAATTAGTTTTCAAATGGTAACGATCCTTAAAAATAATTTTTTTATAGGAACTTTAAGGTTTAGGCACGTTTACTGTACTAGTAATGTACCGAAAAATTTTAAGGCAATTTGACATGCACTTGAATGTTTTTCTTTCCCCATTTTATTTTCTATACATTTATCATGTTTTTGAGTGATATTTATTGAACAAGTAACTAACACACCTTCATCGTTTTTTGTTAAGTTGTGTGATTTTGCACTCAAAATTGTTGAATTTATATTCAAATAGCAACAAACCCTAAAGTATTTTCTAAATTTATTTGACAGTTTCGGGACGTAGACATCTTGAACAATATTTCAACATTGAGTGAAAATTAAATCACATAAGTATCTAATAATTATACGCTTTACACAAATTATTTATATGGTTGAAGTCGAAAAATATTTTTCATTTATAATTCGACCATTTTGAGTGAAATTTTTATCACTAAATTTAAAAGTAAAATCTGTTAGTGTTTGTTCAAATGCAACTTACCACAATATAATCACTCTGTCTATTAGTTTGATAGTTTTTTTCAAATGTTACTCATAATTATCAAACAAATACGAAAAAGGGTAATGAACTAAAAAGTTGTATGTGAAAGTTGCCTGAAAATGTTTGAGCAATTGGACATTAATCTATATATTTACACAAAAATATGATATTTTTGAATGATATTTACTGAACGTGATTGAGTTTAAATTACACTCAGAACTGCATAACTTCTGTTCAAATAGCAACAAACCCAAAAGTATATTAGCTTTATTTGACATTTTTGGAAAAATATTTCCACTACCTTTTCGACTAACTTTTGGTTTTGAAGCTATGTCGATACGCTATTTTTGTTGCTATACCGCTTAGGTACCTTTATATTTAGACTTTTTTTATTGTTCCACTTTTACAAGTGCAATAATTCGACCTTTTTGAGTAAAATTTTAATCACTCAATTCTAAAATAAAAACAAACCACAACATAAACTCCCATTTTATTAAGTTAAATGTTTTTTCAAATTTCACTCATAATTACTAAAAAGTAATATAATAAATATTACTAAAAAGTAGTTATGTATGGTAAGTGACAAGCTCTAAAGATTCTTGTTTCTCTATTCTATTTAAATTAATTATTTGGGAGGTTTGAGTGGAATTTAATACACTTTATAGTAAATAAAGTAAATAAATTTTTTGAGTGATAGTTACTAAATGCGTAGGTGCCGCAACTTTTTGGTACTTATTGTTAAATTGAGTAATTTTGTTTAAATTGGGCTCAGAACTGTCGAACTTCTGTTCAAATAGGTACCTTAAGATTCGTTTTGCCCTTTTATTTACAATAATAATTCGACCATTTTGAGTGAAATTTTTATCACTCAATTTTAAAGTAAAATCTGTTATTTTTTGTTTAAAAATCACTCGTTTTATTAAGTTTAGTGTTTTTTCAAGTTTCACTCATAATTGTCAAACAAGTATTTAAGAGATTAATGTGAACCAAAAAGTAGTTATATATGTTATTTAAGTGGAAAGATTCTTCTTTTCCAATTCTATTTGCAATAAGTATTTAAAAATTTTGAGTGATATTTAATACATTTTATAGTAAATTCTTCGATGCATTTCAAATACTTCCGTAAATACAAAGTCATCTAACCTTTTTGGTTCTGAAAGTTTTTAGGCCATAGGACATGTTTTTCATTTCTTTATCATTGAGTGAAATTATTTTGAGTGAAATTTAAATTACAAAGGTTAATAATTTTCCTTCACATAAATTTTGAAAGAGTTGGATTTTTGCTCCATTATTCTATTTGCATTAACTTTTGTTTAAATTGAACTCAGAACTGTTGAACTTCTGTTTAAACAGGTACCTTGAGATTCGTTTGGCACTTATAATCACAATAATAATTCGACCATTTTGAGTGAAATTTTTATCACTCAATTTTAAAGTAAAATCTGTAAATTTTTGTTTAAAAAGACATACCACAACATAATCACTCGTTTTATTAAGTTTAGTGTTTTTTTCAAATTTCACTCATAATTGCCAAACATGTATTTAAGAGATTAATGAACCAAAAAGTAGTTATACGTTATTTAAGTGGAAAGATTCTTGTTTTCCAATTCTATTTAAAATAAGTATTTAAAAATTTTGAGTGAAATCTAATACATTTTATAGTAAATTCTTCCATAGTAACCTTTGTTGTGGTTTTTCAAACAAATTTGTATATTAGATCTGAAAGTTTCCTATAGGCTATAGGACATCTTTTTTCAATTCTTTATCATTGAGTGAAATTATTTTGAGTGAAATTTAAATTACAAGATTAATAATTTTCCTTCACATAAATTTTGGAGGAGTTTTTTGCTTCGTTATTCTTGCATTAACTATTTGACAGGTTTGAGTGAAATTTAATACACTTTAAATTAAATTCTTCGATTAATTTAGATACTACAATATATATTCAGAATAATCTAGATTAGTTTTTGTTTAAATCATTTGTTCGTAAATCTGAAATAGACCTATATGTCTTTTGTTTTCCCAAAATTTTTACACTAAAACATGACATTTTTGAGTGATATTTACTAAAACTCTTATAATTGCAATATTATTTCAACCATTTTGAGTGAAATTTCTACCACTAAATTTAAAAGTAAAATCCGTTATTTGGTGTTCAAATGAAATCATACCATAATAACATCACGGGGTCTATTAAGTTGAGTGTTTTTTCAAGTTTCACTCATAATTGCCAAACAAGTATTCAAAAGAGTAATGCACCAAAAATGTAGTTATGTATCTTAAGTGACAAGCAATAAAGATTTTGTTAAATGTGGAACCAGTCGAGCATCAAATTTGCTGAGACGCCAAACTTTTGAACTATTCAAACTAAACATTCGATTTGACAGTGACTTTGCACTTTAATTTTAAATGTCTATTGGTTTTTTTTTATTAATTAAGTTTTTGCTAGTCAATAACACAAATAGAATTTACGTAATACTAGATTAACATGCGCCGTCATTTTATTTAACTATTTATACTTCTAAAACCGGTTCTGCTCACCGGTAACGTCATATACCACGAAAAAACGATCAGATAACTAATTTGCTATGATTAATTAATTAAAATTCGTGCATCTATGAACAACTCTATAAATATAAAATTTATCCTTGAATTGTTAAAATAACGATAATTTATTTAAATTTACAGATGATTCTAGTACAACCACAAGGTGAAATGAGCCGCAAAATTCGTGAAGAATTACGCGAACCGGATGCAGATTCTATCGATCGTGATGTAGCCACAATACGAGAATGGCTCGAACGACAACCACATTTACCGAAAGATATGGGTATGTATATAAACGATTTGATCTAAAAAAATGACCTAGACATTTTTTTATACCAAACCAGTTTAAGTTAAATTCTTCATCTTTCGTCTGAACAAGTTCTAAAACTTATATTTTATGTTCTAAAGCTTTTATTATGTTGCTATATACAACATACACATTTTTGAAAAAATGTTGTTCGTTTTTTATGTACTGGCAACAACAAGAGACTAACCGCCGTCTCTCTATGTATACAAGCAAAACCATAAAAAAGCAAACAAATTCTTCGAAAATGTCTTGTGAAACACAAATTTACTGTTAGTTCGGGACAAATACCCTCGGACGAATAATAAACAGGAAATAAATTTTATTTCAACAAAGATGGCACCGGAAATGATTATTTGTCTTAAAATAAAAAAACACCAAAATGACATGACCCTTGGGAAATTTTTTTTCTTTTCCTTTTGTGTTGTGTTATTGGTTGTTGTTCGCAACTTTTTTCAAGCATAACAAATATGTCTATGAAACTTTGAACATCCATAATTTATAAAAATAATTTCTGGTTCGAAAATCCTTCACAAAAATAAAAAATCTTGCACTTCGATCGATACGCGCGAGACAAACAGAAAAATGCAAAAACAAAGCCTTGGTATTTATGTCGTTCAGTCATATTTTCCTCATTTCGCCGACATTCTTTTGGTTCAATAAAATTTTATGAATATTTAATCAATGCGGTGATACTTTAATTCATAGTTGAGATAAACTGGTTGTTAACTGAGGTGATTGAATTAATAGCTAAGCGGTAGATTTTCCACATTTTGTTTTGAGGTCATCAAAGAACAAGAACCACACAAGTTAAATATAACCCCATCACTATAGTTAATATTAGATAATGTACACGTCACTAAAAGTGATTTATTATTTACAGTCGTTATTGTGTAATGACCTTGGTAAAAACAAAGTAATTTTTGAACTGTAGGAGATACACATGACCCGGTATTTGCATCGTATATATTTATTTATTGTAAGATAGTAAGATCTATCTTTAACAGGCAATTCGCAAGCTTTTATGTTAAAGTTACAGACATGTTCCACAATTTAATTCACTGGATTTCAACTTGAATTTCCAACCGAAACAAAATTTATGTACCTAGTTTTTACGTATAAAGTCAGTTATCATTTTAAATTGTAAAAATTATTATGTTCCACAATTATTTTTGCTCACCTCGTCACATATTTCGCACAATATTTAATTAACTTGTCAGTGTTATATTTAAATGTATAATGTTCACCTCGTCATTAAAGAAATAATTACTATTTAGGTTATATTCCAAACAACAGTTAATTAACTTTTCAATGTTAAATTCAAACATATATGGAACCCACATATAAAATAATTCTAAACATTAGGGTTTATCAGCCAGAGAACTGTTTTAAATACAGTTATATTTCACTTAGGTCGTATACTAAAAATATGTTCCACAGTATAACCCAATGAATTTCCACTCGGTGACAGACCGCAACTAATTTTTGTAGTAAAACTAGGCCTATTACAATTTTATCTTAAGCCATATAAACATTACTTAAACAAAACTTAAGTTTTCGAATTTATAAAAAAAATATGTTCCACAATATTTCATACTTAAACCTAACTCTTTATTGAACAACATAAAATGTGATATTGACACAGTCACAGAACTATTAGTAAACATTTAATATATGTCCCACAATTTATTCAATCAGCTTAAAATATAAGCACGACTCTTAGAAATTTCTTTCTCTTCTTTATATTATTTTAAAGCAATTATAATTATTATTCATAATAAAAATTTTAAATAACGTGAAATATGTTCCACAAATTTTTATTTTATTTTAAAGATAAAATAATTCAGTACTACCTCTATATACAATTTTATTTAAACTAGTTATGCAGATGCAACATAAAAGAGTTCCAAAAGTGTTAGTATATTATGTTCCACAGATCATATGGTAAACAAATAAATCATTTTTACAGCCCACATATTTTGATGTCACATTTAAATGAGCATAATAAAATTAGGGTAGTAAAATGTATTTGTTTGTGATTATGTTCCACAACTCAGCGGGTTTTAACTGGACGAAAGTTTTAAAGGTAGTATCATTTCAATTAGATGATATACTATAGTGCCCAAAAAGCAACTAATTTTGCAATAAAACGCAAAACGATTAAATATTCTTAATTTAAATTGCAAACATTTATGTTCCACAATTTTTTTTCAATCCTTTATGTATTTTGCACTTCGCAACGTTAGTCATTTGCAACCTTATTACGTAGCTAGTCACTGGACTGTTAATAACCCATTTATTACATGTTTTACAATCCTTTTTATGCAAAATTTTAACTAGCAAAGGGTTTGCAATTGTAAAGGCAATATTGTGACAGAAAATATTAGATAATTCTTCAAATTGAATAACTTGTGATTTACGTCCTACACACGGCTTGTGGTTCACTGTTCATCTATATATTCTACGTCTATTTGAGATTCTTAAAGTAAAGCAGCCAGACAAATTTGTATTATCTTAAAAAGTAATATTTTTAAGATTAGTTTCCATAATTAAACTGACGACATGCAATGAAGATCGCTTCCAAAATTTAAAGGCTATTATTATATGAGTCACGTACGAGCAACAATTAGTAACTATTTAGTATATGTTCCACATTTTATTTCATCAATCTCCTCGACACGAATTTCCTCGAATATAACAAATTTGATCAACACAACAATTTTTTATATTGGATTACTTTAAAAGAATCGCCCAAAAATCAATATTTTAAAAAACTTGAAACATGTTCCACAAAAATTCTTTTTTATTTTAAAACTAGTTAAATTAACTTTTTAATATACTTTTTATATAAAATTTCATTAAAATACTCAATTCTCAGTTTAAATTGCAAAAAAATTATGTTCCACAATTTAAATAATTTTAATCCACGTCTGTTTAAGTTTCTCAAAGTAAGGCAGCAAGACAAATTTTTATTATCTCATAAAGTAATTTTGTTAGATTAGATTCCACCACTTGCCTGACTCCGCCACAGCTTTGCAGGTTGTTTCCAAAATTTTAAGAAATGATTGCTATATTGAGAATTAAGCCTATTATAATTATAATTTAAGTCATAAAAATGTCAGTAAAATATGGCATAAAGGCTTTTAACTCGAAATAAATTTATTTTATGGTTTACATTTTAATAGCTTCCACAAAACGTACAATGCTTAATTGTAGTTGTGAAAAATAAAGTTCCACAATATTTTCTATTTAAATACAACTCTTTATTAAAAGACAAATCAGTTACTTATGCATATAAATAGTACCTATAGTTTCTATTTAGAATATGTTCCACATTTTATTTCATCAATCTTAACCTAAAAATCCATTTGATCAACACAATAATTTGTATACTGTATTATTTTATAAAAATCATCCAAAAATTAAAATTTTCAAAAACTTGAAATATGTTCCACAAAAATTATTTTTTATTTTTAAATTAATTTAATTCGATAAAAAATCAGTTTTACAAATTCCATATTATAAGTTTTACAGTTAGTCCTACCATTCAGAATATTTAACAAAGCACGATTCCCAGTTTAAATTGCAAAAATATATGTTCCACAAGTGAAATAATTTTTCTTCATTTGTTTGATATTAGAAGTTTTATCCGAAATATTTCTTCTTTAGTTAAATTGAAGCAGAACATGAGTTCTACAGTTTAATTTATTTAATTGTTAAAACCAGAAAAAACATATGTTCCACAGAAAATTCTGTTCTACAAAATTTACGTTCCACAGTAATTACAACATTTATGAATTATGACCTTAAAACAGCAAATAATGTTTAAATTCTAGTAGCAGTTAAATTTAATCATTTACTGAAAAAATGATTTACAGTTTATATCCCACAAATATTTTGGTTAAAATTTACAGATGCTACTTTTAATTAAAATACAAAACAAAATGTTATCGCAAATTCAGCGATCAAGAAGCGACAAAGAAAATTTAAATTATTAAGTTCCAATCGTGTGGAACGAAATTATAAAAGCGTTTCTACGGGCTAGCAATTTCCTGCAAAAACTGAATATTCTTTCGCTCAGATCGAAACTGGTTTTGCCGTATGGCGAAATTTAAAATGTTGGAACCTGTGACTTTCTGATAAAATTGCAAGAAAATTCTCCAATATATCATTAACTAATCACAACAGTGAAATTTTATTTATCGATTTGTCTCAAGGTTGACCTGAAGGTGGGCCACCAAAATAAATAATGGATAGGACACCGATAAAATAAATATACGCATATCTAACCAAATATTTAAGACATACTCCAATAACAATATAATTTTCCCACAGTAATTTTCACGCTGTGATTTTCTACAAAACACGTCATTCCAAAAATTACATTTAATTGATGCTCATTGTTGTTTCATAGCCATTTGAACACATATAACGTTGTCGACGACAGGACATTGAGTACGTGCGGAGAATTTCATTTTACCGATTGAATATAAGATTCATGCGAATTTTCTATTTTCCAAAGTTTTTCTTATTTTCGATTTTGTTTTTTTTTTTTTCTTTTTCAGACGATGGTAGATTACGAACATTTTTGCGTGGCTGTAAATTTAGTTTGGAAAAGGTTAAAAAGAAGCTCGATATGTACTATACGATGCGAAATGCAATTCCAGAATTTTTCTCCGATCGTGATATCACCCGACCTGAACTATACCAAATTTTAGACCATGTGTATGTATTTTGTAAAATATTTTCAACGGTTTTTTTTGGGTAAAAAAATCGAATTAATTTTTTTTTTTATTTTTCAGACAAATGTGTGCATTACCCGGTTTAACACCAAATGGTCGACGTGTAACACTGTTACGTGCCGATGACAAAAATATTTCGTTTAATGCGTCCGATGTGCCGAATGCAATGAAAATCATGTTTATGATGGGCGATGTCCGTTTGTACGAGGAGTTGGTCGGTGTGGCCGGTGATATTGTCGTGCTCGACGCATCCGTAGCAACACCACAACATTTTGCCAAATTCACACCAGCATTAGTTAAGAAATTTTTAATATGCACCCAAGAAGCGTATCCCGTTAAACTGAAAGAAATCCATGTGATTAACGTGTCGCCGTTCATCGATACAATCGTTAATTTCGTTAAACCATTTTTGAAGGAGAAAATCCGAGAACGTATCTATTTCCATGCCGATGTAACCGGACTATATAAATATGTACCTAAATCGATGTTGCCAACCGAATATGGTGGTGATGGTGGGATTGGTAGTATAAAAGCGGTGAATGATCAATGGCGAAAACGACTCGTTGATTATGGGCCATGGTTCAAAGAGCAAGAAAATTCGAAGGCAAACGAATCGTTAAGGCCCGGTTCACCAAAAACATCGGACGATCTATTCGGCATGGATGGTACATTTAGAAAGCTAACAATTGATTAAGTCGGGTTAACGTTTTTTTTTTTTATTTCTTTAATTTTAAATTAATTAATTATTGCTTATAATTTTGCAAATATCTAATATTTTATTTGTTTATTTGTTTGTTTATAATAATATTGCAAATTATTTTGGCTCAAGACGAGCTTTTAACCATTATATCCCATCATATAAATCGTTCGTTGTAACGATATATCAAAAATTTGATGCGTTGGACACTTTCCCCGCGGCGATGTGTCACGCACGATGTACCACAAAAACATGAACACCAAAAAAATCAACAATTCACTCGTATTAGCACTCGTATTAGACACGTTTTTTTTTACTGTTATAATTATAATTTTTTTATAAATATTAATTTAAATAAATTAAAAATTGGTTTTTAAAATTTTTTGTATCATTTAAATTTGCTTCACTTTCGAAAGGAATTCTACGTCACGAATCTATAACAACTCTAGGACTATCCACTACATACCTCAGCAGATTTTTAAAGAAGCCACGATCTAATGAAAGATCTGTACATCAAGAAAATGAAATATGGATCTCGGGGGAGGGAAAAACAAAAAAGCGCCAGAAGCCGAACAAACAAATTAAACTAAAAAACCATCACCGTTACCCAGAAATTCAATGACTAATATCGATTACTAATATCGATTACTGATTATGTGGGCTAAACCCTAGCCTGATTTGTTTGGCTCCTAAATAATTCATGAAGTTGTAACTATATCACATACTGCGTTTCTTCGTCAAATACTTAAGGCGGTCAGTCTGAATGACAAAATGTTTCGCAAAAGATACACGTAACATTTGTCCAGCCTCGTAACGATATGACTTTGACCTCCAGCACAGACAAGCTAAATAGAATGTAGTCCATGATGCATTTATTTTGCTTGTTAATATTTGGAAACTACCGCTATAGTAACACCATTCATTATTAAATAGCACCGCTGTATCTATAATTGGCATACTGCCCTCTTACCACCAACATTAAAAACATTATCTGATTTTGTTCACATTATAGCTCAGACACAATTTAACACAAAACCTAACAATTGTTAAATGAAAAAGGTTTGAAAGTTTGGTAAACAAAAGAGCTCTACAAATGTATTTCAGTATATCTGGTTTGTATCCATGGTGACTACGAAACAAGTAAAGCAATACAAATGTTTAAAAGTTGTAACAAAAAAAAGTACTTAATTTTTGTTCATTTAGTAAAACATTTGTAAAGCTATTACTGCATATTGTAATTGAACGAATTTGCTTGTAAATGCAATACAACCCGTAATAGTGATCCGATTATGATGAATGATACCTTAATCAAAAGCTCTGGTTATCAGCATAAATATCACTGCAAAAAAAATGTTCATTTCAGCAAAAAAAAATTTAAAAAAATTTATTACAAATCAGCCAAGGGGTTAGCCTTTGCAAATTTACGAATTTGTTTGTAAATGCAATACGACCCGTAGTAGTGATCCGATTGTGATGAATGATACCTTAATTAAAAGCTGTGGTCATCAGCATAAATATCACTGCAAAATAAATGTACATTTCAGCAAAAAAAAATTTACAAATTTATTACAAATCAGCCAAGGGGTTAGCCTTTGAAAATTTACGAATTTGTTTGTAAATGCAATACGACCCGTAATTTTGATCCGATTATGATGAATGATACCTTAATCAAAAGCTGTGGTCACCAGCATAAATATCACTGCAAAATAAATGTACATTTCAGCAAAAAAAATTACAAAATTTATTACAAATCAGCCAAGGGGTTAGCCTTTGCAAATTTATGAATTTGCTTTTAAATGCAATACAACCCGTAATTTTGATCCGATTATGATGAATGATACCTTAATCAAAAGCTGTGGTCACCAGCATAAATATCACTGTAAAATATATGTTCATTACAGCAAAAAAAAATTTCCAAAATTTATTACAAATCAGCCAAGGGGTTAGCCTTTGCAAATTTACGAATTTGTTTGTAAATGCAATACGACCCGTAGTAGTGATCCGATTGTGATGAATGATACCTTAATCAAAAGCTGTGGTCACCAGCATAAATATCACTGCAAAATAAATGTACATTTCAACAAAAAAAAAATTACAAAATTTATTACAAATCAGCCAAGGGGTTAGCCTTTGCAAATTTACGAATTTGTTTGTAAATGCAATACGACCCGTAGTAGTGATCCGATTGTGATGAATGATACCTTAATCAAAAGCTGTGGTCATCAGCATAAATATCACTGCAAAATAAATGTACATTTCAGCAAAAAAAAATTACAAAATTTATTACAAATCAGCCAAGGGGTTAGCCTTTGCAAATTTACGAATTGGTTTGTAAATGCAATACGACCCGTAGTAGTGATCCGATTGTGATGAAAGGTACCTTAATTAAAAGCTGTGGTCATCAGCATAAATATCACTGCAAAATAAATGTACATTTCAGCAAAAAAAAAATTACAAAATTTATTACAAATCAGCCAAGGGGTTAGCCTTTGCAAATTTACGAATTTGTTTGTAAATGCAATACGACCCGTAGTAGTGATCCGATTGTGATGAATGATACCTTAATTAAAAGCTGTGGTCATCAGCATAAATATCACTGCAAAATAAATGTTCATTTCAGCAAAAAAAAAATTACAAAATTTATTACAAATCAGCCAAGGGGTTAGCCTTTGCAAATTTATGAATTTGCTTGTAAATGCAATACGACCCGTAATAGTGATCCGATTATGATGAATGATACCTTAATCAAAAGCTGTGGTCACCAGCATAAATATCACTGCAAAATAAATGTACATTTCAACAAAAAAAAAATTACAAAATTTATTACAAATCAGCCAAGGGGTTAGCCTTTGCAAATTTACGAATTTGTTTGTAAATGCAATACGACCCGTAGTAGTGATCCGATTGTGATGAATGATACCTTAATCAAAAGCTGTGGTCATCAGCATAAATATCACTGCAAAATAAATGTACATTTCAGCAAAAAAAAAATTACAAAATTTATTACAAATCAGCCAAGGGGTTAGCCTTTGCAAATTTACGAATTTGTTTGTAAATGCAATACGACCCGTAGTAGTGATCCGATTGTGATGAATGATACCTTAATTAAAAGCTGTGGTCATCAGCATAAATATCACTGCAAAATAAATGTTCATTTCAGCAAAAAAAAAATTACAAAATTTATTACAAATCAGCCAAGGGGTTAGCCTTTGCAAATTTATGAATTTGCTTGTAAATGCAATACGACCCGTAATAGTGATCCGATTATGATGAATGATACCTTAATCAAAAGCTGTGGTCACCAGCATAAATATCACTGCAAAATAAATGTACATTTCAACAAAAAAAAAATTACAAAATTTATTACAAATCAGCCAAGGGGTTAGCCTTTGCAAATTTACGAATTTGTTTGTAAATGCAATACGACCCGTAGTAGTGATCCGATTGTGATGAATGATACCTTAATCAAAAGCTGTGGTCATCAGCATAAATATCACTGCAAAATAAATGTACATTTCAGCAAAAAAAAATTACAAAATTTATTACAAATCAGCCAAGGGGTTAGCCTTTGCAAATTTACGAATTTGTTTGTAAATGCAATACGACCCGTAGTAGTGATCCGATTGTGATGAATGATACCTTAATTAAAAGCTGTGGTCATCAGCATAAATATCACTGTAAAATAAATGTACATTTCAGCAATAAAAAATTTAAAAAAATTTATTACAAATCAGCCAAGGGGTTAGCCTTTGCAAATTTACGAATTTGTTTGTAAATGCAATACGACCCGTAGTAGTGATCCGATTGTGATGAATGATACCTTAATCAAAAGCTGTGGTCATCAGCATAAATATCACTGCAAAATAAATGTACATTTCAGCAAAAAAAAAATTACAAAATTTATTACAAATCAGCCAAGGGGTTAGCCTTTGCAAATTTACGAATTTGTTTGTAAATGCAATACGACCCGTAGTAGTGATCCGATTGTGATGAATGATACCTTAATCAAAAGCTGTGGTCATCAGCATAAATATCACTGCAAAATAAATGTACATTTCAGCAAAAAAAAATTACAAAATTTATTACAAATCAGCCAAGGGGTTAGCCTTTGCAAATTTACGAATTTGTTTGTAAATGCAATACGACCCGTAGTAGTGATCCGATTGTGATGAATGATACCTTAATTAAAAGCTGTGGTCATCAGCATAAATATCACTGTAAAATAAATGTACATTTCAGCAATAAAAAATTTAAAAAAATTTATTACAAATCAGCCAAGGGGTTAGCCTTTGCAAATTTACGAATTTGTTTGTAAATGCAATACGACCCGTAGTAGTGATCCGATTGTGATGAATGATACCTTAATCAAAAGCTGTGGTCATCAGCATAAATATCACTGCAAAATAAATGTACATTTCAGCAAAAAAAAAATTACAAAATTTATTACAAATCAGCCAAGGGGTTAGCCTTTGCAAATTTACGAATTTGTTTGTAAATGCAATACGACCCGTAGTAGTGATCCGATTGTGATGAATGATACCTTAATTAAAAGCTGTGGTCATCAGCATAAATATCACTGCAAAATAAATGTTCATTTCAGCAAAAAAAAAATTACAAAATTTATTACAAATCAGCCAAGGGGTTAGCCTTTGCAAATTTATGAATTTGCTTGTAAATGCAATACGACCCGTAATAGTGATCCGATTATGATGAATGATACCTTAATCAAAAGCTGTGGTCACCAGCATAAATATCACTGCAAAATAAATGTACATTTCAACAAAAAAAAAATTACAAAATTTATTACAAATCAGCCAAGGGGTTAGCCTTTGCAAATTTACGAATTTGTTTGTAAATGCAATACGACCCGTAGTAGTGATCCGATTGTGATGAATGATACCTTAATCAAAAGCTGTGGTCATCAGCATAAATATCACTGCAAAATAAATGTACATTTCAGCAAAAAAAAATTACAAAATTTATTACAAATCAGCCAAGGGGTTAGCCTTTGCAAATTTACGAATTTGTTTGTAAATGCAATACGACCCGTAGTAGTGATCCGATTGTGATGAATGATACCTTAATCAAAAGCTGTGGTCATCAGCATAAATATCACTGCAAAATAAATGTACATTTCAGCAAAAAAAAAATTACAAAATTTATTACAAATCAGCCAAGGGGTTAGCCTTTGCAAATTTACGAATTTGTTTGTAAATGCAATACGACCCGTAGTAGTGATCCGATTGTGATGAATGATACCTTAATTAAAAGCTGTGGTCATCAGCATAAATATCACTGTAAAATAAATGTACATTTCAGCAATAAAAAATTTAAAAAAATTTATTACAAATCAGCCAAGGGGTTAGCCTTTGCAAATTTACGAATTTGTTTGTAAATGCAATACGACCCGTAGTAGTGATCCGATTGTGATGAATGATACCTTAATCAAAAGCTGTGGTCATCAGCATAAATATCACTGCAAAATAAATGTACATTTCAGCAAAAAAAAAATTACAAAATTTATTACAAATCAGCCAAGGGGTTAGCCTTTGCAAATTTACGAATTTGTTTGTAAATGCAATACGACCCGTAGTAGTGATCCGATTGTGATGAATGATACCTCAATCAAAAGCTGTGGTCATCAGCATAAATATCACTGCAAAATAAATGTACATTTCAGCAAAAAAAAAATTACAAAATTTATTACAAATCAGCCAAGGGGTTAGCCTTTGCAAATTTACGAATTTGTTTGTAAATGCAATACGACCCGTAGTAGTGATCCGATTGTGATGAATGATACCTTAATTAAAAGCTGTGGTCATCAGCATAAATATCACTGTAAAATAAATGTACATTTCAGCAATAAAAAATTTAAAACAATTTATTACAAATCAGCCAAGGGGTTAGCCTTTGCAAATTTACGAATTTGTTTGTAAATGCAATACGACCCGTAGTAGTGATCCGATTGTGATGAATGATACCTTAATCAAAAGCTGTGGTCATCAGCATAAATATCACTGCAAAATAAATGTACATTTCAGCAAAAAAAAAATTACAAAATTTATTACAAATCAGCCAAGGGGTTAGCCTTTGCAAATTTACGAATTTGTTTGTAAATGCAATACGACCCGTAGTAGTGATCCGATTGTGATGAATGATACCTTAATTAAAAGCTGTGGTCATCAGCATAAATATCACTGCAAAATAAATGTTCATTTCAGCAAAAAAAAAATTACAAAATTTATTACAAATCAGCCAAGGGGTTAGCCTTTGCAAATTTATGAATTTGCTTGTAAATGCAATACGACCCGTAATAGTGATCCGATTATGATGAATGATACCTTAATCAAAAGCTGTGGTCACCAGCATAAATATCACTGCAAAATAAATGTACATTTCAACAAAAAAAAAATTACAAAATTTATTACAAATCAGCCAAGGGGTTAGCCTTTGCAAATTTACGAATTTGTTTGTAAATGCAATACGACCCGTAGTAGTGATCCGATTGTGATGAATGATACCTTAATCAAAAGCTGTGGTCATCAGCATAAATATCACTGCAAAATAAATGTACATTTCAGCAAAAAAAAATTACAAAATTTATTACAAATCAGCCAAGGGGTTAGCCTTTGCAAATTTACGAATTTGTTTGTAAATGCAATACGACCCGTAGTAGTGATCCGATTGTGATGAATGATACCTTAATCAAAAGCTGTGGTCATCAGCATAAATATCACTGCAAAATAAATGTACATTTCAGCAAAAAAAAAATTACAAAATTTATTACAAATCAGCCAAGGGGTTAGCCTTTGCAAATTTATGAATTTGCTTGTAAATGCAATACGACCCGTAGTAGTGATCCGATTGTGATGAATGATACCTTAATCAAAAGCTGTGGTCATCAGCATAAATATCACTGCAAAATAAATGTACATTTCAGCAAAAAAAAATTACAAAATTTATTACAAATCAGCCAAGGGGTTAGCCTTTGCAAATTTACGAATTTGTTTGTAAATGCAATACGACCCGTAGTAGTGATCCGATTGTGATGAATGATACCTTAATTAAAAGCTGTGGTCATCAGCATAAATATCACTGCAAAATAAATGTTCATTTCAGCAAAAAAAAAATTACAAAATTTATTACAAATCAGCCAAGGGGTTAGCCTTTGCAAATTTATGAATTTGCTTGTAAATGCAATACGACCCGTAATAGTGATCCGATTATGATGAATGATACCTTAATCAAAAGCTGTGGTCACCAGCATAAATATCACTGCAAAATAAATGTACATTTCAGCAATAAAAAAATTACAAAATTTATTACAAATCAGCCAAGGGGTTAGCCTTTGCAAATTTACGAATTTGTTTGTAAATGCAATACGACCCGTAGTAGTGATCCGATTGTGATGAATGATACCTTAATTAAAAGCTGTGGTCATCAGCATAAATATCACTGTAAAATAAATGTACATTTCAGCAATAAAAAATTTAAAAAAATTTATTACAAATCAGCCAAGGGGTTAGCCTTTGCAAATTTACGAATTTGTTTGTAAATGCAATACGACCCGTAGTAGTGATCCGATTGTGATGAATGATACCTTAATCAAAAGCTGTGGTCATCAGCATAAATATCACTGCAAAATAAATGTACATTTCAGCAATAAAAAAATTACAAAATTTATTACAAATCAGCCAAGGGGTTAGCCTTTGCAAATTTACGAATTTGTTTTTAAATGCAATACGACCCGTAGTAGTGATCCGATTGTGATGAATGATACCTTAATTAAAAGCTGTGGTCATCAGCATAAATATCACTGCAAAATAAATGTTCATTTCAGCAAAAAAAAAATTACAAAATTTATTACAAATCAGCCAAGGGGTTAGCCTTTGCAAATTTATGAATTTGCTTGTAAATGCAATACGACCCGTAGTAGTGATCCGATTGTGATGAATGATACCTTAATTAAAAGCTGTGGTCATCAGCATAAATATCACTGCAAAATAAATGTTCATTTCAGCAAAAAAAAAATTACAAAATTTATTACAAATCAGCCAAGGGGTTAGCCTTTGCAAATTTATGAATTTGCTTGTAAATGCAATACGACCCGTAGTAGTGATCCGATTGTGATGAATGATACCTTAATCAAAAGCTGTGGTCATCAGCATAAATATCACTGCAAAATAAATGTACATTTCAGCAATAAAAAAATTACAAAATTTATTACAAATCAGCCAAGGGGTTAGCCTTTGCAAATTTACGAATTTGTTTGTAAATGCAATACGACCCGTAGTAGTGATCCGATTGTGATGAATGATACCTTAATTAAAAGCTGTGGTCATCAGCATAAATATCACTGTAAAATAAATGTACATTTCAGCAATAAAAAATTTAAAAAAATTTATTACAAATCAGCCAAGGGGTTAGCCTTTGCAAATTTACGAATTTGTTTGTAAATGCAATACGACCCGTAGTAGTGATCCGATTGTGATGAATGATACCTTAATTAAAAGCTGTGGTCATCAGCATAAATATCACTGTAAAATAAATGTACATTTCAGCAATAAAAAATTTAAAAAAATTTATTACAAATCAGCCAAGGGGTTAGCCTTTGCAAATTTACGAATTTGTTTGTAAATGCAATACGACCCGTAGTAGTGATCCGATTGTGATGAATGATACCTTAATCAAAAGCTGTGGTCATCAGCATAAATATCACTGCAAAATAAATGTACATTTCAGCAATAAAAAATTTAAAAAAATTTATTACAAATCAGCCAAGGGGTTAGCCTTTGCAAATTTACGAATTTGTTTGTAAATGCAATACGACCCGTAGTAGTGATCCGATTGTGATGAATGATACCTTAATTAAAAGCTGTGGTCATCAGCATAAATATCACTGCAAAATAAATGTACATTTCAGCAAAAAAAAAATTACAAAATTTATTACAAATCAGCCAAGGGGTTAGCCTTTGCAAATTTACGAATTTGTTTGTAAATGCAATACGACCCGTAGTAGTGATCCGATTGTGATGAATGATACCTTAATCAAAAGCTGTGGTCATCAGCATAAATATCACTGCAAAATAAATGTACATTTCAGCAAAAAAAAAATTACAAAATTTATTACAAATCAGCCAAGGGGTTAGCCTTTGCAAATTTACGAATTTGTTTGTAAATGCAATACGACCCGTAGTAGTGATCCGATTGTGATGAATGATACCTTAATTAAAAGCTGTGGTCATCAGCATAAATATCACTGCAAAATAAATGTTCATTTCAGCAAAAAAAAAATTACAAAATTTATTACAAATCAGCCAAGGGGTTAGCCTTTGCAAATTTATGAATTTGCTTGTAAATGCAATACGACCCGTAATAGTGATCCGATTATGATGAATGATACCTTAATCAAAAGCTGTGGTCACCAGCATAAATATCACTGCAAAATAAATGTACATTTCAACAAAAAAAAAATTACAAAATTTATTACAAATCAGCCAAGGGGTTAGCCTTTGCAAATTTACGAATTTGTTTGTAAATGCAATACGACCCGTAGTAGTGATCCGATTGTGATGAATGATACCTTAATCAAAAGCTGTGGTCATCAGCATAAATATCACTGCAAAATAAATGTACATTTCAGCAAAAAAAAATTACAAAATTTATTACAAATCAGCCAAGGGGTTAGCCTTTGCAAATTTACGAATTTGTTTGTAAATGCAATACGACCCGTAGTAGTGATCCGATTGTGATGAATGATACCTTAATCAAAAGCTGTGGTCATCAGCATAAATATCACTGCAAAATAAATGTACATTTCAGCAAAAAAAAAATTACAAAATTTATTACAAATCAGCCAAGGGGTTAGCCTTTGCAAATTTATGAATTTGCTTGTAAATGCAATACGACCCGTAGTAGTGATCCGATTGTGATGAATGATACCTTAATCAAAAGCTGTGGTCATCAGCATAAATATCACTGCAAAATAAATGTACATTTCAGCAATAAAAAAATTACAAAATTTATTACAAATCAGCCAAGGGGTTAGCCTTTGCAAATTTACGAATTTGTTTGTAAATGCAATACGACCCGTAGTAGTGATCCGATTGTGATGAATGATACCTTAATTAAAAGCTGTGGTCATCAGCATAAATATCACTGTAAAATAAATGTACATTTCAGCAATAAAAAATTTAAAAAAATTTATTACAAATCAGCCAAGGGGTTAGCCTTTGCAAATTTACGAATTTGTTTGTAAATGCAATACGACCCGTAGTAGTGATCCGATTGTGATGAATGATACCTTAATCAAAAGCTGTGGTCATCAGCATAAATATCACTGCAAAATAAATGTACATTTCAGCAATAAAAAAATTACAAAATTTATTACAAATCAGCCAAGGGGTTAGCCTTTGCAAATTTACGAATTTGTTTGTAAATGCAATACGACCCGTAGTAGTGATCCGATTGTGATGAATGATACCTTAATTAAAAGCTGTGGTCATCAGCATAAATATCACTGCAAAATAAATGTTCATTTCAGCAAAAAAAAAATTACAAAATTTATTACAAATCAGCCAAGGGGTTAGCCTTTGCAAATTTATGAATTTGCTTGTAAATGCAATACGACCCGTAGTAGTGATCCGATTGTGATGAATGATACCTTAATTAAAAGCTGTGGTCATCAGCATAAATATCACTGCAAAATAAATGTTCATTTCAGCAAAAAAAAAATTACAAAATTTATTACAAATCAGCCAAGGGGTTAGCCTTTGCAAATTTATGAATTTGCTTGTAAATGCAATACGACCCGTAGTAGTGATCCGATTGTGATGAATGATACCTTAATCAAAAGCTGTGGTCATCAGCATAAATATCACTGCAAAATAAATGTACATTTCAGC
Source organism: Tipula confusa (assembly GCA_963556175.1). Classification (NCBI taxonomy): domain Eukaryota; kingdom Metazoa; phylum Arthropoda; class Insecta; order Diptera; family Tipulidae; genus Tipula; species Tipula confusa. The sequence goes on along the minus strand of OY744476.1, from coordinate 173,172,781 downwards.
AATAAAAAAATTACAAAATTTATTACAAATCAGCCAAGGGGTTAGCCTTTGCAAATTTACGAATTTGTTTGTAAATGCAATACGACCCGTAGTAGTGATCCGATTGTGATGAATGATACCTTAATTAAAAGCTGTGGTCATCAGCATAAATATCACTGTAAAATAAATGTACATTTCAGCAATAAAAAATTTAAAAAAATTTATTACAAATCAGCCAAGGGGTTAGCCTTTGCAAATTTACGAATTTGTTTGTAAATGCAATACGACCCGTAGTAGTGATCCGATTGTGATGAATGATACCTTAATCAAAAGCTGTGGTCATCAGCATAAATATCACTGCAAAATAAATGTACATTTCAGCAAAAAAAAATTACAAAATTTATTACAAATCAGCCAAGGGGTTAGCCTTTGCAAATTTACGAATTTGTTTGTAAATGCAATACGACCCGTAGTAGTGATCCGATTGTGATGAATGATACCTTAATTAAAAGCTGTGGTCATCAGCATAAATATCACTGTAAAATAAATGTACATTTCAGCAATAAAAAATTTAAAAAAATTTATTACAAATCAGCCAAGGGGTTAGCCTTTGCAAATTTACGAATTTGTTTGTAAATGCAATACGACCCGTAGTAGTGATCCGATTGTGATGAATGATACCTTAATCAAAAGCTGTGGTCATCAGCATAAATATCACTGCAAAATAAATGTACATTTCAGCAATAAAAAATTTAAAAAAATTTATTACAAATCAGCCAAGGGGTTAGCCTTTGCAAATTTACGAATTTGTTTGTAAATGCAATACGACCCGTAGTAGTGATCCGATTGTGATGAATGATACCTTAATTAAAAGCTGTGGTCATCAGCATAAATATCACTGTAAAATAAATGTACATTTCAGCAATAAAAAATTTAAAAAAATTTATTACAAATCAGCCAAGGGGTTAGCCTTTGCAAATTTACGAATTTGTTTGTAAATGCAATACGACCCGTAGTAGTGATCCGATTGTGATGAATGATACCTTAATCAAAAGCTGTGGTCATCAGCATAAATATCACTGCAAAATAAATGTACATTTCAGCAATAAAAAATTTAAAAAAATTTATTACAAATCAGCCAAGGGGTTAGCCTTTGCAAATTTACGAATTTGTTTGTAAATGCAATACGACCCGTAGTAGTGATCCGATTGTGATGAATGATACCTTAATCAAAAGCTGTGGTCATCAGCATAAATATCACTGCAAAATAAATGTACATTTCAGCAAAAAAAAAATTACAAAATTTATTACAAATCAGCCAAGGGGTTAGCCTTTGCAAATTTACGAATTTGTTTGTAAATGCAATACGACCCGTAGTAGTGATCCGATTGTGATGAATGATACCTTAATTAAAAGCTGTGGTCATCAGCATAAATATCACTGTAAAATAAATGTACATTTCAGCAATAAAAAATTTAAAAAAATTTATTACAAATCAGCCAAGGGGTTAGCCTTTGCAAATTTACGAATTTGTTTGTAAATGCAATACGACCCGTAGTAGTGATCCGATTGTGATGAATGATACCTTAATCAAAAGCTGTGGTCATCAGCATAAATATCACTGCAAAATAAATGTACATTTCAGCAAAAAAAAAATTACAAAATTTATTACAAATCAGCCAAGGGGTTAGCCTTTGCAAATTTACGAATTTGTTTGTAAATGCAATACGACCCGTAGTAGTGATCCGATTGTGATGAATGATACCTTAATTAAAAGCTGTGGTCATCAGCATAAATATCACTGCAAAATAAATGTTCATTTCAGCAAAAAAAAAATTACAAAATTTATTACAAATCAGCCAAGGGGTTAGCCTTTGCAAATTTATGAATTTGCTTGTAAATGCAATACGACCCGTAATAGTGATCCGATTATGATGAATGATACCTTAATCAAAAGCTGTGGTCACCAGCATAAATATCACTGCAAAATAAATGTACATTTCAACAAAAAAAAAATTACAAAATTTATTACAAATCAGCCAAGGGGTTAGCCTTTGCAAATTTACGAATTTGTTTGTAAATGCAATACGACCCGTAGTAGTGATCCGATTGTGATGAATGATACCTTAATCAAAAGCTGTGGTCATCAGCATAAATATCACTGCAAAATAAATGTACATTTCAGCAAAAAAAAATTACAAAATTTATTACAAATCAGCCAAGGGGTTAGCCTTTGCAAATTTACGAATTTGTTTGTAAATGCAATACGACCCGTAGTAGTGATCCGATTGTGATGAATGATACCTTAATTAAAAGCTGTGGTCATCAGCATAAATATCACTGTAAAATAAATGTACATTTCAGCAATAAAAAATTTAAAAAAATTTATTACAAATCAGCCAAGGGGTTAGCCTTTGCAAATTTACGAATTTGTTTGTAAATGCAATACGACCCGTAGTAGTGATCCGATTGTGATGAATGATACCTTAATTAAAAGCTGTGGTCATCAGCATAAATATCACTGCAAAATAAATGTTCATTTCAGCAAAAAAAAAATTACAAAATTTATTACAAATCAGCCAAGGGGTTAGCCTTTGCAAATTTATGAATTTGCTTGTAAATGCAATACGACCCGTAATAGTGATCCGATTATGATGAATGATACCTTAATCAAAAGCTGTGGTCACCAGCATAAATATCACTGCAAAATAAATGTACATTTCAACAAAAAAAAAATTACAAAATTTATTACAAATCAGCCAAGGGGTTAGCCTTTGCAAATTTACGAATTTGTTTGTAAATGCAATACGACCCGTAGTAGTGATCCGATTGTGATGAATGATACCTTAATCAAAAGCTGTGGTCATCAGCATAAATATCACTGCAAAATAAATGTACATTTCAGCAAAAAAAAATTACAAAATTTATTACAAATCAGCCAAGGGGTTAGCCTTTGCAAATTTACGAATTTGTTTGTAAATGCAATACGACCCGTAGTAGTGATCCGATTGTGATGAATGATACCTTAATTAAAAGCTGTGGTCATCAGCATAAATATCACTGTAAAATAAATGTACATTTCAGCAATAAAAAATTTAAAAAAATTTATTACAAATCAGCCAAGGGGTTAGCCTTTGCAAATTTACGAATTTGTTTGTAAATGCAATACGACCCGTAGTAGTGATCCGATTGTGATGAATGATACCTTAATTAAAAGCTGTGGTCATCAGCATAAATATCACTGCAAAATAAATGTACATTTCAGCAAAAAAAAAATTAAAAAATTTATTACAAATCAGCCAAGGGGCTAGCCTTTGCAAATTTACGAATTTGTTTGTAAATGCAATACGACCCATAGTAGTGATCCGTTTATGATGAATGATACCTTAATTAAAAACTGTGGTCATCAGCATAAATATCATTGCAAAATAAATGTACATTTCAGCAAAAAAAATTTACAAAATTTATTACAAATCAGCCAAGGGGTTAGCCTTTGCAAATTTATGAATTTGCTTTTAAATGCAATACAACCCGTAATAGCGATCCGATTATGATGAATGATACCTTAATCAAAAGCTGTGGTCACCAGCATAAATATCACTGTAAAATATATGTTCATTACAGCAAAAAAAAATTTCCAAAATTTATTACAAATCAGCCAAGGGGTTAGCCTTTGCAAATTTACGAATTTGTTTGTAAATGCAATACGACCCGTAGTAGTGATCCGATTGTGATGAATGATACCTTAATTAAAAGCTGTGGTCATCAGCATAAATATCACTGCAAAATAAATGTACATTTCAGCAAAAAAAAAATTACAAAATTTATTACAAATCAGCCAAGGGGTTAGCCTTTGCAAATTTACGAATTTGTTTGTAAATGCAATACGACCCGTAGTATTGATCCGATTGTGATGAATGAGACCTTAATTAAAAGCTGTGGTCATCAGCATAAATATCACTGCAAAATAAATGTTCATTTCAGCAAAAAAAAAATTACAAAATTTATTACAAATCAGCCAAGGGGTTAGCCTTTGCAAATTTATGAATTTGCTTGTAAATGCAATACGACCCGTAATAGCGATCCGATTATGATGAATGATACCTTAATCAAAAGCTGTGGTCACCAGCATAAATATCACTGCAAAATAAATGTACATTTCAGCAAAAAAAAATTTACAAAATTTATTACAAATCAGCCAAGGGGTTAGCCTTTGCAAATTTACGAATTTGTTTGTAAATGCAATACGACCCGTAGTAGTGATCCGATTGTGATGAATGATACCTTAATTAAAAGCTGTGGTCATCAGCATAAATATCACTGCAAAATAAATGTTCATTTCAGCAAAAAAAAAATTACAAAATTTATTACAAATCAGCCAAGGGGTTAGCCTTTGCAAATTTACGAATTTGTTTGTAAATGCAATACGACCCGTAGTAGCGATCCGATTATGATGAATGATACCTTAATCAAAAGCTCTGGTCATCAGCATAAATATCACTGCAAAATAAATGTACATTTCAACAAAAAAAAAATTACAAAATTTATTACAAATCAGCCAAGGGGTTAGCCTTTGCAAATTTCCGAATTTGTTTGTAAATGCAATACGACCCGTAGTAGTGATCCGATTGTGATGAATGATACCTTAATCAAAAGCTGTGGTCATCAGCATAAATATCACTGCAAAATAAATGTACATTTCAGCAAAAAAAAAATTACAAAATTTATTACAAATCAGCCAAGGGGTTAGCCTTTGCAAATTTACGAATTTGTTTGTAAATGCAATACGACCCGTAGTAGTGATCCGATTGTGATGAATGATACCTTAATTAAAAGCTGTGGTCATCAGCATAAATATCACTGTAAAATAAATGTACATTTCAGCAATAAAAAATTTAAAAAAATTTATTACAAATCAGCCAAGGGGTTAGCCTTTGCAAATTTACGAATTTGTTTGTAAATGCAATACGACCCGTAGTAGTGATCCGATTGTGATGAATGATACCTTAATCAAAAGCTGTGGTCATCAGCATAAATATCACTGCAAAATAAATGTACATTTCAGCAAAAAAAAAATTAAAAAATTTATTACAAATCAGCCAAGGGGTTAGCCTTTGCAAATTTATGAATTTGCTTTTAAATGCAATACAACCCGTAATAGCGATCCGATTATGATGAATGATACCTTAATCAAAAGCTGTGGTCACCAGCATAAATATCACTGTAAAATAAATGTACATTTCAGCAAAAAAAAAATTACAAAATTTATTACAAATCAGCCAAGGGGTTAGCCTTTGCAAATTTACGAATTTGTTTGTAAATGCAATACGACCCGTAGTATTGATCCGATTGTGATGAATGAGACCTTAATTAAAAGCTGTGGTCATCAGCATAAATATCACTGCAAAATAAATGTTCATTTCAGCAAAAAAAAATTACAAAATTTATTACAAATCAGCCTTTGCAAATTTATGAATTTGCTTGTAAATGCAATACGACCCGTAATAGCGATCCGATTATGATGAATGATACCTTAATCAAAAGCTGTGGTCACCAGCATAAATATCACTGCAAAATAAATGTACATTTCAACAAAAAAAAAATTACAAAATTTATTACAAATCAGCCAAGGGGTTAGCCTTTGCAAATTTACGAATTTGTTTGTAAATGCAATACGACCCGTAGTAGTGATCCGATTGTGATGAATGATACCTTAATCAAAAGCTGTGGTCATCAGCATAAATATCACTGCAAAATAAATGTACATTTCAGCAAAAAAAAATTACAAAATTTATTACAAATCAGCCAAGGGGTTAGCCTTTGCAAATTTACGAATTTGTTTGTAAATGCAATACGACCCGTAGTAGTGATCCGATTGTGATGAATGATACCTTAATTAAAAGCTGTGGTCATCAGCATAAATATCACTGCAAAATAAATGTACATTTCAGCAAAAAAAAAATTACAAAATTTATTACAAATCAGCCAAGGGGTTAGCCTTTGCAAATTTACGAATTTGTTTGTAAATGCAATACGACCCATAGTAGTGATCCGTTTATGATGAATGATACCTTAATTAAAAGCTGTGGTCATCAGCATAAATATCACTGCAAAATAAATGTACATTTCAGCAAAAAAAATTTCCAAAATTTATTACAAATCAGCCAAGGGGTTAGCCTTTGCAAATTTACGAATTTGTTTGTAAATGCAATACGACCCGTAGTAGTGATCCGATTGTGATGAATGATACCTTAATTAAAAGCTGTGGTCATCAGCATAAATATCACTGCAAAATAAATGTACATTTCAGCAAAAAAAAAATTACAAAATTTATTACAAATCAGCCAAGGGGTTAGCCTTTGCAAATTTACGAATTTGTTTGTAAATGCAATACGACCCATAGTAGTGATCCGATTATGATGAATGATACCTTAATTAAAAGCTGTGGTCATCAGCATAAATATCACTGCAAAATAAATGTACATTTCAGCAAAAAAAATTTACAAAATTTATTACAAATCAGCCAAGGGGTTAGCCTTTGCAAATTTACGAATTTGTTTGTAAATGCAATACGACCCGTAGTAGTGATCCGATTGTGATGAATGATACCTTAATCAAAAGCTGTGGTCATCAGCATAAATATCACTGCAAAATAAATGTACATTTCAGCAAAAAAAAATTACAAAATTTATTACAAATCAGCCAAGGGGTTAGCCTTTGCAAATTTACGAATTTGTTTGTAAATGCAATACGACCCGTAGTAGTGATCCGATTGTGATGAATGATACCTTAATTAAAAGCTGTGGTCATCAGCATAAATATCACTGCAAAATAAATGTACATTTCAGCAAAAAAAAATTTACAAAATTTATTACAAATCAGCCAAGGGGTTAGCCTTTGCAAATTTACGAATTTGTTTGTAAATGTAATACGACCCGTAGTAGTGATCCGATTGTGATGAATGATACCTTAATCAAAAGCTGTGGTCATCAGCATAAATATCACTGCAAAATAAATGTACATTTCAACAAAAAAAAAATTACAAAATTTATTACAAATCAGCCAAGGGGTTAGCCTTTGCAAATTTACGAATTTGTTTGTAAATGCAATACGACCCGTTGTAGTGATCCGATTGTGATGAATGATACCTTAATCAAAAGCTGTGGTCATCAGCATAAATATCACTGCAAAATAAATGTACATTTCAACAAAAAAAAAATTACAAAATTTATTACAAATCAGCCAAGGGGTTAGCCTTTGCAAATTTACGAATTTGTTTGTAAATGCAATACGACCCGTTGTAGTGATCCGATTGTGATGAATGATACCTTAATCAAAAGCTCTGGTCATCAGCATAAATATCACTGCAAAATAAATGTACATTTCAACAAAAAAAAAATTACAAAATTTATTACAAATCAGCCAAGGGGTTAGCCTTTGCAAATTTCCGAATTTGTTTGTAAATGCAATACGACCCGTAGTAGTGATCCGATTGTGATGAATGATACCTTAATTAAAAGCTGTGGTCATCAGCATAAATATCACTGCAAAATAAATGTACATTTCAGCAAAAAAAAATTTACAAAATTTATTACAAATCAGCCAAGGGGTTAGCCTTTGCAAATTTACGAATTTGTTTGTAAATGCAATACGACCCGTAGTAGTGATCCGATTGTGATGAATGATACCTTAATTAAAAGCTGTGGTCATCAGCATAAATATCACTGCAAAATAAATGTACATTTCAGCAAAAAAAATTACAAAACTTATTACAAATCAGCCAAGGGGTTAGCCTTTGCAAATTTACGAATTTGTTTGTAAATGCAATACGACCCGTAGTAGTGATCCGATTATGATGAATGATACCTTAATCAAAAGCTCTGGTCATCAGCATAAATATCACTGCAAAATAAATGTACATTTCAACAAAAAAAAAATTACAAAATTTATTACAAATCAGCCAAGGGGTTAGCCTTTGCAAATTTCCGAATTTGTTTGTAAATGCAATACGACCCGTAGTAGTGATCCGATTGTGATGAATGATACCTTAATTAAAAGCTGTGGTCATCAGCATAAATATCACTGCAAAATAAATGTACATTTCAGCAAAAAAAATTACAAAACTTATTACAAATCAGCCAAGGGGTTAGCCTTTGCAAATTTACGAATTTGTTTGTAAATGCAATACGACCCGTAGTAGTGATCCGATTGTGATGAATGATACCTTAATTAAAAGCTGTGGTCATCAGCATAAATATCACTGCAAAACAAATGTACATTTCAGCAAAAAAAAATTTACAAAATTTATTACAAATCAGCCAAGGGGTTAGCCTTTGCAAATTTACGAATTTGTTTGTAAATGCAATACGACCCGTAATAGCGATCCGATTATGATGAATGATACCTTAATCAAAAGCTCTGGTCATCAGCATAAATATCACTGCAAAATAAATGTACATTTCAACAAAAAAAAAATTACAAAATTTATTACAAATCAGCCAAGGGGTTAGCCTTTGCAAATTTCCGAATTTGTTTGTAAATGCAATACGACCCGTAGTAGTGATCCGATTGTGATGAATGATACCTTAATTAAAAGCTGTGGTCATCAGCATAAATATCACTGCAAAATAAATGTACATTTCAGCAAAAAAAAATTTACAAAATTTATTACAAATCAGCCAAGGGGTTAGCCTTTGCAAATTTACGAATTTGTTTGTAAATGCAATACGACCCGTAGTAGTGATCCGATTGTGATGAATGATACCTTAATTAAAAGCTGTGGTCATCAGCATAAATATCACTGCAAAATAAATGTTCATTTCAGCAAAAAAAATTACAAGACTTATTACAAATCAGCCAAGGGGTTAGCCTTTGCAAATTTACGAATTTGTTTGTAAATGCAATACGACCCGTAGTAGTGATCCGATTGTGATGAATGATACCTTAATTAAAAGCTGTGGTCATCAGCATAAATATCACTGCAAAACAAATGTACATTTCAGCAAAAAAAAATTTACAAAATTTATTACAAATCAGCCAAGGGGTTAGCCTTTGCAAATTTACGAATTTGTTTGTAAATGCAATACGACCCGTAATAGCGATCCGATTATGATGAATGATACCTTAATCAAAAGCTCTGGTCATCAGCATAAATATCACTGCAAAATAAATGTACATTTCAACAAAAAAAAAATTACAAAATTTATTACAAATCAGCCAAGGGGTTAGCCTTTGCAAATTTCCGAATTTGTTTGTAAATGCAATACGACCCGTAGTAGTGATCCGATTGTGATGAATGATACCTTAATTAAAAGCTGTGGTCATCAGCATAAATATCACTGCAAAACAAATGTACATTTCAGCAAAAAAAAATTTACAAAATTTATTACAAATCAGCCAAGGGGTTAGCCTTTGCAAATTTACGAATTTGTTTGTAAATGCAATACGACCCGTAGTAGCGATCCGATTATGATGAATGATACCTTAATCAAAAGCTCTGGTCATCAGCATAAATATCACTGCAAAATAAATGTACATTTCAACAAAAAAAAAAATACAAAATTTATTACAAATCAGCCAAGGGGTTAGCCTTTGCAAATTTCCGAATTTGTTTGTAAATGCAATACGACCCGTAGTAGTGATCCGATTGTGATGAATGATACCTTAATTAAAAGCTGTGGTCATCAGCATAAATATCACTGCAAAACAAATGTACATTTCAGCAAAAAAAAATTTACAAAATTTATTACAAATCAGCCAAGGGGTTAGCCTTTGCAAATTTCCGAATTTGTTTGTAAATGCAATACGACCCGTAGTAGTGATCCGATTGTGATGAATGATACCTTAATTAAAAGCTGTGGTCATCAGCATAAATATCACTGCAAAATAAATGTACATTTCAGCAAAAAAAATTACAAAACTTATTACAAATCAGCCAAGGGGTTAGCCTTTGCAAATTTACGAATTTGTTTGTAAATGCAATACGACCCGTAGTAGTGATCCGATTGTGATGAATGATACCTTAATTAAAAGCTGTGGTCATCAGCATAAATATCACTGCAAAACAAATGTACATTTCAGCAAAAAAAAATTTACAAAATTTATTACAAATCAGCCAAGGGGTTAGCCTTTGCAAATTTACGAATTTGTTTGTAAATGCAATACGACCCGTAGTAGCGAACCGATTATGATGAATGATACCTTAATCAAAAGCTCTGGTCATCAGCATAAATATCACTGCAAAATAAATGTACATTTCAACAAAAAAAAAATTACAAAATTTATTACAAATCAGCCAAGGGGTTAGCCTTTGCAAATTTACGAATTTGTTTGTAAATGCAATACGACCCGTAGTAGTGATCCGATTGTGATGAATGATACCTTAATTAAAAGCTGTGGTCATCAGCATAAATATCACTGCAAAACAAATGTACATTTCAGCAAAAAAAAATTTACAAAATTTATTACAAATCAGCCAAGGGGTTAGCCTTTGCAAATTTACGAATTTGTTTGTAAATGCAATACGACCCGTAGTAGCGATCCGATTATGATGAATGATACCTTAATCAAAAGCTCTGGTCATCAGCATAAATATCACTGCAAAATAAATGTACATTTCAACAAAAAAAAAATTACAAAATTTATTACAAATCAGCCAAGGGGTTAGCCTTTGCAAATTTCCGAATTTGTTTGTAAATGCAATACGACCCGTAGTAGTGATCCGATTGTGATGAATGATACCTTAATTAAAAGCTGTGGTCATCAGCATAAATATCACTGCAAAATAAATGTACATTTCAGCAAAAAAAATTACAAAACTTATTACAAATCAGCCAAGGGGTTAGCCTTTGCAAATTTACGAATTTGTTTGTAAATGCAATACGACCCGTAGTAGTGATCCGATTGTGATGAATGATACCTTAATTAAAAGCTGTGGTCATCAGCATAAATATCACTGCAAAACAAATGTACATTTCAGCAAAAAAAAATTTACAAAATTTATTACAAATCAGCCAAGGGGTTAGCCTTTGCAAATTTACGAATTTGTTTGTAAATGCAATACGACCCATAATAGCGATCCGATTATGATGAATGATACCTTAATCAAAAGCTCTGGTCATCAGCATAAATATCACTGCAAAATAAATGTACATTTCAACAAAAAAAAAATTACAAAATTTATTACAAATCAGCCAAGGGGTTAGCCTTTGCAAATTTCCGAATTTGTTTGTAAATGCAATACGACCCGTAGTAGTGATCCGATTGTGATGAATGATACCTTAATTAAAAGCTGTGGTCATCAGCATAAATATCACTGCAAAACAAATGTACATTTCAGCAAAAAAAAATTTACAAAATTTATTACAAATCAGCCAAGGGGTTAGCCTTTGCAAATTTACGAATTTGTTTGTAAATGCAATACGACCCGTAGTAGCGATCCGATTATGATGAATGATACCTTAATCAAAAGCTCTGGTCATCAGCATAAATATCACTGCAAAATAAATGTACATTTCAACAAAAAAAAAATTACAAAATTTATTACAAATCAGCCAAGGGGTTAGCCTTTGCAAATTTCCGAATTTGTTTGTAAATGCAATACGACCCGTAGTAGTGATCCGATTGTGATGAATGATACCTTAATTAAAAGCTGTGGTCATCAGCATAAATATCACTGCAAAACAAATGTAAATTTCAGCAAAAAAAAATTTACAAAATTTATTACAAATCAGCCAAGGGGTTAGCCTTTGCAAATTTACGAATTTGTTTGTAAATGCAATACGACCCGTAGTAGCGATCCGATTATGATGAATGATACCTTAATCAAAAGCTCTGGTCATCAGCATAAATATCACTGCAAAATAAATGTACATTTCAACAAAAAAAAAATTACAAAATTTATTACAAATCAGCCAAGGGGTTAGCCTTTGCAAATTTCCGAATTTGTTTGTAAATGCAATACGACCCGTAGTAGTGATCCGATTGTGATGAATGATACCTTAATTAAAAGCTGTGGTCATCAGCATAAATATCACTGCAAAACAAATGTACATTTCAGCAAAAAAAAATTTACAAAATTTATTACAAATCAGCCAAGGGGTTAGCCTTTGCAAATTTACGAATTTGTTTGTAAATGCAATACGACCCGTAGTAGCGATCCGATTATGATGAATGATACCTTAATCAAAAGCTCTGGTCATCAGCATAAATATCACTGCAAAATAAATGTACATTTCAACAAAAAAAAAATTACAAAATTTATTACAAATCAGCCAAGGGGTTAGCCTTTGCAAATTTCCGAATTTGTTTGTAAATGCAATACGACCCGTAGTAGTGATCCGATTGTGATGAATGATACCTTAATTAAAAGCTGTGGTCATCAGCATAAATATCACTGCAAAATAAATGTACATTTCAGCAAAAAAAAATTTACAAAATTTATTACAAATCAGCCAAGGGGTTAGCCTTTGCAAATTTACGAATTTGTTTGTAAATGCAATACGACCCGTAGTAGTGATCCGATTGTGATGAATGATACCTTAATTAAAAGCTGTGGTCATCAGCATAAATATCACTGCAAAACAAATGTACATTTCAGCAAAAAAAAATTTACAAAATTTATTACAAATCAGCCAAGGGGTTAGCCTTTGCAAATTTACGAATTTGTTTGTAAATGCAATACGACCCGTAGTAGCGATCCGATTATGATGAATGATACCTTAATCAAAAGCTCTGGTCATCAGCATAAATATCACTGCAAAATAAATGTACATTTCAACAAAAAAAAAATTACAAAATTTATTACAAATCAGCCAAGGGGTTAGCCTTTGCAAATTTCCGAATTTGTTTGTAAATGCAATACGACCCGTAGTAGTGATCCGATTGTGATGAATGATACCTTAATTAAAAGCTGTGGTCATCAGCATAAATATCACTGCAAAACAAATGTACATTTCAGCAAAAAAAAATTTACAAAATTTATTACAAATCAGCCAAGGGGTTAGCCTTTGCAAATTTACGAATTTGTTTGTAAATGCAATACGACCCGTAGTAGCGATCCGATTATGATGAATGATACCTTAATCAAAAGCTCTGGTCATCAGCATAAATATCACTGCAAAATAAATGTACATTTCAACAAAAAAAAAATTACAAAATTTATTACAAATCAGCCAAGGGGTTAGCCTTTGCAAATTTCCGAATTTGTTTGTAAATGCAATACGACCCGTAGTAGTGATCCGATTGTGATGAATGATACCTTAATTAAAAGCTGTGGTCATCAGCATAAATATCACTGCAAAACAAATGTACATTTCAGCAAAAAAAAATTTACAAAATTTATTACAAATCAGCCAAGGGGTTAGCCTTTGCAAATTTACGAATTTGTTTGTAAATGCAATACGACCCGTAGTAGTGATCCGATTGTGATGAATGATACCTTAATTAAAAGCTGTGGTCATCAGCATAAATATCACTGCAAAATAAATGTACATTTCAGCAAAAAAAAATTTACAAAATTTATTACAAATCAGCCAAGGGGTTAGCCTTTGCAAATTTATGAATTTGCTTGTAAATGCAATACGACCCGTAGTAGTGATCCGATTGTGATGAATGATACCTTAATCAAAAGCTGTGGTCATCAGCATAAATATCACTGCAAAATAAATGTACATTTCAACAAAAAAAAAATTACAAAATTTATTACAAATCAGCCAAGGGGTTAGCCTTTGCAAATTTACGAATTTGTTTGTAAATGCAATACGACCCGTAGTAGTGATCCGATTGTGATGAATGATACCTTAATTAAAAGCTGTGGTCATCAGCATAAATATCACTGCAAAATAAATGTACATTTCAACAAAAAAAAAATTACAAAATTTATTACAAATCAGCCAAGGGGTTAGCCTTTGCAAATTTACGAATTTGTTTGTAAATGCAATACGACCCATAGTAGTGATCCGATTATGATGAATGATACCTTAATTAAAAGCTGTGGTCATCAGCATAAATATCACTGCAAAACAAATGTACATTTCAGCAAAAAAAAATTTACAAAATTTATTACAAATCAGCCAAGGGGTTAGCCTTTGCAAATTTATGAATTTGCTTGTAAATGCAATACGACCCGTAATAGCGATCCGATTATGATGAATGATACCTTAATCAAAAGCTCTGGTCATCAGCATAAATATCACTGCAAAATAAATGTACATTTCAGCAAAAAAAATTACAAAACTTATTACAAATCAGCCAAGGGGTTAGCCTTTGCAAATTTACGAATTTGTTTGTAAATGCAATACGACCCGTAGTAGTGATCCGATTGTGATGAATGATACCTTAATTAAAAGCTGTGGTCATCAGCATAAATATCACTGCAAAACAAATGTACATTTCAGCAAAAAAAAATTTACAAAATTTATTACAAATCAGCCAAGGGGTTAGCCTTTGCAAATTTACGAATTTGTTTGTAAATGCAATACGACCCGTAATAGCGATCCGATTATGATGAATGATACCTTAATCAAAAGCTCTGGTCATCAGCATAAATATCACTGCAAAATAAATGTACATTTCAACAAAAAAAAAATTACAAAATTTATTACAAATCAGCCAAGGGGTTAGCCTTTGCAAATTTCCGAATTTGTTTGTAAATGCAATACGACCCGTAGTAGTGATCCGATTGTGATGAATGATACCTTAATTAAAAGCTGTGGTCATCAGCATAAATATCACTGCAAAATAAATGTACATTTCAGCAAAAAAAAATTTACAAAATTTATTACAAATCAGCCAAGGGGTTAGCCTTTGCAAATTTACGAATTTGTTTGTAAATGCAATACGACCCGTAGTAGTGATCCGATTGTGATGAATGATACCTTAATTAAAAGCTGTGGTCATCAGCATAAATATCACTGCAAAATAAATGTTCATTTCAGCAAAAAAAATTACAAGACTTATTACAAATCAGCCAAGGGGTTAGCCTTCGCAAATTTATGAATTTGCTTTTAAATGCAATACAACCCGTAATAGTGATCCGATTATGATGAATGATACCTTAATTAAAAGCTGTGGTCGTCAGCATAAATATCACTGCAAAATAAATGTACATTTCAGCAAAAAAAATTACAAAATTTATTACAAATCAGCCAAGGGGTTAGCCTTTGCAAATTTATGAATTTGCTTGTAAATGCAATACAACCCGTAATAGTGATCCGATTATGATGAATGATACCTTAATTAAAAGCTGTGGTCATCAGCATAAATATCACTGCAAAATAAATGTACATTTCAGCAAAAAAAATTACAAAACTTATTACAAATCAGCCAAGGGGTTAGCCTTTGCAAATTTATGAATTTGCTTGTAAATGCAATACAACCCGTAATAGTGATCCGATTATGATGAATGATACCTTAATCAAAAGCTTTGGTCATCAGCATAAATATCACTGCAAAATAAATGTACATTTCAGCAAAACAAATTTACAAAATTTATTACAAATCAGCCAAGGGGTTAGCCTTTGCAAATTTACGAATTTGTTTGTAAATGCAATACGACCCGTAGTAGTGATCCGATTGTGATGAATGATACCTTAATTAAAAGCTGTGGTCATCAGCATAAATATCACTGCAAAATAAATGTTCATTTCAGCAAAAAAAATTACAAGACTTATTACAAATCAGCCAAGGGGTTAGCCTTCGCAAATTTATGAATTTGCTTTTAAATGCAATACAACCCGTAATAGTGATCCGATTATGATGAATGATACCTTAATTAAAAGCTGTGGTCGTCAGCATAAATATCACTGCAAAATAAATGTACATTTCAGCAAAAAAAATTACAAAATTTATTACAAATCAGCCAAGGGGTTAGCCTTTGCAAATTTATGAATTTGCTTGTAAATGCAATACAACCCGTAACAGTGATCCGATTATGATGAATGATACCTTAATCAAAAGCTGTGGTCGTCAGCATAAATATCACTGCAAAATAAATGTACATTTCAGCAAAAAAAATTACAAAATTTATTACAAATCAGCCAAGGGGTTAGCCTTTGCAAATTTATGAATTTGCTTGTAAATGCAATACAACCCGTAATAGTGATCCGATTATGATGAATGATACCTTAATTAAAAGCTGTGGTCATCAGCATAAATATCACTGCAAAATAAATGTACATTTCAGCAAAAAAAATTACAAAACTTATTACAAATCAGCCAAGGGGTTAGCCTTTGCAAATTTATGAATTTGCTTGTAAATGCAATACAACCCGTAATAGTGATCCGATTATGATGAATGATACCTTAATCAAAAGCTTTGGTCATCAGCATAAATATCACTGCAAAATAAATGTACATTTCAGCAAAACAAATTTACAAAATTTATTACAAATCAGCCAAGGGGTTAGCCTTTGCAAATTTACGAATTTGTTTGTAAATGCAATACGACCCGTAGTAGTGATCCGATTGTGATGAATGATACCTTAATCAAAAGCTGTGGTCACCAGCATAAATATCACTGCAAAATAAATGTACATTTCAGCAAGAAAAAATTTACAAAATTTATTACAAATCAGCCAAGGGGTTAGCCTTTGCAAATTTACGAATTTGCTTGTAAATGCAATACGACCCGTAGTAGTGATCCGATTGTGATGAATGATACCTTAATTAAAAGCTGTGGTCATCAGCATAAATATCACTGCAAAACAAATGTACATTTCAACAAAAAAAAAATTACAAAATTTATTACAAATCAGCCAAGGGGTTAGCCTTTGCAAATTTACGAATTTGTTTGTAAATGCAATACGACCCGTAGTAGTGATCCGATTGTGATGAATGATACCTTAATCAAAAGCTGTGGTCACCAGCATAAATATCACTGCAAAATAAATGTACATTTCAGCAAGAAAAAATTTACAAAATTTATTACAAATCAGCCAAGGGGTTAGCCTTTGCAAATTTACGAATTTGCTTGTAAATGCAATACGACCCGTAGTAGTGATCCGATTGTGATGAATGATACCTTAATTAAAAGCTGTGGTCATCAGCATAAATATCACTGCAAAACAAATGTACATTTCAGCAAAAAAAAATTTACAAAATTTATTACAAATCAGCCAAGGGGTTAGCCTTTGCAAATTTATGAATTTGCTTGTAAATGCAATACGACCCGTAATAGCGATCCGATTATGATGAATGATACCTTAATCAAAAGCTTTGGTCATCAGCATAAATATCACTGCAAAATAAATGTACATTTCAGCAAAACAAATTTACAAAATTTATTACAAATCAGCCAAGGGGTTAGCCTTTGCAAATTTACGAATTTGTTTGTAAATGCAATACGACCCGTAGTAGTGATCCGATTGTGATGAATGATACCTTAATCAAAAGCTGTGGTCACCAGCATAAATATCACTGCAAAATAAATGTACATTTCAGCAAGAAAAAATTTACAAAATTTATTACAAATCAGCCAAGGGGTTAGCCTTTGCAAATTTACGAATTTGCTTGTAAATGCAATACGACCCGTAGTAGTGATCCGATTGTGATGAATGATACCTTAATTAAAAGCTGTGGTCATCAGCATAAATATCACTGCAAAACAAATGTACATTTCAGCAAAAAAAAATTTACAAAATTTATTACAAATCAGCCAAGGGGTTAGCCTTTGCAAATTTATGAATTTGCTTGTAAATGCAATACGACCCGTAATAGCGATCCGATTATGATGAATGATACCTTAATCAAAAGCTTTGGTCATCAGCATAAATATCACTGCAAAATAAATGTACATTTCAGCAAAAAAAAATTTACAAAATTTATTACAAATCAGCCAAGGGGTTAGCCTTTGCAAATTTACGAATTTGTTTGTAAATGCAATACGACCCGTAGTAGTGATCCGATTGTGATGAATGATACCTTAATTAAAAGCTGTGGTCATCAGCATAAATATCACTGCAAAATAAATGTTCATTTCAGCAAAAAAAATTACAAGACTTATTACAAATCAGCCAAGGGGTTAGCCTTCGCAAATTTATGAATTTGCTTTTAAATGCAATACAACCCGTAATAGTGATCCGATTATGATGAATGATACCTTAATTAAAAGCTGTGGTCGTCAGCATAAATATCACTGCAAAATAAATGTACATTTCAGCAAAAAAAATTACAAAATTTATTACAAATCAGCCAAGGGGTTAGCCTTTGCAAATTTATGAATTTGCTTGTAAATGCAATACAACCCGTAACAGTGATCCGATTATGATGAATGATACCTTAATCAAAAGCTGTGGTCGTCAGCATAAATATCACTGCAAAATAAATGTACATTTCAGCAAAAAAAATTACAAAATTTATTACAAATCAGCCAAGGGGTTAGCCTTTGCAAATTTATGAATTTGCTTGTAAATGCAATACAACCCGTAATAGTGATCCGATTATGATGAATGATACCTTAATTAAAAGCTGTGGTCATCAGCATAAATATCACTGCAAAATAAATGTACATTTCAGCAAAAAAAATTACAAAACTTATTACAAATCAGCCAAGGGGTTAGCCTTTGCAAATTTATGAATTTGCTTGTAAATGCAATACAACCCGTAATAGTGATCCGATTATGATGAATGATACCTTAATCAAAAGCTTTGGTCATCAGCATAAATATCACTGCAAAATAAATGTACATTTCAGCAAAACAAATTTACAAAATTTATTACAAATCAGCCAAGGGGTTAGCCTTTGCAAATTTACGAATTTGTTTGTAAATGCAATACGACCCGTAGTAGTGATCCGATTGTGATGAATGATACCTTAATCAAAAGCTGTGGTCACCAGCATAAATATCACTGCAAAATAAATGTACATTTCAGCAAGAAAAAATTTACAAAATTTATTACAAATCAGCCAAGGGGTTAGCCTTTGCAAATTTACGAATTTGCTTGTAAATGCAATACGACCCGTAGTAGTGATCCGATTGTGATGAATGATACCTTAATTAAAAGCTGTGGTCATCAGCATAAATATCACTGCAAAACAAATGTACATTTCAGCAAAAAAAAATTTACAAAATTTATTACAAATCAGCCAAGGGGTTAGCCTTTGCAAATTTATGAATTTGCTTGTAAATGCAATACGACCCGTAATAGCGATCCGATTATGATGAATGATACCTTAATTAAAAGCTGTGGTCATCAGCATAAATATCACTGCAAAATAAATGTACATTTCAGCAAAAAAAATTAACAAACTTATTACAAATCAGCCAAGGGGTTAGCCTTTGCAAATTTACGAATTTGTTTGTAAATGCAATACGACCCGTAGTAGTTATCCGATTGTGATGAATGATACTTTAATTAAAAGCTGTGGTCATCAGCATAAATATCACTGCAAAATAAATGTACATTTCAGCAAGAAAAATTACAAAACTTATTACAAATCAGCCAAGGGGTTAGCCTTTGCAAATTTATGAATTTGCTTATAAATGCAATACAACCCGTAATAGTGATCCGATTATGATGAATGATACCTTAATTAAAAGCTCTGGTCATCAGCATAAATATCACTGCAAAATAAATGTACATTTCAGCAAAAAAAATTACAAAACTTATTACAAATCAGCCAAGGGGTTAGCCTTTGCAAATTTACAAATTTGCTTGTAAATGCAATACGACCCGTAGTAGTTATCCGATTGTGATGAATGATACCTTAATTAAAAGCTGTGGTCATCAGCATAAATATCACTGCAAAATAAATGTACATTTCAACAAAAAAAAAATTACAAAATTTATTACAAATCAGCCAAGGGGTTAGCCTTTGCAAATTTCCGAATTTGTTTGTAAATGCAATACGACCCGTAGTAGTGATCCGATTGTGATGAATGATACCTTAATTAAAAGCTGTGGTCATCAGCATAAATATCACTGCAAAATAAATGTACATTTCAGCAAAAAAAAATTTACAAAATTTATTACAAATCAGCCAAGGGGTTAGCCTTTGCAAATTTACGAATTTGTTTGTAAATGCAATACGACCCGTAGTAGTGATCCGATTGTGATGAATGATACCTTAATTAAAAGCTGTGGTCATCAGCATAAATATCACTGCAAAATAAATGTTCATTTCAGCAAAAAAAATTACAAGACTTATTACAAATCAGCCAAGGGGTTAGCCTTCGCAAATTTATGAATTTGCTTTTAAATGCAATACAACCCGTAACAGTGATCCGATTATGATGAATGATACCTTAATCAAAAGCTGTGGTCGTCAGCATAAATATCACTGCAAAATAAATGTACATTTCAGCAAAAAAAATTACAAAATTTATTACAAATCAGCCAAGGGGTTAGCCTTTGCAAATTTATGAATTTGCTTGTAAATGCAATACAACCCGTAATAGTGATCCGATTATGATGAATGATACCTTAATTAAAAGCTGTGGTCATCAGCATAAATATCACTGCAAAATAAATGTACATTTCAGCAAAAAAAATTACAAAACTTATTACAAATCAGCCAAGGGGTTAGCCTTTGCAAATTTATGAATTTGCTTGTAAATGCAATACAACCCGTAATAGTGATCCGATTATGATGAATGATACCTTAATCAAAAGCTTTGGTCATCAGCATAAATATCACTGCAAAATAAATGTACATTTCAGCAAAACAAATTTACAAAATTTATTACAAATCAGCCAAGGGGTTAGCCTTTGCAAATTTACGAATTTGTTTGTAAATGCAATACGACCCGTAGTAGTGATCCGATTGTGATGAATGATACCTTAATCAAAAGCTGTGGTCACCAGCATAAATATCACTGCAAAATAAATGTACATTTCAGCAAGAAAAAATTTACAAAATTTATTACAAATCAGCCAAGGGGTTAGCCTTTGCAAATTTACGAATTTGCTTGTAAATGCAATACGACCCGTAGTAGTGATCCGATTGTGATGAATGATACCTTAATTAAAAGCTGTGGTCATCAGCATAAATATCACTGCAAAACAAATGTACATTTCAGCAAAAAAAAATTTACAAAATTTATTACAAATCAGCCAAGGGGTTAGCCTTTGCAAATTTATGAATTTGCTTGTAAATGCAATACGACCCGTAATAGCGATCCGATTATGATGAATGATACCTTAATCAAAAGCTCTGGTCATCAGCATAAATATCACTGCAAAATAAATGTTCATTTCAGCAAAAAAAAATTTACAAAATTTATTACAAATCAGCCAAGGGGTTAGCCTTTGCAAATTTACGAATTTGTTTGTAAATGCAGTACGACCCGTAGTAGTGATCCGATTGTGATGAATGATACCTTAATTAAAAGCTGTGGTCATCAGCATAAATATCACTGCAAAATAAATGTACATTTCAGCAAAAAAAATTAACAAACTTATTACAAATCAGCCAAGGGGTTAGCCTTTGCAAATTTACGAATTTGTTTGTAAATGCAATACGACCCGTAGTAGTTATCCGATTGTGATGAATGATACTTTAATTAAAAGCTGTGGTCATCAGCATAAATATCACTGCAAAATAAATGTACATTTCAGCAAAAAAAATTACAAAACTTATTACAAATCAGCCAAGGGGTTAGCCTTTGCAAATTTACGAATTTGTTTGTAAATGCAATACGACCCGTAGTAGTTATCCGATTGTGATGAATGATACCTTAATTAAAAGCTGTGGTCATCAGCATAAATATCACTGCAAAATAAATGTACATTTCAGTAAGAAAAATTACAAAACTTATTACAAATCAGCCAAGGGGTTAGCCTTTGCAAATTTATGAATTTGCTTATAAATGCAATACAACCCGTAATAGTGATCCGATTATGATGAATGATACCTTAATTAAAAGCTCTGGTCATCAGCATAAATATCACTGCAAAATAAATGTACATTTCAGCAAAAAAAAATTTACAAAATTTATTACAAATCAGCCAAGGGGTTAGCCTTTGCAAATTTCCGAATTTGTTTGTAAATGCAATACGACCCGTAGTAGTGATCCGATTGTGATGAATGATACCTTAATCAAAAGCTGTGGTCACCAGCATAAATATCACTGCAAAATAAATGTACATTTCAGCAAAAAAAAATTTACAAAATTTATTACAAATCAGCCAAGGGGTTAGCCTTTGCAAATTTACGAATTTGTTTGTAAATGCAATACGACCCGTAGTAGTTATCCGATTGTGATGAATGATACCTTAATTAAAAGCTGTGGTCATCAGCATAAATATCACTGCAAAATAAATGTTCATTTCAGCAAAAAAAATTACAAAACTTATTACAAATCAGCCAAGGGGTTAGCCTTTGCAAATTTATGAATTTGCTTGTAAATGCAATACAACCCGTAATAGTGATCCGATTATGATGAATGATACCTTAATTAAAAGCTGTGGTCATCAGCATAAATATCACTGCAAAATAAATGTACATTTCAGCAAAAAAAATTACAAAACTTATTACAAATCAGCCAAGGGGTTAGCCTTTGCAAATTTATGAATTTGCTTGTAAATGCAATACAACCCGTAATAGTGACCCGATTATGATGAATGATACCTTAATCAAAAGCTTTGGTCATCAGCATAAATATCACTGCAAAATAAATGTACATTTTAGCAAAAAAATTTACAAAATTTATTACAAATCAGCCAAGGGGTTAGCCTTTGCAAATTTACGAATTTGTTTGTAAATGCAATACGACCCGTAGTAGTGATCCGATTGTGATGAATGATACCTTAATCAAAAGCTGTGGTCACCAGCATAAATATCACTGCAAAATAAATGTACATTTCAGCAAAAAAAAATTTACAAAATTTATTACAAATCAGCCAAGGGGTTAGCCTTTGCAAATTTACGAATTTGCTTGTAAATGCAATACGACCCGTAGTAGTGATCCGATTGTGATGAATGATACCTTAATTAAAAGCTGTGGTCATCAGCATAAATATCACTGCAAAATAAATGTACATTTCAGCAAAAAAAATTACAAAATTTATTACAAATCAGCCAAGGGGTTAGCCTTTGCAAATTTATGAATTTGCTTGTAAATGCAATACAACCCGTAATAGTGATCCGATTATGATGAATGATACCTTAATCAAAAGCTTTGGTCATCAGCATAAATATCACTGCAAAATAAATGTACATTTCAGCAAAAAAAATTTACAAAATTTATTACAAATCAGCCAAGGGGTTAGCCTTTGCAAATTTACGAATTTGCTTGTAAATGCAATACGACCCGTAGTAGTGATCCGATTGTGATGAATGATACCTTAATTAAAAGCTGTGGTCATCAGCATAAATATCACTGCAAAATAAATGTACATTTCAGCAAAAAAAATTTACAAAATTTATTACAAATCAGCCAAGGGGTTAGCCTTTGCAAATTTACGAATTTGTTTGTAAATGCAATACGACCCGTAGTAGTGATCCGATTGTGATGAATGATACCTTAATCAAAAGCTGTGGTCACCAGCATAAATATCACTGCAAAATAAATGTACATTTCAGCAAAAAAAAATTTACAAAATTTATTACAAATCAGCCAAGGGGTTAGCCTTTGCAAATTTACGAATTTGCTTGTAAATGCAATACGACCCGTAGTAGTGATCCGATTGTGATGAATGATACCTTAATTAAAAGCTGTGGTCATCAGCATAAATATCACTGCAAAATAAATGTACATTTCAGCAAAAAAAATTACAAAATTTATTACAAATCAGCCAAGGGGTTAGCCTTTGCAAATTTATGAATTTGCTTGTAAATGCAATACGACCCGTAATAGTGATCCGATTATGATGAATGATACCTTAATCAAAAGCTTTGGTCATCAGCATAAATATCACTGCAAAATAAATGTACATTTCAGCAAAAAAAATTTACAAAATTTATTACAAATCAGCCAAGGGGTTAGCCTTTGCAAATTTACGAATTTGCTTGTAAATGCAATACGACCCGTAGTAGTGATCCGATTGTGATGAATGATACCTTAATTAAAAGCTGTGGTCATCAGCATAAATATCACTGCAAAATAAATGTTCATTTCAGCAAAAAAAATTACAAGACTTATTACAAATCAGCCAAGGGGTTAGCCTTCGCAAATTTATGAATTTGCTTTTAAATGCAATACAACCCGTAATAGTGATCCGATTATGATGAATGATACCTTAATCAAAAGCTGTGGTCGTCAGCATAAATATCACTGCAAAATAAATGTACATTTCAGCAAAAAAAATTTACAAAATTTATTACAAATCAGCCAAGGGGTTAGCCTTTGCAAATTTATGAATTTGCTTGTAAATGCAATACAACCCGTAATAGTGATCCGATTATGATGAATGATACCTTAATTAAAAGCTGTGGTCATCAGCATAAATATCACTGCAAAATAAATGTACATTTCAGCAAAAAAAATTACAAAACTTATTACAAATCAGCCAAGGGGTTAGCCTTTGCAAATTTATGAATTTGTTTGTAAATGCAATACAACCCGTAATAGTGACCCGATTATGATGAATGATACCTTAATCAAAAGCTTTGGTCATCAGCATAAATATCACTGCAAAATAAATGTACATTTTAGTAAAAAAATTTACAAAATTTATTACAAATCAGCCAAGGGGTTAGCCTTTGCAAATTTACGAATTTGTTTGTAAATGCAATACGACCCGTAGTAGTGATCCGATTGTGATGAATGATACCTTAATTAAAAGCTGTGGTCATCAGCATAAATATCACTGCAAAATAAATGTACATTTCAGCAAAAAAAATTACAAAATTTATTACAAATCAGCCAAGGGGTTAGCCTTTGCAAATTTATGAATTTGCTTGTAAATGCAATACAACCCGTAATAGTGATCCGATTATGATGAATGATACCTTAATCAAAAGCTTTGGTCATCAGCATAAATATCACTGCAAAATAAATGTACATTTCATCAAAAAAAATTTACAAAATTTATTACAAATCAGCCAAGGGGTTAGCCTTTGCAAATTTACGAATTTGTTTGTAAATGCAATACGACCCGTAGTAGTGATCCGATTATGATGTATGATACCTTAATCAAAAGCTGTGGTCACCAGCATAAATATCACTGCAAAATAAATGTTCATTTCAGCAAAAAAAAATTTACAAAATTTATTACAAATCAGCCAAGGGGTTAGCCTTTGCAAATTTATGAATTTGCTTATAAATGCAATACAACCCGTAATAGTGATCCGATTATGATGAATGATACCTTAATTAAAAGCTCTGGTCATCAGCATAAATATCACTGCAAAATAAATGTTCATTTCAGCAAAAAAAAAATTACAAAATTTATTACAAATCAGCCAAGGGGTTAGCCTTTGCAAATTTATGAATTTGCTTGTAAATGCAATATGACCCGTAATTAAATAAATGTACATTTCATCAAAAAAAATTTACAAAATTTATTACAAATCAGCCAAGGGGTTAGCCTTTGCAAATTTACGAATTTGTTTGTAAATGCAATACGACCCGTAGTAGTGATCCGATTGTGATGAATGATACCTTAATTAAAAGCTGTGGTCATCGGCATAAATATCACTGCAAAATAAATGGACATTTCAGCAAAAAAAAAATTACAAAGTTTATTACAAATCAGCCAAGGGGTTAGTTAGCCTTTGCAAATTTACGAATTTGCTTGTAAATGCAATACGACCCGTAATAGCGATCCGATTATGATGTATGATACCTTAATAAAAAGCTGTGGTCACCAGCATAAATATCACTGCAAAATAAATGTACATTTCAGCAAAAACAAATTACAAAATTTATTACAAATCAGCCAAGGGGTTAGCCTTTGCAAATTTACGAATTTGTTTGTAAATGCAATACGACCCGTAGTAGTGATCCGATTATGATGAATGATACCTTAATCAAAAGCTGTGGTCATCAGCATAAATATCACTGCAAAATAAATGTACATTTCAGCAAAAACAAATTACAAAATTTATTACAAATCAGCCAAGGGGTTAGCCTTTGCAAATTTATGAATTTGCTTGTAAATGCAATACGACCCGTAATAGCGATCCGATTATGATGAATGATACCTTAATCAAAAGCTGTGGTCATCAGCATAAATATCACTGCAAAATAAATGTTCATTTCAGCAAAAAAAAATTTACAAAATTTATTACAAATCAGCCAAGGGGTTAGCCTTTGCAAATTTACGAATTTGTTTGTAAATGCAATACGACCCGTAGTAGTGATCCGATTGTGATGAATGATACCTTAATTAAAAGCTGTGGTCATCGGCATAAATATCACTGCAAAATAAATGTACATTTCAGCAAAAAAAAAATTACAAAGTTTATTACAAATCAGCCAAGGGGTTAGTTAGCCTTTGCAAATTTACGAATTTGCTTGTAAATGCAATACGACCCGTAATAGCGATCCGATTATGATGTATGATACCTTAATCAAAAGCTGTGGTCACCAGCATAAATATCACTGCAAAATAAATGTACATTTCAGCAAAAACAAATTACAAAATTTATTACAAATCAGCCAAGGGGTTAGCCTTTGCAAATTTACGAATTTGTTTGTAAATGCAATACGACCCGTAGTAGTGATCCGATTATGATGAATGATACCTTAATCAAAAGCTGTGGTCATCAGCATAAATATCACTGCAAAATAAATGTACATTTCAGCAAAAACAAATTACAAAATTTATTACAAATCAGCCAAGGGGTTAGCCTTTGCAAATTTATGAATTTGCTTGTAAATGCAATACGACCCGTAATAGCGATCCGATTATGATGAATGATACCTTAATCAAAAGCTGTGGTCATCAGCATAAATATCACTGCAAAATAAATGTTCATTTCAGCAAAAAAAAATTTACAAAATTTATTACAAATCAGCCAAGGGGTTAGCCTTTGCAAATTTATGAATTTGCTTGTAAATGCAATACGACCCGTAATAGCGATCCGATTATGATGAATGATACCTTAATCAAAAGCTGTGGTCATCAGCATAAATATCACTGCAAAATAAATGTACATTTCAGCAAAAACAAATTACAAAATTTATTACAAATCAGCCAAGGGGTTAGCCTTTGCAAATTTACGAATTTGTTTGTAAATGCAATACGACCCGTAGTAGTGATCCGATTATGATGAATGATACCTTAATCAAAAGCTGTGGTCATCAGCATAAATATCACTGCAAAATAAATGTACATTTCAGCAAAAACAAATTACAAAATTTATTACAAATCAGCCAAGGGGTTAGCCTTTGCAAATTTATGAATTTGCTTGTAAATGCAATACGACCCGTAATAGCGATCCGATTATGATGAATGATACCTTAATCAAAAGCTGTGGTCATCAGCATAAATATCACTGCAAAATAAATGTACATTTCAGCAAAAAAAAATTACAAAGTTTATTACAAATCAGCCAAGGGGTTAGCCTTTGCAAATTTACGAATTTGTTTGTAAATGCAATACGACCCGTAGTAGTGATCCGATTGTGATGAATGATACCTTAATTAAAAGCTGTGGTCATCAGCATAAATATCACTGCAAAATAAATGTACATTTCAGCAAAAAAAAATTTACAAAATTTATTACAAATCAGCCAAGGGGTTAGCCTTTGCAAATTTGAAAATTTGCTTGTAAATGCGATACAACCCGTAATAGCGATTCGATTATGATGAATGATACCTTAATCAAAAGCTGTAGTCATCAGCATAGATA
The DNA here is from genome assembly GCA_963556175.1 of Tipula confusa. Classification (NCBI taxonomy): domain Eukaryota; kingdom Metazoa; phylum Arthropoda; class Insecta; order Diptera; family Tipulidae; genus Tipula; species Tipula confusa. Next base: position 173,145,067 of record OY744476.1, on the reverse strand, counting down.
TCACTGCAAAATAAATGACCATTTCAACAAAAAAAATTTACAAAATTTATTACAAATCAGCCAAGGGGTTAGCCTTTGCAAATTTGCGAATTTGCTTGTAAATGCAATACAATCCGTAATAGTGATCCGATTATGATGAATGAAACCTTAATCAAAAGCTCTGGTCATCAGCATAGATATCACTGCAAAATAAATGACCATTTCAGCAAAAAAAAAATTTACAAAATTTATTACAAATAAGCCAAGGGGTTAGCCTTTGCAAATTTGCGAATTTGCTTGTAAATGCGATACAACCCGTAATAGTGATCCGATTATGATGAATGATACCTTAATCAAAAGCTCTGGTCATCAGCATAGATATCACTGCAAAATAAATGACCATTTCAGCAAAAAAAAATTTACAAAATTTATTACAAATCAGCCAAGGGGTTAGCCTTTGCAAATTTGCGAATTTGCTTGTAAATGCGATACAACCCGTAATAGTGATCCGATTATGATGAATGATACCTTAATCAAAAGCTCTGGTCATCAGCATAAATATCACTGTAAAATAAATGACCATTTCAACAAAAAAAAATTACAAAATTTATTACAAATCAGCCAAGGGGTTAGCCTTTGCAAATTTGCGAATTTGCTTGTAAATGCAATACGACCCGTAGTAGTGATCCGATTGTGATGAATGAAACCTTAATCAAAAGCTCTGGTCATCAGCATAGATATCACTGCAAAATAAATGACCATTTCAGCAAAAAAAAAATTTACAAAATTTATTACAAATCAGCCAAGGGGTTAGCCTTTGCAAATTTGCAAATTTGCTTTTAAATGCGATACAACCCGTAATAGCGATCCGATTATGATGAATGATACCTTAATCAAAAGCTGTAGTCATCAGCATAGATATCACTGCAAAATAAATGACCATTTCAACAAAAAAAATTTACAAAATTTATTACAAATCAGCCAAGGGGTTAGCCTTTGCAAATTTGCGAATTTGCTTGTAAATGCAATACAATCCGTAATAGTGATCCGATTATGATGAATGAAACCTTAATCAAAAGCTGTGGTCATCAGCATAAATATCACTGCAAAATAAATGACCATTTCAACAAAAAAAATTTACAAAATTTATTACAAATCAGCCAAGGGGTTAGCCTTTGCAAATTTGCAAATTTGCTTGTAAATGCGATACAACCCGTAATAGCGATCCGATTATGATGAATGATACCTTAATCAAAAGCTGTAGTCATCAGCATAGATATCACTGCAAAATAAATGACCATTTCAACAAAAAAAATTTACAAAATTTATTACAAATCAGCCAAGGGGTTAGCCTTTGTAAATTTGCGAATTTGCTTGTAAATGCAATACAATCCGTAATAGTGATCCGATTATGATGAATGATACCTTAATCAAAAGCTCTGGTCATCAGCATAGATATCACTGTAAAATAAATGACCATTTCAACAAAAAAAAATTACAAAATTTATTACAAATCAGCCAAGGGGTTAGCCTTTGCAAATTTGCGAATTTGCTTGTAAATGCGATACAACCCGTAATAGTGATCCGATTATGATGAATGAAACCTTAATCAAAAGCTCTGATCATCACCATAAATATCACTGCAAAATAAATGACCATTTCAACACAAAAAAAATTTACAAAATTTATTACAAATCAGCCAAGGGGTTAGCCTTTGCAAATTTGCTTGTAAATGCGATACAACCCGTAATAGTGCTTTGATTATGATGAATGATACCTTAATCAAAAGCTCTGGTCATCAGCATAAATATCACTGCAAAATAAATGACCATTGCAGCAAAAAAAAAATTTACAAAATTTATTACAAATCAGCCAAGGGGTTAGCCTTTGCAAATTTGCGAATTTGCTTGTAAATGCGATACAACCCGTAGTAGTGATCCGATTATGATGAATGATACCTTAATCAAAAGCTCTGGTCATCAGCATAGATATCACTGTAAAATAAATGACCATTTCAACAAAAAAAAATTACAAAATTTATTACAAATCAGCCAAGGGGTTAGCCTTTGCAAATTTGCGAATTTGCTTGTAAATGCGATACAACCCGTAATAGTGATCCGATTATGATGAATGAAACCTTAATCAAAAGCTCTGATCATCACCATAAATATCACTGCAAAATAAATGACCATTTCAACACAAAAAAAATTTACAAAATTTATTACAAATCAGCCAAGGGGTTAGCCTTTGCAAATTTGCTTGTAAATGCGATACAACCCGTAATAGTGCTTTGATTATGATGAATGATACCTTAATCAAAAGCTCTGGTCATCAGCATAAATATCACTGCAAAATAAATGACCATTTCAGCAAAAAAAAAATTACTAAATTTATTACAAATCAGCCAAGGGGTTAGCCTTTGCAAATTTACGAATTTGCTTGTAAATGCAATACCTACCAATTGAGCTTTGTGTAAGTTTCAAGTCGATAGCACATTGAAAAAAAAATTTCATCGGTCGGGTGGAGTCCCAAAAACAGGCAAACATCTTGCCGGATTTTTGCACCAGAAATTGATTTATGGGAATGTTGGAGTATTTAATGACAGTTCTTTGACTGATCCCGAAAGCTTTTGAAAATATTCATTAATTGTCATAAATCATTTTCTAGCACTAAAATTAAAAGCCCACAAATTTATAGATTTGTATATTTTGAAAGAAAGTTTGTGTGGTTGAAATTTTTCGAAGGACATCAAAAGTTATAAGGGGATCACAGGGTTAAAAATTAACATACAACAAATTAAAATTAAAGAGTTAAACTAAAAAGAACTTTTTAAATATTTTATTAAGTTTTAAACAACAAATTAAAGTTGATAAACACTTATGGAGTGTCGTTTCATGCATACCGTCGCTGATGTGTATATAAAAATAAAGACTTGAACCAAAACTTTAACACTTAAATCAAAACTTTGGTAAACTGTGCTACAAACTGTATCGTGAATAGTGAAATGGGACTAAAATTTATCGTCAAAGATAAAAAATTACAAAACATTTTGCACCACAAAGCTTATTTCAAGAGTCACATTCGATGGATGCGAATTGTTGGCATATGGCCATTGGATATATGGTCGAATAAAGTGTTGGTGAAATGGTCGACCTATGTTTGGCACACTATATGGCAACTTATTTCGATTCATATCACCGTTCTACACGTTTTGACGCTGACCAATCGTATGAACGAGGGTGGAACTTTGGACGATGTTTCGGGTGTACTTATGTCGACCATGGTATACGGCTATACATATTTTATAACGATCTACTTTCAATTGCGGCACACATTTGTTCGTCAACTTATCGTTTTTTTATGCGATAATGTACGTATCCGTTCTGCCTACGGCCTTACGTTTTTAACGATTGAACCGGTTTATCTTTCGATGTATCGCAAAATAACATTTTGGGTGGTTGTATGTACGCTTGGAACATTGCACTGGTCGGTCACTCCAATTTTAACGAGTCAAAAAGTACTACCACTGAATATTGATTATCCATTCGATACGACTATATCGCCGCGATATGAAATTCTATATTTTCTACAAGTATTGGGCCAAATACAGGTGGGCATTGCTTTTGCAATTTCTGGTGGTCTTTTCATGAGCGCCGTTTTAATGGTGTCGGGACAATTTGATCTACTATTTTGTAGTTTAAAAAATTTACGGAGCACAGCGATGATACTAAATGGGGATTTTAAAGCGGTCAAGTTAAAAAAAAACAGTCCACCACAGATTGACAAAGGGCTAATGTATCACACATTTTTTTTTTTTTAGAATTTTACAAAACTTACATGATCCATCGACGGAGGAACAAAGTCAATATGAACACGGTGCTGAAACTATTGAAGATCTGGACGTAATACAAAATTCATCAGAAATGCGTGATGATGTAATGGTCGATCGATCGCGAGAAAATAACTCACCAATACGAAAACTAAAACTAAAACCAAAAGACGAATACCTATTGGAGTATCGTGATGAGTTGCATATTGCGTTAGTGGACTGTGTACGTCATCATCAACTCATTAAGAAAATGGCACAAATGATTGAGGATACGTACTATGTGTTCGCTTTTGTCAAACTCTTTCAAATATCGTTTCTAATCTGTTTTCTAACTTTTATCGTTAGTCGGGTAAGCTGTTACGATCGTTCGATATACAATTCCCGTTATAATGCATATTTTTTTTTGTCACGCAGACAACCGAAATCAACATGCAAGTCGTTAATTTATTGGAATATTTGTCGCTTACATCATCCGAGCTACTTCTATTTTGCTATTTCGGTGAGCTCATGTCACGACAAAGTGTACGCATATCGGATGCGGCAATGCGATCCACTTGGTATCTGTGCAATGGATCATTTCGTCGCACTTTACTTATTATGATGTCGTGCTCGATGCAACCAATTCGTTTGACCGGTGGCAAATTCTATACGCTGAATATTGAAACTTTTCGTTCGGTGTTTACCGCATCGTTTTCGTACTATACATTGCTGAAGAATATTGGGGAGCACTAAGTAACTCCAAGTTTTCTTGTATGACACAATACAATTTTTTTGAGTCGTTTATAGATATTTAAAATTTTACTTGCACATCACAAAACTGTAAATTGCACCAAGCGCTTGAATTTAAGTAAAATAAATATTGGCACCTATTTAGTCAGTCAGTTGTATTTTTATTTATGATACAGATCCTACATTCTAAACAACAATCCGCGAAAATTGGCACATGTGTATTTCTTTACTAGTCACCATGGACACAAATCAAAATTCAGCGTACTAAAATACATTTGTAATGCTTTTTCTACCAAGGTTGCAAACCTACTTTATTTAACAATTGACAGGTTTTGATATAAAAATATTATTTAGTACCGACATTTGATAGGCTTTATTAGTGTACTAATAATAATCGGTTTTTACAGGCCATTGCTGGCCCGTGGCAAATCAATAATCCAGCTTTAGCGAATTCGGTGCCGATCTCGCTCTTCGTATTGGTTTAGACAACTCACTTCATGAACGACACCAGGAATTACCATCAAATTACTTATCTCATGGTTGAAGAGAATTCGGTAAGGGTCGCCATTGCCACGTTTGACGCTATATATTGTGCGCATGTTTCTTCTTTCTAATGTATGAACCTATCAATTATCGTTAGAATGTATAAGTTCCCATTTGACGGAGGTAGTGGGACCCACGAGGTCCATGTGAATATTTTCGAAACGCCCGGAAGGAAGGTTGAATCTCCCATATTATGTTCGAGTATGCCTATTTACTTTAGCTTTCTGGCATTGAACACAAGTTGTACACCAATTTCCCATATCCCCAGGTTAATACTGGGCCAAAAGTATTTCGACGTCAGTAACTTTCGTGTTGCTTTGATACCTGGATGAGACAAACCGTGTAATTTTTCAAAAACCGTTCTGCGCTTTTCACTTGGAATGTAGGGCCTATTTTTACCAGTCGAAATTTCACACCAACAGGAACCATTCTGTTTCTTCGTATTTTCTACCAGACTCTTAAGCTCAGGATCAGACTCTTGCAGGCTGATTAAGTTTTCTATATCGATAGCAGTATGGCATATTGGGGATACTTAATTTTCTTCTGGCCGTGACAATGTATCTGCGACCACGTCACTAGATCCTTTTATGTGTTGAATGTCATTCGTGAAACGCGAGATGTACGATAACCGACGAGCTTGCATAAAATCCGTGTAAATTGTTAACGGTCTACTTTCAACGAAACATTCAAAATGCTTGATAGCACAATAGATTGCATTAAGCTCTCTGTCGAAAGCAGAGTACCTACGTTCGGCTGGTGCGAGTTTACGAGAAAAAAATGATAATGGATACTAACGTCCTCCATTTTGTTGCTCCAAGACAGCACACCCATCGCTATACCTGAACAATCTGAAGTGATTGCCAATTTTGCGTTTTCTAATGAATGAACCAATAGAGTTGCATTGACTAGTGCTATTTTGATCTGATCACATGAGGATGAACACTGTGTAGGCCAATCAAATGGAGTTTTCTTATTTTTTCGTAGTTTGGCAAGCTTGATTGGAGCAATTTTCTCGGCTAGTTGTCCAATAAACCGATGGTGGTAGTTCACCATACGATGAATCTTTGTATTTGTTTAATGGACGTTGGTGTAGGGAAATCGCGTATTGCTTAAATTCTATCCTCAGATGGCCTAGTCTCGTCTTTTATAATTTCATGACTGAGGAATTCGCGTAAACTCAAAAGTCCGAATGGAACAGTGACTACAGTTTTGTGTATATCATCAGTGGCAACTGGTATGTGGTGGTAAGCTTTTATTAGGTCTATCTTTGAGAATATGACACAACCATGGAAATTCATATTAAAATTATGAATATGCGGTAAAGGATATCGGTCCGAAACAGTGATGGCATTGAGTCTGCGATAATCACCGCAAGGACGCCAATCGTTATTTTCGCGTTTCGAAACGAGGTGTAATGGAGATGCGGCTGAAGATGAAGGACGACAAAGTTCCAAGCTGGCCATGTGGTTGAAAAGATCTTTTGTGATTTTGTGTTTTTCGGAACTGAGGCTCCTCGGGCGAGAAAATGGAAGATGTCCTTCGGTAATGATGTCATGAACAATGTTGTGATGTACCGAGTTAGCTTTGGAAACTGTCGAAGAAGCCCACCATATTTTCCGTCGATAGAAAATAATTTTGGTGGCGAACAGTCTTCGGCGATTTTTGTTGCTGAAACTGTAAAAGACATATTTGTGTCGAGAACTCGTTTGTACTTTAGATCAACTAAAAATCCATATTTTGTCAGAAGATCGGCTCCTAAAATTGGACGTGTATCCTCACCTATTATGAACCCATGCGTGAATGTTCTGCGGAATCCTAAGTCAACTTACAACAATTTAATGCCAAAAGTTTTTATTGGTGTGCCATTGGCAGCGATGATGACTCATGAAAGCATGACTTCGGGACGACTAACACATCCGCTCCCGTATCTACTAGAAAACAAAGTCTAGTTTTGGAGTGTTTAATGATGAGGCGGCGATTGTAAACTGTCCCAATGTCGGCCGTTACGACATTGGGTTGCTCAAGTTTCCCAAACTTGTATCTGAAGATTTTTTATTGCGCATATATGTGCATCCATCACCTTTACATTTATGCGCACGTATGCCTAATGTACGGTGGTATCAGCACTTGCCATTTATAATACGATTATTAGAGCTTATAAGCAATTATTTGCTATGTTTGAATTCCCTGCCATAATTTTCATCTTATTAAATAATTTTGATGGTTTCTGGTTGCCTAATTCCATGGTACTTAGTAATTGCTCAATTTGCTCGCTGTCCGATAAAGATTTAGTTTTATTAAGGTGTTTTTTAGGAGCTCATATTCAGAACTGAGAGATGGTTCATTTAGTACATTTTGGACACTGTAAATGACATCCCCAGGCAGTGCGGCTAGTGCGTGATAGTATTTGTTTTCTTTTTTCTTTTTTTTTTTTGTGAACAGCGGATCGATTTGAGTAAACCAAACCTCAGGCATCTGATGCCAATATGGTGGGAACGGTATGGATAAATATTCCACTCTCGGCGTTTGTGCTGTAGTTGAATTATTATCTTGCTTCACCACCGTTGTCCATTATTAACGATTTCAGAAAGCTCACAACCGATATTGAGATAAAACTACCACGTATGCGATAAATTTTAAATTTCAATAGTATAAGAAACTTACAACACTATTACAATCATATACCTGTTTCAATAAACAAACCTGTTTAATCAACGTCTGCGGAGGCAAACAATACTACTACCATATCAACTACAACATCAAATACAGTCACAAAAAAACAACGTCGTCCACCACCAATTCATATCTTCGAACAGGACGTGAAAAATACGGTACTCTTGGCTAAAGGGATTAAAATACAAAAATTTGAGATAAAACGAATCAACGCAAACAAACACACAATTACCGAAATCGTTAGTACTTCGCGGACTCACCAAGACCGAAGACTTGACCGAACTAAAGACAGACATTGAGACCATTGATGAAAAAATTGACATTATCAAAATTATACAGATGCGTTCAAAACGTAATGACCAAAACAAAAGACTGCATCGTACAGATTTCCCCAAACACCTCGCTAAATGTAGTATATGCCATAAAGCATTTAAATTATAAAAAAGTGGAATGGCAAACGCTTAACCGTACCGACAATATCTTACAGTGCAAGAACTGTCAGTGTTATGGACAAACTGCAACCTCGTGTTCCGTTGTGTCAAATGTTCAAACATTTGACACACGAACCAGGAAATTGCACAGTGACAGAGGAGGTAACAAAGGAGAATATATTCTGCATTAATTGCAAAAAAACAAAACACCCTGTTCACATCAAGACCAAGGACATCAACGACAACGACGAAGAACATCTAAATTCAAAATTATTGCCCTCAACGTAAATTCAATAATTAGCGTGCAACGGACTGCCTACTTATTAACGAAACCAAACTCAATTAAAAACAATTTGGAATTTAAAAATTATGATATAATTCGACGCGACAGGATAAATTCGACACAAGGAGGAGTTACGGCCATTTTGATCAAAACCGATATAAGAGGGCATCGAAATCGCCATTATTAAACTCAACATTAAATGTTCGGCACAAAAACTTTTTGATATCAAATTATTGTACGGGTAATGCAAATCAAATTACCGATAATCGTTTTGAAGAAGAATGGAGCAACATTTTTGACGCGTTAAATTTGAGCAATCCAAATCATTTCTATATAATTGCAGGAGACTTAAATGCACGATATAAAAATTGGGGTAATGCACTCAACAATTCCAGGGGGATTCGTCTCAACCGATAGATGAACGAGAATGCTCTGCTGTACCGAGCAAAACTATACAAATCGGACAAACGAACGATGATTCGTTTTGGCAACTACATAGATCTGGCAATAATGGAAGTACGAATCAAAATTGAAAACAATTCACAGGACGAAATATAGACTCATCATTTTGACAGCGACCACCGAGCCATAGAAATTGTTATACGAGGAATTGGAGACTTGGACCAAGGCATCAATCAAATTGACAACGACAACGACGACGATAACGCAGTACAGCAAAACGGACTATTCAACTAATCGAGCAAAACGTTAAAATGCAAATAGAACGTTTTGGACCGGTATCATGAAGGGGATTAAGCCCAGTGCGAAAATGTGGTCTGAAATCAAAAAGTTCACGGCCACGGCAAAAAATCGAAAAGACACAGCAATCAAAATTTTGGAAATTAACACAACGAACAAACAAAAATACAATCATTTTGGCATCGATTGGGACCATCTGCAAAAACACAGTGACGATACAAAATTCAAAATTTTCGACGAAACGCAAAATTTAAACATCATTGGACAACATATAGAGGATCACACTCAACCAAATTCTAATCTCGGCAATCAAGAGTACGCAGTTGAAATTACAAGTTTGATAAAACCATTCATCGACCAACATTGCATCGATCGAGCGCAACACAAAACAAAAACAAATTTTTCGGCCAACAATCCAGCTTATGCGCCACACCAACCGGATGATGACAAAAATTACTACATCAATATCGATCGGAACAGACATTTTGAAATTGGCTAACAATAAACAATCCTTTGGGTCCGACCTTATTCCAAATATAATTTTTAAACACCTTCCTAGGGTCATCATTACCGAAATTTGTACATTTTTTAATAATCTCCTTAATAATCACTGTTTCCCGGATGTCTGGAAGATCGCACGCATCTTTCCAATACTCAAAAAAGGCAAATCTCCTACAGATCCCGAAAGTTACTGGCCAATAAGTCTACTCTCTAATTTCGGCAAACTATACGAAATTTGCATTGTTCATCTTCTAAATTCAAAATTCTAAATTCAAAATGAAGAGAAATTGGCGGAAACTTTCAATCAAAATTAATAACCGACCAATCAAATTATGTGAGACGATAAAATATTTGGGAGTGCGCATCGACAATATGTGCTATATGACAACAAAGCACACAACGACACAATTAGAGAAGGCGCTCGCGCATTTGTGGGTGCGCGAAAATTATTTTACAGTAGACATTTAAACAAAAGCGTCAAAATTATAGCTTACAAATCACTGATAAGACCGATACTGACTTACTGATGCCAAGTGTGGTACAATCAGGTGCCACGCTACATGGAACGATACAGAGTTTTCAAACGGAAATGTCTCAGACACTGCAACGGACTTTACCGAAAGGCAGAGACTGACTTTAAGCACGTCATTTCGAATCGAGTGCAATATCAAAATTTCGACTCGGACCGTATCAAAAAATACATATCACGAGGACACAAACTTATCAAAATTATACGCGACATTAGAGACGGTACCAGGACCAAACACGTTTATTTTGATCATTTGGGTTACATACAGAACTGTGACGATCTACCTTTAATTTTGCCATGTGGCGAGGAGGCCAAACGAAAAATGGTTTGACGAGGACACATTTTCGAATCCAGACGATCACATACGATTTGACACGACGATACATATTAAAGACGACGAGTACGAAAGACGAAGAAATGCATATTGGTGGTTGGACGACGACGTTGATGGAGGTGGCGATTAGCATCAGCGACAATAGCAACAGCAATAATATTTTTGATAATTTTTATATATATTTACTTTTTATAATTTACTATTAAATTCGAGTCAAAATTAAATTCGAGTTTTGTCACGGTTGAATTTGATTTGGAAAATAATAAATATGGTTTGAATAAAGGTGAATCTGATTTGTAAAGGGTTGAATTTCGAGTGCAAAACCTATAAATAAATGGATTTATTGTTATATAAAAAAAATACCTCTAGCTCGCCTGTACTCATCTTGCATGATTTTTCTTCGATTCCAGGTTCCCCATGGCATTAAACATACCTTTTAAATGATGTTTCTGTCAAAAGTCTCTCCGATAAAGGACATATATCTATTATTTTTAAATTCTTGCTGGGGAAAATGCTGTAGGTCTCAATCGAAATAGTAGGAGCGTTCACTATTCTACGTTACACTTTATTTTGGAAGGCTTGTAATATTTTAATATTAGTTTTCTTAGTACGACCCCAAACTAGATACCATAAGTTGAATTGCACTGTCATTCGCGAAAGGGGCTATTGTCGACTCGCTCGTATAAAGTAAATTAGCCTATATGACTTTTTATCATTAGGAGGCTTGTATGGTTTCGGAATCCTAATTATTTCTGCTACTTTCCATTACTGAGGTACCTCTTTTGTACACCTTTCTCAGTACTTAGGTTATGATTCTTCCACTGATTGCATCAAGTAGATGCAAAATGATCTGCTTTCGGTTGGATATAGCATGGATATGGGAACCGCTCAGAACATGGATATTTCAAAACAGGATATTTCAATACGAGGTAAGGTACAAAACGAGACATGGTACAAAACTGGATATTTCAAAACAGGATATTTCGATATGTGATTTAAACTTAAAATGATTTTTTAGGAAAGTTCTGGAATATGGCCAATTAGGAAGGAACTCGGCGAAATCTTAACCGATTTTGATGAAATTCGATACGTCGGAAGAAAATGGGTTTTTAAAATGACTTGTTGGGAAAGTTCTGGAATAAGGCCAGTAAGGTTCCATACTTGAATATTAAGGAGAGAAATAGAATTTTCCTTCACTTAATGTTTTTTTCTTTAATTGTATAATTAAATTTGATTTTAAAACCTTTTTTGGGAAAGCCTCTGGAATATGGCCAGTAAGATTTCATACTTGAATAATTTTAAGCAGAGAGTTTTCCTTCACTTGATGGTTTTTTTTAATAATCGGTTAAGAACTCGCCGAGTTCTTTCCTAATTGGCCATATTCCAGAACTTTCCTAAAAAATCATTTTAAGTTTAAATCACATGTCGAAATATCCTGTTTTGAAATATCCAGGTTTGTACCATATCTCGTTTTGTACCTTATCTCGTTTTAAAATATCCAGTTTTAAATTATCCTGTTTCGACAAATCCATTTGTAAAACATCCAGGTTCGACCGACACCCCATGGATATATCTCTTTTAATGTAGAAATCATGTTCTTGCTTTATGACTAGTGATGATGGTTCCATTTGGGTTTTAATTGGTTTCGCGCTTGCAACTGAGTTTTGAGGTAATTTGATAAATACAATTATGAAACATTTTTTTTTTTTTTTTTTTTTCAAAATGAAAACTTTCAAATTTTATTCAAGAAAAAAAATTCATAAAGTAAATTTGGACAATTTTACAACTTTTTTCTTTTCATTTTATTAAATTGTTTTTTTTTTTGTTTAATTTTGTATTTTTTTTTTTCATTTTTTTGATATTTTATTTTATTTTTTTTTTAAATTAATTTTTATGTTTTTTTTATATATATATATATTTTAAATTATTGATAATTATCTGTTTGATTTGTTGTAGTAATTAAATTTTATTTTTTGTTGTTTCATTGTTTTTTTTTATTATTATTAAATATATAAAGTATAGTAGTAGTAATTGTGTGTTTTTAAATTTAGATTTTAAATTTGAATTTCAATTTAATTTGGAAAATAAAAGAAAAATTAAATAAAATATATAATATATTATTTATTACAAATTGTAAAATTAATAATAAATTAAAAAAAAAAAAAAAGATTATTGTATGGTATTGTAGTAGTGTGAGAGTGTAAGTGTGTGTGTGTGTGTTTTGTATAGAAGTAAATTATTGGTGAATTTTAAATATAAATTTTTTATCCCAAAAACATTTTTAATTAATAATTTTTTTATTTTGAATCTAATTAATTTAATTTTGTTGGTATTGTATATGTGTTTAAATTTATTGTTTATTTTTTATTATTTATATTTTAAATTACATTTATCTTTTTTCTTTTTTTTTTTTTTAAATATTGAGGTAGTTTCTTTTTTTTTATTTATTTAACTTAAAAAAAAGTTGTTTTTCTTTATTTAATTTATATATTTATTATTACTTTTTTATATGGTTTGTTTTAGTTAATTTTTAAAAATAGAAAATCGAAATATAATATAAATATTGTGTATAAATATTTTTTTTGTAGTTTTTTTTTATATAATTTTATTTTATCAATTAAAAATTATATATATATATATATATATATATATATATATATATATATATATAAATATATATGTATATATATATATATATATATATATATATATATATATATATATATATATATATATATATATATATATATATATATAAAGAAATAAGAAATGATGTAAAATTTTAGGTTTCATTATGAATAAAATAAAAAATAAAAATAATAAAATAAATTAGGATGCTTTTTATCCAGTGTTAGGCGTTGATTCTGTTATAACAAATAGTCTAGGCATGAATATAAACTATTATCACACAGGCAGCCAAAAAACTCTTTGTTATAACAAAATCAACCGAAAAAAATATATATTTTCTATTATTCTATGTACATTAATTTCTTGGATCTCATTATTATTTATTAATATTATAGTTATTTTTATTTTTGTGTTAATTTTATAATTAAATTAATTAAGAAATTATGCTTCTATTATTTTTTTTTTAATATTTAGGTTTTTTTACTATATATAAAATGTAACTCAAAAAAAAAAAAAAAAAAGAATCTATAAAAAATGTTTTTTTTTATATATATTTAGTTTAGAAAATATATATATATATATATATATATATATATATATATATATATATATATATATATATATATATATACATATACTTAAAATAAAAATTAAAAATAAAATAATCGCGACCTTTTTACAATGTAATTCAGTCTCCTATTGAAAGTCGCGACATTTTGTTCTTTTTGTGTAAATTATTTATTAAATATTAAAAAATTAATTAAATAATAACTATAATATATATTATAATAATAAAATTAATAAAAACCAAATGATCTGACCTAATATGAAATTGTATGGTTTATTTGAAAATTATTAAACGTCAGATAATTTTTATGTTTTATTTATTTAATCTATTAAATAATATAACTATTATAACTAATTAATAACCATATGGATAATTAAACTCAGTAACTATATATTTATATTTATATATATATATATATATATATATATATATATATATATATATATATATATATATATATATATATATATATATATATACATATATGTTTTAAATACAAGAATGAGATGCAATATGAGTGTTTATTTATTTGGAAATAATAATTTCTAGATAATTTTTCATTTCTGTTTTTTTTTTTTTTTATTCTTATAATTTATATTTGCTTAATTAAATGTTCATTTTTAAAAAAAAAATATTTCTTTTACGAAAAAAATAACAAATATAGAAAAATTAAATTAAAAAAAATTTAGAGGTATTACTTTTCTTCTTTTCTTTTTTATTTTTCAATATTATATTATTATTATTTTATATAAATTTATTATTTTAAATGAAAAAAAAAAAATATATATTTTTAATTTTTTAAATTTATATTGAGAAAAAAAAATATTAAATTTTAATTTTATTTTTAAATGTTAGTTTATTAAATTTTTTATTTTTATATTTTTATGAATGAATTGTTGGCGATGGAAAACATGTTTTGAAAATTTTATGTGTTAAAAATGGATTAAAAATTAAAAATAATTATAATAAAATGATATTTAGTTAAGTCATGATCGAATAGATTTCCGGTGCTTAAATACGGATTTTGTCTATTATTTAATCATTTATTTGTTTTCCATCACCGCGCATTACTTATTTTATTTTTTTATTTTTTGTCGAATTTTTTCATTGTGTCCGATTATTTTTGCCAATTATTTATTTTTTTTAAGTAAAAATATTATTTTAATTAAATGGACATTTATAGTAGTAGTAGTTAATATATTTTATATATATATATATATATATATATATATATATATATATATATATATATATATATACATATATATATATATATATATATATATATATATATTGTTTTTGTTACTGCAAATTAATAAATATATATTATATAATTTTAATATTTATTGAGATAGTTAAATTTCAATGGCAGTTTTTTGTTTTATTAGTCATACAAATTTTATTTCATTTTTCTGAATTGTTCGTTGAAAGTTATTTGACGGAACTTTTATAAACTAAAATAATTTCCATAATTTGTTTATTTTGTTTGTTTATTTGTTTTTTTTTATTTGTTGTTGTTGTTGTTTGTTTTTCGATCAATATCGAAAAATCTTAAATATATATTATATAAATATTAATATTCGTTTTATTTATTGTGGGGAGTATAGAATGTTTTGATTTCATTTTTAATGGTTAAAAAAAAGTATTTTTCATTTTGTAAAATAATACAATTAAAAATAAAATATAATTTAAAAGAAATTTTGTTAGATTTTTTATTTTTTTTAATGATTGTAGATTGTTTTTAATTAATTAAAGTTTTATTATTACTTTTTTCATTTAAATATATATTTCTTTTTCTTTTTCTTTTTTTTTTTTTTAATAATTTATATTTGTACTTTTATGTTTGTACGACGAAGTATTTATTTTATTTTATATTTATTTTTAATTTATATTCATTTTTTAATTTCTTTTGGTTTTTTTGTACCACTCTTTTATATTAAAAAAAAAAAAAAAAATATTTTTAAACTTTAAAAAATTTGTTTTATTTATTTTTTTTTTTTTTCCTTTTTTTGGGATAAAAACGTTGTTTAGATTGGTTGATTTATTTTTATTATTAACATGTTGTTGTTGGTTGATTATGATTTTTTTTTTTTTAGCTAGTATGATAGTGATTTTGTGTGTTGTTGGTTTTTGTTTAATTCGTATGGCGGAATAATTTATTTATTATTTAAAACTAACTTTGGTTTTACGCTGCCTTTGTTGTAATTTCATCTGTAATTTTATTATATATTTTTTTTTATAATATAAAGATTTTAATTTTAATTAAATTTTTTTTTTTTTTTTTTGGTTTCACTGAATCGAAAACAATATTATTAGTTAATTATATTGAGTTGGGATGCGGGGGTGGTGATTCAACAATTGTGACACCACACGGAAAAAATATTATTAAAAAATTTTAATAAATAAAATTTAAAACTGAGTTGACTTCTATTAGTATTTGAAAATAAACTAAAAATTTAAATTTAATTTTTTTTTTATATATATAATTTTTTTTTTTTTTAATAATAAAATTTTTAATTTTAACAATAACTATACGAAAAATATATATTATTGCTTCAGTCTTAAAATTTTTATATATAATATAATATATATAAATATATAATTTTGTTTTTATAATAAATCGAAAGTTTTTTTTTGTTTTTTTTTTTTAATTTTTTATCTCTTATATAATATAATAAAATGTTATCAATTCAGATGAAATTTCTTTTTGTTTCTCTTTTAAATATTTTTAAATAAAAATTACAACAAAATTAAAAACGATTTTTAATCGATCTTAGTTTTGTAAAATTATTTTTTTTTAAGACTAACGTTTTGTAAACTTTTTTTATTTTTAAATTTTGTAAAATTTTACATTTAATGCCATATTATCACACTAACTTTAGTTTTTAAAATTTTTTTTTTTTTTAAATTTTTTTTTTAAATTTTTACATTTTCTTTAACTTTCTTATTCGTCTTGGCACAATTAATAATAACGTTTTATTAATAAATTTTAATAATATTCAACGATATTATAGCCTCTAAAAACTTTTTTTTTTCAGTTAAAATTGTTAAAATAGCTAAAATATCATATTTTTATTAAATGCCATTAAATAAATATAATTTTTTTTTTTCGTTTTGTTTAGACCAAAAAATAAAAAAAAAAAATAAAATAAAAAATATTTATTTAGGCCAAAAGATGGTAGAGTAAAATTTATTTAATGTTCCATAAAGAAGTACTATTCTTCTCCATACCAAAATATTAAATTTTTTATTTATCATTTAAATATATAATTTAATTTATTATTAAAAATCTAACGAAAAAAATAATTTTTTACCCCCGACAATATTTTATCAAAAATACACTTTCTCTAAGTAAAGTAGATACTATTCGATTTATACAAGTTTTTAATTTTTTTTTTTTTAAGATGTTGACTTTGCTTACATAATTTGACATTTATTTGAGATTTTTGTTGTTTTTATTCGCCATTGAGTTTGTCTTTTTTTATAATAATAATTATATACATATATAAATATATATATATATATATATATATATATATATATATATATATATAATCTATAATATTTTTAAAATTTTCCCCTTTACTAATTTTTATTTAATTATATATTTTTATTTTTATATAATTTTTTCCTCTTACAATACCGAGATAATATATGTATATATGTGTTATAAACAAAAATCTCAATATACATATTTAATATTTTTTTAAAATTAATTATTAAATTAATTAATTTTTATTCATCATTTCTGTGTAATTTTATTTTTATATTTTTTTTTTTTTTAGATAATTATATATTAATAAAATAAATAAATATGCAACAGAAAAAACATAAATTAAAAATAAAATTATTAAATAAATTAAACACATAAAAATAAAACTTATAATATTGTGCGCGACAAAATTACAAAAAAAAAAAATTAATAATAATAATAGTGAAAACGGAAAATTTACAACTTTTTTTTTTTTTTTTAATTTTCATTTGATTAGAAAGCATATTTATTTACAATATAATTTTATTTTATATTTTTTTTTTTTCAATAAAGTTATTATAGTTAAATTAAAAAAATTTAATGCCGAAATTTTTTTTAATATTATGCTTTTAAAAAATGATGAATATATATGAAATTTAGTATATAAAAATGGGTTGTGTTGCTTTATGCTGCATCATGTTGCATACAATAAATAAGCCCATTATATTTAGTATTTCGTTTAATTGGTGTGTTGTAATTTTAAATCATGGTGAAATTATTATTTCTTTTATTTATTTATAGAATTTCATTAATTGTTTATTTTGTTAATTAACAAAAAAAAAATTGGTGTTTATGATCAATTCTAAAATATTACAAAAATTAAATAATTTGAGTATGTTCATTAGAATATTTTTTTTTTTTTTGAAATTTATAAATTAAAAATTATAATAAAACAGTTTATTGACTATATAATATTTAAAAAAAAAAAATTAATAATAATAAAAAGTTATAACATCTATCTAGTTCATTTTTAAATCAATCAATTGATATATAATATAATAATATAATTTATAATAATGAATTAATTATTTATTTTAATAAATAACGGCAGGTTTTTCATTTAAATATTTAGTTTAGAGTTTAACTGTGATTTAGTTTATTATTCATATTTAGAGTAAAAAAAAAAAATAATAATAATAATAACTATTGTAACTATTTTGATTTTTCTGCAAGGTACCGGTTTATTTTGTATTTTTTGTTAAGTTTTAATAATTTATCTATTTCATCTGTTTTGTGTAAAAAATGTATAAAAAAAAAAAATTAAATAACAACATTAATAATAATGCACATTTGATATTTGGTTCTATTGTATATTGATTGTTGTGTAACTTTTTTTTTATTTATTTATTTTTCCACTAATTATGTTTATACTTTTTTTTTCTTAACTAGGTTTCTTTGAGAGAAAAAATAATTTTATTTGGAATGTATAGTAATATAATTAAAAAAAAATAAAATTAAAAAAAACTATTGCATACTATGTATTATATAAAAAATAATTAAATTTTTGGTTTAACGAAATAATAATAAAAACAAAATAGAAATTAAAAAAAAAATATTATTAATTGACTAGTCTATTGTGTTATTTCATATTTTCATTTGTTACTTAAAATTAATAAAAAAAATTATAATTATTAAAAATAAAAACAAACAAAAATTATTTTTCTCACAAAAAAACCGTTTTCGTTTTTTTTTTAATTTAATAAATAAATTAACAAAAAAATATATATATAAAAATAATAATAAGTCTATTGGATTTTGTGTGGATTTTTCATTATTTTATAAATATGGTTATTTCTTTTATTTAAATATATATGTTTAATAAAATAATAATTAATTATATACGGGGTTGTTATTATTTATTTATTTGTTTATTCATTATTATTTATTTTTTTTTAATGCACTTGCAATGAGGTATTCATTTTCTTCCGAACCTTAGAATTTTTTTAATGCCAAAAGATTTTCTTATTCATTTATTTTTATGAAATTTTTAATTTTGTTTTTTTTTTTTCAGTATCGCCAAAAGTAATAATTTTGATGTAATTTTTATTTTATTTATATTTTTATTTTTATTTATCCTATTTTATTTTTAAATGGAAAGAAAATTAAGAAACAAAAAACAAAGTTATAAAAAACAATAAGGCATATTTTTGGTTAGTTTTTTTTTTAAATTAATTAATTAGAGTAAAAATATAAACTTAAAAAAAAAATAATAAAAATACGACACTTCATCTATCTTCAATTATTATTATTATCTTTTCATTTTTTTTTTTATTTAATTAATTATTATTTAAACATTTTTATTTTTATTATTTCAGCACCGTTCTAAGGCAATCGATTGAAAAGAATCAACTAACTGCATTTTTTTTTCTTCATCTTCAGATTTAAATATTTTGCTTTTTTTTTATTTTTAAATAAATATTAATTATAATTAATAGTTATAATACAAAAAATTCATTACGAAACATGATAGAAAAAAACAAACAAAATATTATTTCTATTTCAAATATTATAATATAATTTCGGCATTTTTAAATGTAAATTTTTTAAATAAAAATGTTTTATTTTAAGTATTTGTTTTATATACAATTTGTTTGTTTTTTATTTTATTTACTTTGTTCAATTTAAATATTTATTTTATTTAAAAAAAAATGTGTTTGTCAATTCTCATTTCTATTTTTTGTTTTTTTTTTGTGTTTTGTTTTAGATTTATTTCCTGCAATTTGTGATTTATTTAATTTAATTTATTTATTTTATTTATTATTATATACAATTGGGAATGTAACTACTATTATTATTATAAATAAAAAAATAAAAATAAAAAAAAAATTTGTATTTTATATTTTTTTTTTTAAATATATTTTTTGTTAAATTTCGTTGGAAAAAAGAGGAGTGTCAAAATATTATTTGCATAAAATTTATCTCGATATTTTAAATTTTTTTGTAATTAAAGTTTATCATTAAATTAATTATAATAATAATAATAATTCATTTTTTTTTCTTTTTATATTTATTCGAGTTTTAAATGGAAAATTTTTAATTTTAATTTTTTTCTTTCAAATTAGATAAATATAAATATAATAAGGATAAAAAAAAAAGGGAAAAATTAAAAATAAAAAAAAAAGTTGGAAAAAGGATATAATTTATTCTTTTTTTTTTTGGGAACACGAGAAAAAACACGAAAAATAACAAGTTTCAATTCAGGTAAATTATTTTTTGTGTTTTTTATTCCTTAATTTTTGTTGACGTTTAATTCAAAAAATTAGCGCAGCGGTAAGCGAGGTTACTGAGTACTTGATGTTGTTTGTTGAGTTGATGATACACCTGGTGGCTGATCTTTGGGACTCTTTTGTTGTTTTTTACTTACGGGTGGTGGATTTGTTGACATCATCATAGCACGAATTCGTCTTTGTGCCGACTGTATGATAGAAAAAATTAAAATTTTATAAATTTTATTAGAAAACAAAATAATTAAATATGATAAGTTTTTAATTTGGTATCGATGAAATTGTTGTTTAGTCTATACTAAATAGATTTTACGTCTGACTTCAGCAGCTTAATAATATGGTTTTATTTTGCAAAAGAAAGAAATCGTCGCCAAAATCAATCGGCTGAATAAAATCAATCGGGAGAATAAAATGTACACTGAATAAGTGGCAACAGAGTTACAATTATTAGGGCAGCACCACTTTTAGAGAATTCCTATCATTAGCACAAAAACACCAACACCGTCAATGTCATCGAAAAACCCGGAATCTCCCTCGTTTTTATATACCATCAACAACCATTTGGAGGAGAAAGCGAAGAGTCGACCAACAGATTTATCGAGGACATATATTTGGCAACACCGTAACACCCACAAAGTTGTTGTTATTAATCTATGGCTAAGACAATTTCATCTACATAATATAATAAGAAATGTACTTTGAATAAAGAGGCGCCACGATCAAAGAATTATGTATACCATGTAATACGTAAGAGGCAGCACGATCAAAGTATGTATGCTATATTAATTATGATATGTTTTCCGAAAGAGGCAGCACAATCAAAGTATATAATACCAATCAGTGACAAGAGATTTTTTTGTATATTATTCTTACAAACATTTCGTTTCAAATAGAAAACATAAAATATTACAAATCAACAATAATTACAAAATAGCTCAAAATAAGAAAGAAAAAAACACTAAACCTACCAAAAAAAATATACCTAATATTTTTAATTTGTTGTTCGAGATAATTCCATATTTGCACACGATAATCACAAATATATTGTTTATGTTTTAGACACTTTGACAGACATTTAACGGCATAATCAATGCACTAGGCGTACGTGTTAAACATACTACTTTACATAAGATGGCAGCATTTTCGTTCGTAGTATGATCTTGACAGTCCGATGTGATCTATTGCTGATTCGTTACATTAACTAATGTAGTGATAGATCAACTCCAAATTTTTAGCTATAATAGGGCAATTTTTTGGTTATAGTTTTTGTCGCAAAATGCGACACCGTAAGGGACAAATATTGTAATGTAATTTTTTTGTATGGGAAAACATGATGACTATAACGTGGAAAACATAAAAAATATAAATGGATTTGAGGAAATTAAACTAATCAGATAAGTTTTTTTACATGCTGCCCATGTAATCGATTCAAAAATGAAATGTAAATTGAAAATTTAAGTTTTAAATTACATTTTGTTGATGTTTACCATAATATTTTTATTTGCAAGTGTAAACTTATTAGTCACACAATTTATCTAGTTATAGATTAAAAATGACATAACATCAAATAATGAAAGTTTTAATACAGAATTTCGATTTATTTTACAAATAGTTCTTTTATGAAGAAAATAAAACATGCGTTTCATATTAAATGTTGGATTTGTTTTATTTTGGATAATATTAAACACATATTTAATTTTCTTCAGAACAGAACTACTTATATAAGAACTCGAAAATCTGTATTAAAACTTTCATTACTTGATGTTATATTAGGTGTACACCTAAGTCCCACTGGTTTTCAAGAGATGGCTCTAGTAGTAAGTGCTAGTCGATTGGGACAGTTGATGAACATTCACTCGAAGAAGTCTGCCGCAAGTTTGTTACTAAAACTTAGAGGAAATAAGTGAAATCTGTATATGAACATCAGAAGAAGAAGAAGCGTGTGAGAAACATTTTCAGACAACACATCGAAAAATTCAGGAAGGTAGATATACAGTTGTTGCCATTGCGAGAATCTACGTTGCCATTAGGCCAATCTTACAAAGTTGCCTTTCAGCGGTTATTATCGATGGAGAGGAAATTTAATCGGAACCCAGAATTAAGGGATTGTATGGCAAATTCATGGATATTTCACTAGGCCACACGAAAAAGATTCCTGAAACCAAACTAAATACAAATGACAGTGTAATTAATTTCTTTCCCCATCACGGCGTTGTAAAAGAGAGCTCCACTACCAAATTAAGAGTTGTGTTTGATGATTCAACGGTAACATCAACCGGAGTCTCACTAATTGATAATGGCCGGGCCAACCATACAAGATACGCTATGGTCTTTTTTAT
Organism: Tipula confusa; assembly: GCA_963556175.1. Classification (NCBI taxonomy): domain Eukaryota; kingdom Metazoa; phylum Arthropoda; class Insecta; order Diptera; family Tipulidae; genus Tipula; species Tipula confusa. The sequence goes on along the minus strand of OY744476.1, from coordinate 173,122,246 downwards.
TACGCTTTCGTGGTTTCAAGGTAGCTCTATCAGCCGACATGGCAAATATGTATCGGCAAATTATAGTCGATCGAAGTCAGACATCTCTAAAAACGATTTTGACACCAGTTACTGAGGCAGTAAAGCAATATGAGCTTCTAACCGTGACATGTGGAATGTCAGTCGCTTTCATGGGAGACTGTGGTGGAATTTTGGAATGGGCTGTGAGATCTGTTTAAACTCACTTAGTCAAAGTAATCAGGAATGTCCACCTAACATATGAGGAAATGGAAACATTTTAGTCCGGATCGAAGGTATCCTAAACTCAAGGCCATTGTGAGCAATCAAAAAAAAGACATTGAGAACATTGATACACTCAATCACATTCCTAAACAAATTAATGGCAGCAAAGAAAAAGCAACCTAAAAGTAGACGACGTGGTCCTATTACACGACAGTAAGCCACCGCCCTGCAGTTGGTCGCTTGGTCGTATAACCGAACTTCAACAATGAACCGATTGACTAATACGAGTAGCCACGGTACAAACTCAATCGTCTAAATTTAAGCGAAGAATATTCTTCCTAATTATGTTAGAGGGGAGTATGTTTGGCAACACCGTAACATCCATGTAGTTGTTGTTATTAATCAATAGCTATCTACATAATGTAATAATAAATGTACTTTGACAAGTATGAATACCAACCACAGAAGATGACCTGGAAAAATTACGAGATGACCTAGAGTACATTGCAAGCACGATATAAAACCCCAAGTTGGCAACACTGCAAGCGGAATCAGAGCAAGGAATTCGAGCCATGCATGATTCTTCCAAAGAGATTAGCTCTATATTTGAAGCATTCGTGGTCTTCATATTAACGAAGAAACTTGTTCTGGATTTTATACGGTTGTATGAAACAACCCTGGAAAATTTTAAAAAGTCTCCAAATTAGAAGACTTTTTTAATTTTTTTTTTAAAAGGAAAATCTTGACGTACCACATGCATAAATTATACAGTCTTTGAGACGTAAGAATAAATCAATTATCTTTACATCTTGCTGGGTACAACAATGTAAATACTATCACAAATTGTATCATCGCCACTAATTTGTTCAAAAAAATGCTAACGTAGGAAAGAGCAATATTGGTTAAATGTGCTAACTTTGTATGCGCTGCATTAATAGGTATCAAGAGGTAGCAACTTGGTGCTTAGTGTGTAACGGAAAACACAACATATCTTTGAATTGGACCATCTTGGCATCTAAAACCGAAGTTACAGCCAAAACCTTCGTAATGAATCAGCGATCGCCAGTATTAATACTAACTGCCGTTATTAGAGCACCACAACTAGCACTGGTCACTTTATAAAATTATGAGCATTTTAGAACCAGGTTTGAAAGTAACACTCACTTCGGTAAAGGTCAGTTGAATTTTAAAAAGTAAAACCCGTACATTACAATTTTTGGTGTTAGTTGAAAGGAAGCTAAGAAATTGTGTATCTAATATTAAAGCTATGGTATTTGAGAACCTTATTCATCAACAACCCGAGCTGGACTTTGATACATCGAAATGGACGTGGATTATAATCGGCAACAAACAAAGCATAGATTGCCAGCAAAAGGCAACTGTGATAACTACCAAAAGGGGTTGAGGAGAAACTAAGTTGCTTGTCGCAAGCAACAATAACCCAGAAGTTGCACGAAAAAGAAGTCATGGTAGAAATCAACCGTACAACGTGGCTTTAAAGTCACGTTTTATAGGATTATCCTATCATGTCAAACTAAAGGAATTCAGAAGGCATAGCACAAGGTTGCCGCAGCTCGAAAGAAAGTTAATGCATACCAACGAACTTTTACGTAGACGACTTGCGGACCAGAGGTGACACTATCGAAGAAAAATTTTCTACATTACGAGCTCTCTCGAGAAATTATACTCCCTATATTTATTATACAAAATTTTAAAAATAAAGCATTGAGTCTAGTAAAGGATGTCCCAAAATTCTCGAAAAATTGGAAATTTGCGCCATTTTTCTGCCTACAATGAAGGCAGATCACAATAATTTGTGGTTATGTGTGCAAAAGAATGATGACACAAAGGACGAAGTAGTTAAAACGTAAACTTCAAAATATTTTAAGATGGGTTAAAGTGCAAATTTGTCGATAACCGATTATCAAGAGATTGGCTTAGTTCGCAAAATGATATTGGCAAGATTGGATGTCAACTAAATGTTGAACAATAATGATTTAGAAATTGTGTGGAAGAGATAACTATGAGACATGGAAATTTGCTGCACAAGCATATCTTCAAATGAATGACCTTTGGAGTCATGTTGAGGGCACATGCAAGGAAAGTGACCCAGAAAAAAAATTGAAGTTTCAAAAGCCAAGGCGTCGATTGTTTTATTAGTGGACAGTGTGAATTTTTCACATATTCAAAAAGCAAATACGGCGAAGGATGTTTGGGACAGTCTGCAAGTGGCGTTTGAAGATTCTGGTCTACTTCGTCGTGTAGCATTATTGCGTGAACTAGTTTCAACAAGACTATTGGATTGCACTACGATGTAATTTTTCGCCAACAAAATTATTATGACCGTCCACAAGTTAAAAGGTGCCGGCATGGAAATAGACGATGAGTGTATTGGCACATTGTTGTTGGCCGGATTAAGCGACGAGTACAAGCCCATGATTATGGCGATAGAAAATTCTGGCACAAAAATTTCGGTGACTTAATAAAAACCAAATTGCTTCAAGAAATTCGTTGGGATGATAGAATTGAGGGCTCTGTCTCTGCTTGAGCCATGTACATGAAGCCAGCACAGTCAAACAATTATAATAATAAGCAGAAAAAACAAGTAAAGGACGGGAAATGTTTTGGATGTGGCGTAGTTGGTCACTTCAAAAACAAATGTCCGAATACGAAGATGGCTAACCATTCGTCAGTTTTTTCGTGTTTGACGGCATGCAATATTAAATCGAATGAGTGGTATATAGACTCTGGTGCCTCTGAACACATGACATGTCAACCACTTTGGATGGAAAATCTCAAACCGGTGCTAGAATCAGCGGAGGTCACGATTGCAAATCAATCAAAATTGAAGGCCGAATTGATTAGCAATGTTTTACTCCACCTACGGGTGAATAATCGTATGGTAAATACTAGAGTTCATGATGTTCTATATGTGCCAGGACTTTGCACAAAATTATTGTCAGTTAATAGGTAAAGGTTTAATTGTCAAGTTTAGTGCAAATGATTGCAAAGTTTTTGACAAAACCAAGAAATTACTGATTAAGGCAAAAATAATTGCAGGAATGTTCAAAGTGACAAACACGAGTGAAACATGTTTGAGGGTCAAAGTTTTAATTCATGGAAATTATGGCAACGACGTCTAGGACATGTGGGTCACGATAGCTTAATGAGATTACGAAATGGATTTGTGGACGGGATGAGTTTTGTCGAGGTCAACAGGACAAGTGTGAAATTTGTATAAAGGGTAAACAGACTCGCCTTCCGTTCAAGGACAGCAAATCTCGGGCTTCAGAGTACTAGAACTGTTGCACACTGACCTGGGTGGCCTAATGCCAGTTGATTCATTTGGCGGCTCGCGATACTTTGTGACTTTCTTGGATGATTTTAGCCGCAAGACTTTCGAGTATTTCATCAGAAACAAATCAAACACCTTGAATGTTTTCAAGAAGTTCAAAGATTTTGCGGAGAATCAAAAGGGTCATAAAATCAGAACGTTGCGATCAGATAATGGAACAGAATACTGCAACAAGGGGTTTTCTAAATTCCTCCGAGATTCAGGGATACAGCATCAAACAACTGTATCCTATACGCCAGAACAAAACGGCAAGGCGGAAAGGATGAATAGTACATTGGTGGAGCGTGCGAAATGTATGCTTTTTGACGCAAAGCTTGACAACAGATTTTGGGGTGAGGCTGCCAACACAGCGGCTTATCTTGTGAATTGTTTACCATATCGTGGGGCTATCGATAAAACGCCCGAAGAAATTTGGTCCAGTAAAAAACCAGATTTATCCAACTTGAAAGTTTTTGGATGCAAGGCAATCGTCCAAAAGCGCCAGAAATTTGATTCGAAATCAAAGGAATACATCATGGTCGGCTACAGCGAGAATAGTAAAGGTTATCGAGTTTTTGATTTAAAAAAATCACAAGTGATGACCGACGCTGTGAAAACAAGCTAATTGATTGTAACGAATTTTCTAATCATTTTTATCCATTCAAAGATGATAGCAATCAAGTGGAGGATGAGGCAATTGTTACAACAGCAAGTTCAGAAGGCGTATCTAGATCTCAAAAAGTGAGGATCTAACAGCTGAAAATTCAATTGACGTTTCGGGTAGTAATGAACCATCAAATGAGGAAGAGAACGATGTTTCGTTAAAACCTCGTCGTTCATCGAGAAAGCACAAGTCGACGAAAAGTAATGACTTCGTTTATATTGTATCTCGTATTCAATTGGATGATCCATTGTCACTGAAGGAGGCTATGAGCAGCTGAAATGCATCTCAATGAAAAAAAACTATAGAAGAAGAGTATCGTTCGTTAATCGAAAACGAGACGTGGTTGCTTACAGATTTGCCATCTGATCGTAGAGCAATTCAAAGCAAATGGGGTTTCAAGACCAAGTACAACGGGAAAGCAGTGGTAGATCGGTACAAGGCTCGTTTGGTAGTGAAGGGCTGTGCTCAGCGTAAGGGCATTGACTATGAGGAGATATTCTCGCCCGTAGTTCGCTACTCGTCGATACGTTTTTTGATTGCGGTAGCTGTGAGATACAAATTAGAGATCGATCAGATGGATGCGATTACAGCGTTTCTTCATGGCGATTTGAGCGAGAAAATCTATATGATTCAACCTGAAAAGTTTAGTGATGGAAGTCAACGTGTTTGTTGTTTGAAGAAGCCGTTATACGGACTCAAGCAGTCCAGTCGTGTATGGAATTAGCGTTTGAACACGGCCTTGAAGATTTTTGGAATAAAATGCTCAAATTACAATGCATGCATTTACTATTTAATGGATGGTAGTAAGATGTTGATTGTGGCAGTATATGTTGACGACTTGCTCATTTTTTCCAACGACAAAGTTTTGAAAGCTGAATTGAAGTTGTGTCTTCAAAAGCAATTTAAAATGAAAGACATTGGCGAAGTCAAATGTGTGTTGGGCATGCAGATTACGCGAGACCGCAAGACGGGAACGATTTCAATAAATTAAAGCCAGTATATTCAACATATACTAGAACGTTTCCAAATGGCCGATTGTAATAGTGTAAGTGTTCCAGCTGATCCAAATCAGAAACTTAATTCAGAAATTAATTACAAGAATGAGTCAGATCGTGAATCCATGAAGGATGTGCCATATCAAGAAGCAGTGGGGAGCTTGTTCTTTGCTGCCCAGGTATCACGACCAGATATACAGTTCGCAGTAGGAGCTGTCAGCAGTTTTAATAATAATCCAGGCGTTGCTCATTGGTTGGCAGTAAAGCGGATCATGCGATATTTGAAAGGTGCAATCGAGATGAAACTGACTTATTCAAAAAATGAAAATGAAGTAGTGCAAGGTTATTGCGATTCAGATTGGGCAAGTAATTCAGTAGATCGATGTTCGACAACAGGCTATGTATTCAAACTGCAAGGTGGAGCAATTTCATGGGCGTCAAAGAAGCAACCAACAGTTGCTTTGTCTACAACAGAGTCCAAATACATGGCTATTTCTTTGGTAACCCAAGGGGCTATTTGGTGGCGGGGTATATGTCAGAAGTTGTTTGGTGAAAATAAATGTTCAGCCATCATACACTGCGACAACAAAGGAGCGATTCAACCTAACGGAGAAGACTGCTTTTTCATCCAGAACAAAGCATACAGATGTACGTCATTATTTTCTGCGCGAGAAGGTTAATGACAAGGTGGTTAAATTTCTTAACGTCAACACAAACAATATGTTAGCAGACAGCATTACCAAACCGGTGACAGCAGAAAAACACAGGTTATGTTCAATGGGAGTAAATCTTGTAAAGAGTTGAGTGCTGGAAAATAAGCCTCTAGTGGCGGTGTTGAGTTATTAAGTGTGAGAGGGCCTTTATTTTGTTTTGTTTTTAATACTAGCCGCTTATGGCGTTTTATTTCTTTGTACTTATTCTCTAAAATAAATACCTCGTGTATGGACGCTTGTCTTTTTTATTCGGATGATATTTCTTTTTATTTAAGTACATAATCACATCACAAATTGATTGTCAGGTGTACTTAGTGCATTAGCGTAGATGGAGATTATTTTATGTAGATTTCCAAAACTTAATGAATTCACCCCGTATAAGTACCAGCTCAAAAGAAACTTTTCTCAAACTTTCGAAGGATGGTAATAAAAAATCTATTCCCTAATCAAAATGAAGCTTTTACTAACCAATTTAGAAATGTTTCTGAAAAAATACAATTGTTCCTCTTTAGTGTTGCACAGTGACATCTCTTTGATTTTTAACAATATAACTAATTTTATATAAGCGAAGACACATTTATATAAGCGAAGACACATTTTATATCAGTTTCTAATTTAGTTTCATATAGTGAAAAATAAATTTTAACATACCTGCACACTGAAGAATGGTCCAATAATATGAACACTTGTCTCTTCGTCAGCTGGTGGTGCTGTACCATGTTCAGGAAGTTTTATTATACTTCCGGTTACTCGTTGCAATTCTCTGACATTTTGACCACCTTTACCAATTATTCGTCCAACCTTTGTGTTAGCATTGAAAAATAAAAAAAATCGAACATTAAAACTAAAAATGGCTAATCATTTACAAACTACCTGTGAACTTGCGACCATGATTTCAACGGTGAGTCGCACATCATCTGTACCCGAAACAAAACCCTCTTCGCGCATTTTCTCAAAAATCAGGTACTGTGCCTTCCACTGTGCCTCGGGACTACCAACAATTGTAACTTTACGTTCGGTTTGCTGTTCTGGTGGTTTGTCGGCTTCGAGCGGTGCTATTTTAACCGAAGCACCCGAAAATCGTATTATATTTCGAATATGTAGTCCTTTAGTACCGATAATAGCACCAACCGCATTATTTGGAATATATAAATAAGTGGTTTCTTGAGCATCTGTATGACTAGCAGCGGCACCTCCAGCTGTTGGAGGTTGGTACATTGAATATCCAGGTCCTGGATACATACCAGGCCCTGCACGTCCTGGGAAACCCATACCATTTCCTGTCGACATCATTGCCATTGGATGTAAACCTGGGAACATTATACTTTGTGGTGCCATCGCTTGTAAATCGTTTTCATAACTTTGTCGTAATTTTGAACTAATTTGACTTTCGGCCTTTGACATATTATCAATAACACCCTTTACCGTAATTATACGTTCCAAATTAAAACTGTTTATATCATTTATTGAACTAACAGTAATTTTTGTTTCAGTTTCTTGCATTATTCGTTTTATTGTATTACCATTTTTACCGATAATACGTCCAATTAAATTATTATGTGCAAGAATTTTTAAGCAAATTTCACTATAAATAAAAATTTAGTAAACAAGTAGTTTTATTATAGTTTTAAAAAAATAAATTAGCATACCCTTTATTTGTATTATTTGCCTCCTGTTGCATTACTTCAAGTATTCGTTTACATGCGTTAGTACAATTTTCAGGATTACCATAAATCGTAATCGCCTTCTCCAACGAGCCAACATTATCTTTTCGATGAACATCAACACGAGCTCTGCTTTGTTGTGTTATTTGTCGTATTGTACTACCTTGTCGTCCAATTATGGCACCAACCATATCGCTTTGCACCAGCAAACGCAATGGAAAATCAGTTTGACGTCCTGGCCCTGGCATGTTTGAGTATTGATTACGACTTCTAGTGTTACGTTTTTGTTTTTCAAGAGGTTCCACTAGTAATTTACTGCCTTCAAATTCTACACCGTTTAAACCATTCGCAGCCCTATTAAATTTTATTAAACGATATTTTATATATTAGTACATAAATAATTTAAAAAAATTACACACCGTTGCGCTTGATCAGGATTTTCAAATGTTATGTGGACGGTTTGGGTAGTTGGATCTTTACTCGTAACAGCGTCACAATGTTCAACTTTACCATATGGTTTTAATAAAGGTTCGATGTCATCGAAATGAGCATGTAATGGTATACCACTAATGACTATTTTAGATGATGGGCTGTAATGAAAATTTAAAAAAAAAACATTAGAATCGTTAGGCCATAGTTTTTTTTTTTAAATTTAACTAAGTTTAAAACATAAAACAATTATAGGAAAAAAAGTTTGTTTTATAATATCTATGTTGTTTATAAATGGAGATGCACACCAAATTATGTGCTTTTATTTATTATAAAATTCACTGGAAATTTAAAATGTTAAAAATAGTTTCGAACACGCCTATAAACACCACATCCTTATATTATTATTATTATTACTATTTCTGGTGTAGAACTATAAAACAGAACCAAACAAAAAAATTAAAATTAGAATATAGAATCACACCTATTTGATGTCTAGAATTGATTAATAATTTTTTAATGAAATTCGTTATATATATATATATATATATATATATATATATATATATATATATATATATATATACATATATATATATATATATATATATATATATATATATATATATATATATATATATATATATATATATATATATATATTTCATAAAGGATGATCAAAATTTTAAAAGTGTTAATTAGTCAAAAACAAAAAAATTGGATAATAATAATAATTTAGGGAACTTTATCAACCCCTAAGTGTATTACTAAGTATGAGTCAGTCCAACTTAGTCACGTTAAAATATTATGTTCATACACAAATAGCGTCAGTTACCATTTTTTTTATATTATTTTTTATTGATTACATAACTTTAAGAAAATCCCATGTAGGCGTAATGATAATACGTTTTGCAAAGTACGTAAAGTTATACTCTATTTTCATTGAACCCTTGTGGCAATCGCAAATATTTCGTATATATAGAAAATATTTTCTAGTTTCTTTATAAAATATAATACGAGATACATTTTTACGATTAAATTTCTATTTACATTCACAAAATTCCACGATTAAGTGTAATATGATTTCTCATAAAACATTGCCTCTTGCCTATGATATACGAGTACATAAATATATATATATATATATATATATATATATATATATATATATATATATATATATATATATATATATATATATATATATATATATATATATCAGCGATGTGCGACGTCACCAAACGTCCACGTTTTTGTGGAGTCAACAATAACAAGTTTAATCGACGTAAATTGTTGACGCGTCAACAATAAAAATAGAAAAATAGTAGTTTTATTTGTTTTTTTTTAAATTTTTTATTTTTATTTTGGATATAGGCCCAGTTGGAAAAAATTCTTGGACTGGCTGGAATTTTTAAACATTTTCCCGCCAAACTAGAAGTTTTAGAAGATTTTATGTTAACCAAATTCCAAAAATTTATATATTTTTCTATTTTAAATATTTAAAAATATTGCTATTTTCTCTAAAGTCATTCAACTCAATCAGTTCGGCAGTTGTAATCGGCAGAGAAAATCAGTCACTTGCTCAGTTTAAAATAAAAGCGATATCACGTTTTTCACATTTGCCGGCCAAAGTTAAGATAACATAAGGTTTTAGATATCTATGGTTCCGGTAATATAGAAACATTACAGAATTTGACGAATGTTACTTTTTATGGCAAATTTAACCAATTGCCTTGGTTTGAGGTTGCGCACAAAATGATTTGATATTTTCTTCAGTTTATTCTGTAATTTTCGTTCTGTTATGGACCAGTGAATCAGTAAGAACTTTAAGTAACAGTTCGATAGAAAGGATTTCAATGTTATTGGCCAGTGACATCTTAACAAATTTTCGTTCAGTTTCGTTAAAATTTAGTTTTCGAGCAAACTGAAGGAAACGTTAAATAACTTGTGAAATTTACCGAAACAAAAAAAAAATTCGTTCATTTCCGTAATGATTTGACAAGTTGTATTACTGATTCGCTGGTTGTTACTTTAACTTTGTTAAATGACAATTCATTTAAACGAAACATTTTCGTCCAGTTCTTAAACACTTCACTGGTCAGCAACATGTGGACTCGATCTCTCGTATTCTTGTTCAAAATTAAAATGTGACAAGAACGAAAAAATCTCTATTTGTGAGAATGGTATTTCCGGTTTTTATTGATAAAAAAGTCAAATGAAGTGAGAAAAAATGGGTATACCAAATACTTATCGGAGTACGCGCATACAACATAGTGTATACAAAAAGTAAAAATTGTCAAAAAAAATATTGTAGCTCATTTTTTCTTGCAGTTCAGTGTGCACAATTCTAGCAAAACTAATTAATTTGTAATTATTTTTAAGACGATAGATTCTTTTTTTTTTTTTGACACAAACTGTTTGTCACATAATTTACATTAAAATGATAAATACATTTTAAATTTTTTAAATTATCTTGTTCAATATTATAGATCTCAATTTCATATAATTTCGCAATTATGTCGGACGCAATTATGCCGCAATTATGTGCTTGACGTTTTAATTTCCCAAAGATAATGCGATGAGGCAATTTGAAATTCAAAACAAAAATAAAAAATAGGAAAACAATTGTTTGACATTTAACAAATAGATATAGCGTTGTTAAACCCGAAATGATTGTTTGTCTCTGTTTTGTTTTACTAGATTTGTAGCACTAGTTAACTTGAAAAACTAGTCAATGTCATAATACCATTAGAGAAATAAAAACAAAAAAATATCGAAATAATTTTTTTTCTCGACATTACGTCATTGTCGACTTAACGTCGTTGTAATGTTGACGCATTTTTGACGCGTCAACGTCGACAATAATTGTTGACGCACATCCCTGATATATATATATATATATATATATATATATATATATATATATATATATATATATATATTATATATATTTATATATATATATATATATATATATATATATATATATATATATATATATATATATATATATATATATATATATATATATATATATCAGGGCTGGGAAGTTTAAAACAATGTTTAAAACATGTTCGAAACAAATGATTTTGTTTAACCTTAAAAACATTTAAAAATTTCGAATATGCGTTTTAAACAGGTTTTTAATAATAAGCTTTAAAATAATGTTTTTTATACTAATTGCGTATATGCAAGTGAGTGCTTCTTGTTGGCTTTTGTTGCAAGCTTGTAAAATGGATTCTGACGCGTTAAACAATAAATGTTGTTTTCGAGGTTCTTGGCAAGCTGAATCCACATCTCAGTCATTGCACCGATTTTGCAACTGTCTTTTTGAGCTTGATCAAGAGCAACGGCCACTAATTTAAGTTCTGTTAGAAAATACACTGCCGTTAAGGCCGAATTATTTATTTTAGATGAAATTGCAGCATCGATACCAGTTGGATTTGCAGAACAAATTGGAAGTACAGTTTTGCTAACTAAATTTTTGTTTGTGCAGCCAAACATTTTTGTGACACTTTTTTAATGCTATTGTGGCCAACTAAGTAAAAAACCTCAGTGTGGCGTTTATCCGCAGTATCAAAAGAATCAAACACGTATGTTCGTTCACAGGCCAAATCACACAGGAAAGAAAGAATAAGCATTTTAAGCGAGATTTTATTTTATGTATAACTGTACTAAATTGAAATTTTAATTTTTAAACTAGTTTTTTTAAAACCCATTAAAAAAAATAAATCAAGCAATTGTTTTGTAATATTAACCATTATAATAAGTACAAAAATTTTGTCGCATAAAAATTAAAAATTGTAATCAACATTAGTTAGATATACAATTTTTTTCAGTTGAGAAGTTAGTTTTGTTTAAATCCACCAATGGGAAATATCACTTAAGTCAGTTTTACAAAGTAGTCAATTTGCTTTTAGTGTAATTTATACTAGTGCAAACTAAGCAATTAAGACTTAACCAACGGATTTGAAATAATTTTCAAATAAGGAAAATAACTTAACTAAAGCATTTTAATCAGAAACACCTTATTCTGATTAAAATGCTTTAGTTAAGTTTTTCTGAATTAGCCCAAGCTTCTTTTTCAAATAAAAGATTATTAATTTTTAATTTTTAATTTTTAATTTTTAATTTTTAATTTTTAATTTTTAATTTTTAATTTTTAATTTTTAATTTTTAATTTTTAATTTTTAATTTTTAATTTTTAATTTTTAATTTTTAATTTTTAATTTTTAATTTTTAATTTTTAATTTTTAATTTTTAATTTTTAATTTTTAATTTTTAATTTTTAATTTTTAATTTTTAATTTTTAATTTTTAATTTTTAATTTTTAATTTTTAATTTTTAATTTTTAATTTTTAATTTTTAATTTTTAATTTTTAATTTTTAATTTTTAATTTTTAATTTTTAATTTTTAATTTTTAATTTTTAATTTTTAATTTTTAATTTTTAATTTTTAATTTTTAATTTTTAATTTTTAATTTTTAATTTTTAATTTTTAATTTTTAATTTTTAATTTTTAATTTTTAATTTTTAATTTTTAATTTTTAATTTTTAATTTTTAATTTTTAATTTTTAATTTTTAATTTTTAATTTTTAATTTTTAATTTTTAATTTTTAATTTTTAATTTTTAATTTTTAATTTTTAATTTTTAATTTTTAATTTTTAATTTTTAATTTTTAATTTTTAAATTTTTAACTGTAAATTTTTAATATTTTAATTTTTATAAATTGCAATGCTCATAAAGCATATTATATTTATATGAAATTAACGACTTGCACCTATAAAGGCCACTTCACAGTTCAATTTCTTCGTTCATTTATTCCTTCAATTTTCTTCGTTCATTCAGTAATTTTATTTTGACGATTCAGAACGAATATCGGAACGATTTGGTTTCCATCTTGTTTAAAATTGAAATCTTTTAACATCATTCATATTATTTGTGGTTAAACATATTCTAATTTTATAAACATTAGTGAGGTTATAAATATAGCGGGCTTCAATAAATATATATTGTGATTTCGTTCAAACAAAAATATAAAATTGAACCAACTCTTGTGTAAATTTTCTTAAGAAAGTCACATGATTGTTTTGAGCTATATAATTGGTTGAAAAAATTGTTTGAATGAATGAATGAACGAAGAAATTGAACTGTAAAGTCGCCTTAACTCATTTGGCCAAAAATTTAGATAAGGTAAACATATGTAGTACGGCAGTGTAATTCTTAAGTAAGGATATGGGCCTATGTTTTCATAGGCCCATTTCAACACTGTTTTCATATATAATTTTATCGTTTAGTCAAAAATAGACCAACCACGATTATTTTCTAGTGAAATGGGGATTCCCAAAAAAAAATCGATGAAAAGCTGCAACCATTTCTTTTTTTTTTCAACTTCTACTTAAGGATCAAAAAAGGCCAAACCAACTTGATTTTAATTCAAGGACCACAAATGTCTTACCATTTTGTTGTGTTTTTGGAATTTTTTTTTTATTTTGACTGTTTTTTTTTATTGACCGATATGGCTTTTATGTACTATACCAATATCTATTTTGCCATCTATCTCGCACGGTGGAATACTTTAGGAATTTTATTTCTCAAATTATTACCTAAGAAATAGAGAGCACAGTTATAAGAGCTCCTTACAATCGGCATGTGTTTGTTTAGTAACTGGAGATTGACAATATGAATACGATCACATTAATATTTTTTAACTCCTTTGAAATAATTTCATCATGCCAAACACTTTTTCCTGTTCGTTTAATGCAACATTTATTATTTTAAAAGGTTCATCTTCGTTGAGGCTGTTCTAGTAGCACGCACCAATCCCGTTGGTTTTGTGTATCGCTGCCATTTAACTTCATGCCAAACCAATGTGTCAACCTCCGTCTTTTTTTTCGTAATAAATTATCTGTTGGAAATTAATTGTTTTGCCTCATTTGATGATGTCTTTAAATATTGAAAAATGCAAGAAACTATTGCACTTCCTTCGGGGCTTCTCATTCGGCAATAATTTTATGCTTCATTTAACAGTAACCTTGATTTAATAAGCAATCATTCACAGCTTGATTAGACGTCCAGAGGGCACTTTTTATAAAAACTTACAGAAATGTTAACACTTTTTGAACAGGTTGCTCCCGGGCAGCCAATTTGTCCCGTTTCTGCATTTCTTAAGCAGTTGAACTGTCTAGAGTTTTTATCTGTTTCTTCTGCTAAATCTGTATTCATTTTTAATACTTCACAAGTGTTGCATCTGTTTAATTGTGGTGACTTAAATTTAATATTAAGAATATGGAAAATTTCTGCGTACTTTGTATGTAAATTTGGATTAGAATGCTACTCATTTAACAGTTATGCATTTTATTCAAACTCAAATCACAATGTAAATACTGTGGCGAGCACCTTTCTCTAGAATAGTGGGTTTCGTAAGACAGATGCCTCCATATGTGAGTGCGGATTTTATTTAGTTTCTCCTGGGATATATATATATATATATATATATATATATATATATATATATATATATATATATATATATATATATATAAAAATTTACGGTGGGATCCATCACAATTGAAGAAGGTAAAGCATTTTTAATAAGTCAACGACAGACAGGTCGACCTGGTTATCTCGATGGTTAAACAAGAAATTAATGGAAAAAACGAAAAGAACAACTCCTACGAAAAGAAGAATAGAGAAGAGTAAAATCTCACGTAGACCCAGAACCATCACTATCAACTTCACCTAGTAAACATGAAGAAGATTTGGAAGAAAGCGATTGTGATCTCACTTCTGTAGAACTATATGTATTACCACCCCTCATCAAAAAGACATGTTAAAAGAAAAATTCCATTACTCCAATGTTAGTTGCGGTACTAGACAGGTGTATGTTAAGTGTGCGAGATTCTCTGTATGTTCTAGAAGCAACTGCAGAAGCTCTGTCACATAATATTGATGAATTAATAATAAATCGTTCGTCAATTCATCGCTGTCGAGAAAATTTGGATGTTGAAGGTACGGCCCGTAATTTATGCCCAATTATGTTATAGCCCGCTGGGACGGAAAATTGTTACCAGCTTTAAAAGTTCGAGATAACGCAACTGAGTATTTAACTGTCATTGTTACGTGCTTTTTACGTTGAAGCTCTAGAAAATTGGGAAGTGTGTAGTTTTTTTTGCCAATTCTTGTATTACATCTTCGACTGATACATTCATCCTGTCTTCAGACATAGTATAGCGTAGATAATTTTTTAAACATCTGAGCGTTGAACAACTTCTTTTTGGCTCACATGATGTGACAAAAAGTGTTGCTAAAATACAGAGGAGGATATAAATATTTAGAAACACTTCTTGATTGCAGTAATGCAAAACTTGAAGCACCGATGTATATTTTGCAGAATATGATTTATTTACCAAAAATTTATGCCACATAATAATTTCCTGGTGTAGTTCCTGACTACTACATTTTATGCCATCTTGATAAAAATGATGCTGAATATTTAAGCAAATTATGCTAAAAGAGAATTCAAAACTTTTAATTGTGTATAAAAACTGAAGTGCTTTTGATGATGCTATATTAATTGTCCAATTGTTTCCAAAGCATCAATAATTGCATCTTGTAATTTTAGAAATGCTGAAATTGAGTTATGGTGTTCTATCAATCTAGTGGCGCACAAATTTATAAGTCAAGACAACTTGAGTCCAACTTTCTTTATGGAGACAACCAAAGTTATTTTTTTGGAACAGTAAAAAAATAAATCTCACCTACAAGGGACATACACTGTCTTATTTTACGCGCATCGCTACTCACTGCCAAGTTGAGGCTATGGCTAGAGCAATGAACATAAAGAGCACTAGGAAGTGTTTCACAAATTTTTGCTTGTACTCCATTAATAACGCCGCCCATAACTGGCGCGCCATCATACCTTTGACCACAGAGTTTTTTTTATATAAATGCCTTTAGATGATAAAACTGAAATTAATGTTTCTGATAATCCTTCAACATCTGGTACTGGTACAAATTTTAAAAAATTATTACATAATTTTGGCTTATGTTATTGGCAAATTTTAAAAATCGAACGTAGACAGTTGTTCGATTCCTGCAACATCTGCTGTTTCATCAATTAATGAGAAACACAGGGCTTTATTCACTTCCTATTTGTTCTTATTATTTCGTTCTGGAAAAGAGAGCTGAGGTAGTTGGCATTTTACGAAGCTGAATATAGCTTGATTTTAAAATTTTCTTCGTGCTTAGCAAAAAATCTAAGAAACGACCGAAAATTTCCATCATTCTCATCAGGATCACGATCAAGTAAAATTGGTCTGGAATCTTTGATATTGGTCCGAAAAGGGTTAACCCCATCGTATGTAAAACGGACTACTTTTATTTCTTTTAATTTGTCAAAAACTTTACGGTCGTAATTTCCCTACATATTTGGACCCACTTTGAAGCTAATATACTCTTCGGGCTTTGGAGAAAGTGTGGTTTTAAAGTTTGGTACCTAAAACAACTGACAGAAGGGTACCATGAGTGAATCCTGCGGGTTAATTTAACTCAACACGAGGAAATTTACTAGTGTGGAGGTACTGGCCGTTCTTTGTTAGTGGAGTGATTAATTTGGTTATTTCTAATAAAAAATGAGACTCAAACTATCAACGTGCCTTCCTAGTCTAAAAAGACCAGGGGGTAAAATAATAAACTGCATAAAAGTGTGGGGCATACGCTGAAATTGATTACGCCTCTGCCTTTTATACACACTGCCCATTGCTACGACCAATTAAACATGTTAGTGAGGTCCTCAGAGTTGGATATTTAGGGAAGTAAAAGTCGTGATTAAAGTCATCAGATGTTCTTTAATGATATATTGTGGCTAGTGGGCCTTTTTTGGTAAACAAAACTGGCATAGTGAGATGAACAAAACATTATGTTACGGAGCCAAAATTAATGACACAGTTAGATGCCACTAAGAATGTTGCAAGTCATAAAAAATAGAGTGGTAGACATGGAAGTTGTAACCCACTAAGGTTTGT
Organism: Tipula confusa; assembly: GCA_963556175.1. Taxonomy (NCBI): domain Eukaryota; kingdom Metazoa; phylum Arthropoda; class Insecta; order Diptera; family Tipulidae; genus Tipula; species Tipula confusa. The sequence continues at coordinate 173,105,197 of OY744476.1, read as the reverse complement.
GTAATAACTCACCTGCCCAAGCATCTAGCCCTTAAAGTGATTGGGGCTCAATTTATATACCTATACATAACCTAGATGGCAAATAAGTCAGTCTGCATGGTTACTAAAACTTCATAACATAATGGAAAATATTATCCCATTTTTATTGTAGAACTCGATTTTGAAAGAACATTCGAAATGTTTGGGTATCGCTAAAAGTTCTGAAGCTTCAAAAATTTCCAAAAATTAGGAAATATACCGCTACTGAGACTTGCATTTAACAAAAATAGCAAAGTTTAAACGCGACCAAACCTATTCATGACTTCCGAGGAATCCAATTATCAGCGAAATATAAATTTAGAACTAGAATTTAACATATGAGGGTTTTAGAGGAGGTTCGGCAAAACTTTGCAAATGCGTTACAGATTTCGGGTCGATCCGAGAAAGAAACATTATTGTGTGTTATAATCTAGGGATAACTCCGTGTTTCGCATTTTTTGATTATTAACACCAAAAACCGTTTTGTTTTAAGCGGAATTTCATTTCGATTTTCGATGCATTACGCTGCTGCTGTGATAATATATAATATGAAAGCTTTTGTTGGTATTATTGGTTCTAAAGAATGGCTTAACAACATCATGAGGCGACGGTGTTAACCTGGAACTATTGGTTACAATGAGGTGGTACTGGAAAATTGTCCACCATTGAGCTGCGAAACTTGAGCACGACGAAACTCAGTGTCAGTAAAATTTATCATTGACAAGATATTAATGACAATAATTTAAAAAAAAATTATTTTGTCCGGATATTAATGTGATACACTGTAATTATTTATAAATAAACTACATAAATAATGTTAAGTTATTTTTTTTTGCAAACAACAATTTCATTCCACGATGTCTATAATAAAATTATGACAAGCGAAAAAATAATACAGCGAGCAATAGCAAAAATGATAGATATTAGAATGTGCGATATTCAAAAATACACTCATCCCTCGATTTACACGGTATAGTTTAAAAAAGGTTAAGAATTTAAAGGAGATAGTATTAGATCTTTAATACTAATTCTAATAGCTCGGCTTTCGACATAACTTTCTCCATAAACAATTCCTCTACATTGACAATACGAAAATCTTCGAATATTTTTTCTCCGCGAGAATAATTCAGATCGGTGGTTTGAATAAATTTCGGTTGAAGGAACTTCACTATACAACTGAGCAGATATAAACCAATATGAGTCACATAATTGGAAATGGTAAAATAGCAAATCCAAACCTCAGGAACACTAAGGAGGACATTACAATATGCCTTCAAAGTGGAAGTAAAAACACTTTAAAGTCAACATTTTTTTTGTCTTAATATCTTTAAATTACTGTCTATCGGTAGTCGTTAAGCGATATTTACCTTTATCCTCTCTCCAAATATATACAAAATTCAATTTAATAACTGTCGGTAATTAAATTTTTAACTATTTAGTGATTATGAATAAAACAACACCATGAATGTCGAGGGATCGGTATATTGATTTTATCACAACAATAAATATCTCTCATATTGCTAATTATTGAACTGACAAATTTATACAAATTTTGCCTATAAAAATAGTTTCATATGGCCGAGAATTCGGTGATCTTTGACTAATATATGTGCAGAATTTAAATATATTATTTCACAATGAGCTCGAAGATTAAAGGTCGTATGGACATATCAACTATGTCTACACAGAATAACAAGGTATTATACAATTATACTATTTTTATTACAAAATAATAGTAAAAAAAAAAATAATCACAACAAATTTTTAAAGGACATATTAAATTAGCACAACATTGGCAATAATAAACAAACAAAAAAAAATGTCGAAATGGAAACAGACTTTAAAAAAAAAAAATTAAAATTAAAACAACAGACAAAATAAATTTTTGTGTGTACTAAAGAATATGACAAACATCCGCACAACTCAAGAAAAATACAATGACAACAAGACAACAACACAACAAACTATATACAAAAAGAAAACAACATCTACAATAAACGATCAACATAAAATTTCTGCGCGACCTTACAAAATCAAGTAACATTTTTGAAATAGTTTTGCGATTATTGACTTCATTAGTAAATATTAAATGTAATTATGCATTCTTTTCTTTCTTCATTCTCCACGATTTTTCTTTTTCGTCTCCATATACACCACATGAGTTTATTATGATAAAAACTTTACATCACACAACACATATAATATACAAAAACTATTTTCTCAACTACTAACTTGAAAACATACATAGTAAAAATACTATTATGAATACTTCATGTATGCATTACAGAATATAACGGTCACAAGACGATATTATAATTTTAATGACAACAAAGTTCAATGATAGTATTACTATTATTATAAATAACACAACACCGGAAAAACCTTATACTACTATACTAATGCAAATTTAAATAATTTTCACTTTCACAACATAATCCAATTTTACTTTAGTTAATCCGCATGCTATAACGAGTATAAAAAAAGTGTTAGGTAACATTTTTAAAATAATACCTTTATCTGACCTATTGTGACATTACAAAAAAATCTAACCTCCAAATTTTAATGCCTTAATCTCTTGTGACCCACAAATTCCAAGGAATAACGGATTTACAATATCGACGAACAAATCATGAAAATGAGGCAAAAATGAGACCACCCTTCGAAATCTGCAACTTCTTGATTTTGGATACTAATCTTATGCATGCACAATTGTGTAGCTGCTTTATATACATATTATTTACTATAAAGATATCCAATAATATTGTTTAATAAGATCTGATAGAAAATCATAATAATGTTGTGAAATGTCTACTTTTTATCAACCTACACAATTGTGTAGACCCGGCAATTTTAACTACGAAAAAAAATATTTTTTAAATTTTTATATGAGATATTGTGTGGAAGGTCTTCGAATTTTATAAAATTAAAGATTTGGACGATTTAATAGGGATGCTAGGCACGACAGAAAATATGCCTTTTAGAAAATATATCTCTATTCCGAACGCAGTAAGGAATTTTATTTACATAACTTGTATTAAAAAACAAAATTAAAAATTATTCAAAGCACTTTTAAACATGAAATTAATGGTTTTCCTGCATATATAACATTCAATGAAGAGAAATCGTGCCGCAAGTCATATCAAACATGTTAGCTGACTTTTTCCAATCTGTCTTTAAACCAGAAAACCTTTCACTAAAAAAACCAAAGAGTAAAAACATTTCGTCGCTCATCCACCAAAAACGAGACAAACCTTCGAAATCGGCTACTTCGTGATTTTGGATTAGAAAACCGAGAAGAAAAGCTTCTGTGCATGTACAATTGTGTAGTTTCTTTATTTACACATTAATTACCATAAATAAGTCCAATAGTTCATAACAAACTCTAGTTGAAAATCATAATAGTGTTGTAAAATTACTAATATTTAATCACGTACACAATTGTGTAGGCCCGGCCAGTTTTACCGTGAAAAAAAATATATTTCAAATTTTTATTCGACATTTTTTAAAGTTCTTTGAATTTTATAAAATTAAAGATTTTTCCAACACATTGAAATTAGAAACTACAGGTTCAAGTTAATTCAAGCTGCAACGGGTTTTTAACAAGTTTTCCATGTTAGCCCGTTGGATTTTTAAAATTGTCATCGATGCGATCACTAAAGTCATACAAATGACTTATCTGTAAACTATAGAAAGAATTCGGAAAAAATTTGTCCGCCACATGACTTGGAAAGACGCTAAAAAATTTCGATGTTACCACTTCAGAAGAATTGGCTTCGAGAACTTCTGAGGCCTTAATATTCCTATTTTTCCACATTCGAATCAATGTTGTTAAACATAATTGAAAATAGTCCAGTTCAAAATGTATCAAGGTGTATAGTAATGCAAATATGCTGGACAAATAATGGAATATAGCTACGTAGGGGAATTATAGCTACGTAGGGGAATCACTTTAATCAAGAACCAAATAATGAAGTATATCCACCTTCAAAACGATCACATTTTAAACAATGACATATTATGAAATCTGGTTCAGATGATACGGCCTAAGCGAGAAAATTTAGACTAGAAGTCTGTAAACATAATAACGATGTACTACAGGAATTCCTTACAAAATCCTATAGGTGTAGCGGATGTAGATTGCCGGTGAAATGCGATTTCAGTTCTTTTGCAAATTTTATTCGTTAAATACTGGTAGAAAATCAGAAACTTTACAACCCACGTAAAAATCAAGAACCAACAACAAAAGTTCATAACGGTGGCCAAGTGTCCATTAAAATCTTAGAAGCTAAACAAAGTGGAGGTGACCAAAAATTAATTTGCAACAGCTTAGAATAGTAATGTGGAATATAAATGGGCTATCTCATCAAATTCCTGAGGTAAAACTATTCCTAAACTCACAAAAAAATTGACATATTATACTTAATTTTTGAAAATCATTTCAAGATGTATAGGCTTCTTAGCTAGGAACCGCTCAGAACTGGACATTTTAAAATTTCAATACGAGATAAGGTACAAAACGAGATATGGTACAAAACTGGATATGTCAAAATGAGATATGGTACAAAACGAGATATGGTACAAAACTGGATATTTCAAAACAAGATATTTCGACATGTGATTTAAACTTAAAATGATTTTTTAGGAAAGTTCTGGAATATGGCCAGTTAGGAAGGAACTCGGCGAGTTCTTAACCGATTATGATGAAATTCGATACGTAGGATGAAAATAGAATTTTAAAATGATTTTTGGGGTAAGTTCTGGAATATGGTCAATTAGGGAGGAACTCGGCCGATTTTGATGAAATTTGATTTGTAGGATGAAAATGTGATTTTAAAATGATTTTTTAGATAAGTTCTGGAATATACCTTATTTCTTTTTAAAATATCCAGTTTTGAACTATCCTGTTTCGTCAAATCCAGTTGTAAAATATTCAGTTTCGACCGGTACTCTTCTTAGCTATATACTGTCCATCACGCTATATCTTGAAAAAAAGAATACGAAGAACTTTCCCCCACCTTGGGACTTTGGTTCATTATTGGCGATGACTTCAACGTAAAAATACATTTGTTGGTGCTCCAGAACTACAACACCAAAAGTAAGAGAGCTGTTTTAAGCAGAAAACATTTAAATACGACTTTAAATCTGGTGGCACACCTACTTACTAGCCAACAGATCACTCTCTTGTTATCATGACATTAAGCGAAACTATCGCCAATATTTAACGTCAAGAATACCAATCGAATGTAAACAACATTATTTATAGGTCAAAATTATCCACTTGAAGTAACAGCTTAAACTTAAAGCACGTAAGTTTTGGCATATAAATCGAACTTCAAATCTCTTATCAGAATACAAAAATGAAACGATAGGATATGAAACGCAACAAAAGTGATAAAAGACAATCAATCTAGGCTTGTAATGGTAAACAAAAGGCTGATCACAGTTTTAGCAGTTGGAAGCAATGTAGCGCACGCTACAGAAAAGTTAACTTAATTGCAACCTTAAAATAAATTGCACCTATACCAGCAAAGTCTGAAATATGTGTGAACTTGCGGAACATAGCTTTGGGGCTGTACTAAGAAAACGAACGTTAAAATAAATAAAACATTCCAAATTAAACTATTTTGGCATACACCAATACCTCACTTTGCATTTTTTCGGAATTGCGTCACTGCTAAATTAGAACTGAAAATTCGTTTTGAGGAAAAATTTTCGAACTTGCGATGTTTTGGGTCATGTTGCTGAATTAGAATAAGACTGTGTGCCTCCGGTCGATTTTTTTTAGCTAAATGTGCGTATTTTTTAATTAATGTGTAGCTCTGCTAATTATTCTTAGATGGCACTAGTTTAATATATAAATATAAATATATATATATATATATATATATATATATATATATATATATATATATATATATATATATATATATATATTTATATATATATATATATATATATATATATATATATATATATATATATATATACTGTGCCTGCTTTTCAAATTTTTAAATTTGTGGCATTTCATTTTTCCAAAAGTAATTAACAAAATAAAAAATTAAATTTTATATTTTAAAATTTAACATTCTTTTTAATTTACCGTTATTGTAAAATATAAAAAAAACACAACGGTACAAAAAATAATTACAGCGACTTATTTATATTTTTGTTTGACGTCTAGTTAAATTATAATTGGAAAGCAAACTCACAATGAATCTTTTCGTTCGCCACCAAGTGAGTAATAGCTAAATGTAACGGTGAAATGAAAAGTCGATAATTTATGCTGTGTGCCTTAGAAGACTTTTTAAACTTAACACCTTTTCGATATATTGTTAGTTCAAGCAATATGCCAACAGATGCCACTAGTAAAAAAAAATCTGTGTCTGTTCTTTATACATTCGACTTAACTTTTGTAAAATAAAATTTTATGAATTTGTAAAAAGTTAAATATTTTAAAGGTTTTAATTCTTATTCCACAGTGCTAGTGCGCTAATAAAATGCACTATAAATGAAATGAAACGGTGATTAGAAAAGGCGGCTGCAACAACTCAGTAGCATTCAAGAACGAGATAGAAATAAAATACGGGAAGCTGCAAATATCGGTAACATCCATAGATGCTAAGGTAATGACTCGTGCAAGGAGTGGATAAATAATCAAAATCGAATCGTTGCTTGTAATTTGGATTCAAAACCAGGATGCACAGAAAATTCCATTAAGCAAAATGATAATTCAGACGAAAGCGAAAAGCTTATTCGACAATATAAAAAGTGAATCATCCTGTAACGAACCTTCAACCGATATTGCTAATGCCAAAGATGAAAAATTTGAAGCCATTCTGGGTTGGTTTGAGAGATTCAAGGTTCACACCAAACATCATAGTATAGCTCTTAAAAGCGAAGCTGCTAGTGCTGATATCGTCGATGCAAACGGTTTTCCATTCGATCAAAGGATCAGCTTTCTGTTCATTGGGAACCAAACAAGAAAGCTTGAATGACAGCATTGTTATTAAAAAACTGGGTTTCTACATGTGCTTTTCCTGAAATTAAAGCTTTATGTAGCAGAGAGAACTTGGACTTCAAAGTTATGGTTTTAGTAGATACTGCTCCCGGCCACCCAGTCTTTGTTGATGAATTATCCGAAAATGTCACCACGTCTGTAATACAGCCCATGGACCAGGGCGTAATATCCACATTTAAAAGTTATTATACCTACGACGAACATTTAAGCTGTTTTTAAGTGAAACTGATGGACAAGACAAACCTACCATGCAAGAGTTTTGAAGAAAATTTTACATTATGAATGCTATAGAGATTATTTCAGATTCGTGGAAGGAGGTTAAACAATTTTTGCATGAATCACTTGGCGAAAAATATGGCCAGAATGTGTTCACAACATAAGAGGGAATTCTTTAAAAGTTGATGATGATGATGTTGTTATCTTAGCTATAGAAATTCACATTTTTTCATAAAACTAATTTATATACACTTTATTTGAGACAAAACATTAAAATTAATATAAATTAGATTTTAAAAAAATTGATTAAATATTACAAATCAATTGAATTAACCGTTTTATGACAAATACGTCATGTGCCGAAAATCTAATTTACATACACTTTATTTGACACAAAAATTTAGTTATATATTTTAGTTTTTAAGTGTTTTCTGAAATTAGATTTTGATTTTGATGGAATGGATGAGTTGATCATAGAAGGATTGCTTACTTCATCCAAACATATGAAATGACTAACGAGGAATTAATGCAGCTAGATTTACAGTTAGCTGACGAAGAAGACAGTCCGCTAGAATTACCTAAACGAAGAAATTCAAAATCAAAACTGCTTTTCAGAGCCATGAGTTTAATTGATGAAGCTATCGAGATTTTAAAAACAATCGATCCTGACAGTGAACGAAGTGGTAAATTGTCTCGAGCAGTAGCTGATGGTGTAAATAAAAGAACTTTATGTTGATTTAAAGAAAAAAAAATGTTCAGCAAACATTAGACAAATATTTTCCACCGTTATACCAAAAATCACAAAAAATCTTTTCACTCTGCGTCGTATTTTTTTGAGACATATCTGCAACGCAAAGTGAGGTATTGGTGTATTATCAATTCCTCTTAGTACATTCGAAATTAAGACCTGCAACGACACCTAAAGATGGAAGAGCAGTAATTACAGTTTATAGTGTCAAATGTGATTTAAGCCCTTCGACAACAAGTGGATATCTGGGACTAGACATTGGCCTTAATCTCAACAAATGTGAACTAATTAAGATGCGAAAATTTTATCGTGTATCTTCCTTCTATATTAGTCAACTTACGGAGTTAACAAGTTTTTCCCGAAATATTATATCTTCTCGAATTTAACATAAACACCCTGCAGTGGTACATTTATAACTTACACAATTAATTTGTACACCGTAAATAAATTATATTTCAAAGTTCATTGCTTTATTTAAATAAAATTAGACAACAGGTTCCTACCAAATAAAACTTGACCAAATATAAAATTTTCTTAGTTCAGAAAATTCAAAAATAAATTTCATTTTTGCAAGTACCTGTATTCTCTGACGAAATCATACACACATAATATTAAACTTGATGATCCATTTAAGATTACAATTATATAAATATTAAATAAATATATAAATTTAACAATTTACGTATATATCAAAAATAATACAAACTAAAAGCTTTTACTATTTACTTTTACGTGCATATATATATATATATATATATATATATATATATATATATATATATATATATATATATATATATGTATATATATATATATATATATATATATATACATATGTATATATATATATATATATATATATATATATATATATATATATATATATATATATAATGATATAATATACCGACAAAATGGCGTGTGCAATATTGTGCGATGATATTACAAAAAGTAAAACATAAAAATATGCAAAACACCACATAGGGTTAAAATATATACAAAGACATAAATATATATACATATAACAATATACAAAATGATAAACATTAGAAATATTAGAAAAAATTATTACGCATATTCAAAATTCGCGGTATAATATGCGTATAGAGTTAAAAAAGCAGGTTAGGGACACGCGGTTTAAATAGAAATTTACAATTACATATTCCCAAAAATAAATGATTATAATTTTTGCAATAATATCAATAAAACATAATTTATGTTTTAAAAATATGTTAATTGTTAGAAACGAAAAATGAAAAACGAAACGAGGAAAATTTTTATTTTTTTTTTTCGTTATAAATAGCGCAAAAACATAACTAACTAACTACACACGATTAGGCTCAAAATTCAATTCTAACACACATTAAAAAAAAAAAAATATTAGATATTTAAAAAATAAAATTAATAATAACAATTCACACACACACGCGCAAATTAAATGATCAATAAATCAATTGGTCAATGAACTCATTGAATATATAAGATGCTATTTTAGAACCTATAAGAATGTCTAAGAATGTAACTGATAACAAATTAATTAATTATCATCAATATTATATATATATATATATATATATATATATATATATTATATATTATATATATATATATATATATATATATATATATATATATTATATATTATATATATATATATATATATATATATATATATATATATATATATATATATATATATATATATATATTATATATATATATATATTTATATATATATATATATATATATATATATATATATATATATATATATATATATATATATATACAGGGTGGGCCACCTTGGACGGACTGAAATGCTTATAACTTTTTTATTTTTTTGCAGCTAATAAAAAATTTTATAAAATTTTATAATGTCATCATACTCAGTGCAAAAATTTTGAATTTTATTATGTTTCGAGACGATCAATTATGACAAGATAAAGAAAATACCGTCAGCATTTTAATACTTCGACAGCTCCCAGTGCAAACACTATTCACACTGAACAATGTTTGGATGCTGTACGAAAAAATGTCCACACGCATCCATCTGTGACTACAAGTCGACGCATTTTGAAAGTTGAATTTGAGGATGTTTCCATATAAAATTCAATTGGCTCAAGAATTATTGCCGAGGGATGTACCACAACGGCATAAGAAAATGCCAACATTTTTAAAAATCTATGATTATGAGCGATGAAAAACATTTAAAATCATTTAAATGGATGTGTCAATAAACAAAACGGCTGAATTTGGGGTACGAAGGTACTATCAGGGTACTGATAGTCATTGGTCCATATTTGTTCGCAAATGAAATTGAGCAGCCAGAAACCGTCTCTGGGGTGGTATCCTGGACCATATTGGAAATTTTTTTACGTCTGGTAGTTCTCAATAATCATGAAATATGATTCCAGCAAGATGGAGCTACAGCTCATACCGCGAGGGAGACAATGACAATTCTGCGAGAATTTTTCGATGGACGAATAATTTCATAAAATGCAGAATTCGCGTGGCCACCTCGTTTCTCAGATTTGACGGCCCTTAATTTTGGTGTCCCATGATTTTTACGCCTGCTATCTACTAAGAATCTTTCAAAGTCTAGCTCAAACGTATAGTAATAGATAGAAGTGCAACAATTTTTATATTTTGCAAGAAAATTGCAGCATATTCTTCCTTTGCTACGATTTTCACATTTCTATATATATAATTTAATCTCCTTTTTATGATCTAAATCAGTGTGGCCACTTTACAGAATAGGGAGGTGGTCAATGGACGAACTTTCTAAAAATTTCTAAAATTTCGGTTCATTGACAAATTTCTGGAAATACTTCGACTATTTAGCCAGTTGATGCCTAAGCTAGAAAATTATAATTATGTCTGAGCTAACGGAAAAATCGAATACCTTTTTGTTGAAATAATTCTTAATGCGCACAAAATAATAGTTGGTATAGTCTATAATCCATCAGAAACATAAGTTGGCTTAAACGAGACAATATGGGACAATAATAGGTTTAAGGTTTTTAAGAATATCCCTGTTGAATTCACCAGCAAAATAATAGAATGTTGACCGTTGAACGTCAAAACAAAATACGCGATTAAAGCTGCTATTTACCGAGTGATTGGCGCGGTGTTTGGAACGGGAGGTATTGGGTTGCAAAAGGCATTTTTCATCACCTGATTACGATCGATGATAACGATAAACACACCTATAACCCCCTGTTGGAGTGCAGAGTCCATGGGCCGAACCATCGTCCATGTCACCATCGTCATGGTGACAGAAGGTAAGGAAGGAATTTAAAAATTAACCGTGAAAGAGTTGGAAGAGCTTCGGCCCCAGAAAAGATTGCAGGGTTTAGACCCAAAAAAAAGCTGCTATTTTAGTAAAACTGTTGCTGCCTACCAATTTAGCAAAAATAACATTCAGTCTCTGGTTTCACCTTCATTGATACTTTTAATGCGGCTTCTTCACTGCCATTGTCAACCGATCCATTCTTCGCTTATACTCTGCGATTATCTTTGATCGAACCAAACTCGAACTTAGTTCCTCCTAGGCCGAGTTTAAAATCGATTGTTCCCTTGAGATATTTTAAAACACTTTTTATACCTCCATCCATTAGTTTGTGTTGGTGTTTCGAACTTTTGCACCAAAATAGCAACGCACTTTCCGAAATATTTGGGCGTCTATTAACAGAAATATATAGCAGGCTTCCGATGCGTTTTCTGTAGTTCTGTTGGTTAGAAGAGCTTCCTATATGTCTGCTTCATATCGGTCATGCCTATATCAACAGAGTGATTGCAGAAATTGACTGGATGGAGGTTAAAAGAGTTTTAAAATATCTCAAGGGCACAAACGATATTAATCCTGTTTGCATCAGGAAAATGTGATGGACTGAATTCTGGAGTAACATGCCATCTCGTTGGCAAAAAAGAATTATTCATCGCATTAGATTTATCGCATCGTGGAAAAATATGCGTTGCAAATGGTCAAGAAATTTTCTCCGAAAGGAAAAAGTTCTGTTAGAGTAGCTTTTTTAAATGCAGCTGGTGCAAAAACATCTGTGAGGTCGATGGAAATTTAATTTCAATTTAGAAATTAACAGAAAAAAGACACAGTCAACTTAGATGGTGAAAATTGCAAAATTCGTACTGGAGATAACAAAAGGCAGATTGCCGTTGAAGACCTTTCTGTTAAAATGTGTAAGTATGGGTGCGCACCAATGGCATGTTATTCTTGGACATCGATACAGCGAAGTAGTCAAGACTCATCAAAAGGTCTAGTCGACGGCATTGCAATCGCAAATTGCAAAGATAATTGCAAAATGAAAGTAAACTGCGAAATATGCCTAAAAGAAAATATGACCAGAATAAAATTCCCTAATGCATCAGAAAATCGATCGAAAGCTGTTCTCGATTTAGTCCACTGTGACGTTTGCGGGCCTCGTAACATTCATTTATCGAAATGACTAAACCAATGTTTGAAAAGTAAAATTATTGCGGTTGTGTCAAGGAGGAGAATACTTCACGAGAAGGCATTCAGTATCAGAGCACTGCTTCACCCCTAATTGCGTTTTGCAGACGCCCAAAATAGCATCGAAGAATGAAAAAATCGTACGCTTGTTGAAATGGCAAGATGCTTGGTATTAGATGCTGGTCTGGGGTATACGTTCTGGGGAGAAGCCATGTCCATGACAAATTTCCCTCAAAAAAGATTGCCGACGAAAGGAATAGAATAGTATAAGCGACCAACTGTTAAACATTTTCATAAATTTGGATGGAAATGTTTTGTGAACGGACCAGACGAAAAGCGGCGTAAATTGGACAAAGAACATTTCAATGTATTTTATCGATTGCGATGAAAGAATAAATGGCCGTATTTTGAACGGAACAATTGAAGATACTTCTAGCAGCTTAAATTTTACCCAATAAAAAATTGGTAAAAAAGTGACACTTGCTTATTTTTTCAAAATGAACTAAACAAAAGAAAAGACAAAGTATTAAACTATATGGCCTATGAGCCTTCTAAAAAAGATTTAGAAAATATTTTACAAGGGGTTATCAGACTGTTCAAGAAATAATATTTAAAGTCAGCTAAGCAATAAATTAAGTTGCTTAAATTAGCTAATTAACTACGATTACGATTGGCGCAATCAGGTCCGCTAACTGTTGTCAACATGTTGTACATAGCGAATATTCATATAGTGAAGAAAATCAGGTTATTTTATGTTGGCAACATGTATAAAAACATAAATTTATGGATCTTTAAATAATTCCAATTGGTTTTAATAATATTGGCAATTTAGTGTTAGGATCTTTAACGGTTTTGTTAAATTAATATCCCTAAACATTATTTCTTAAAGTAGAGCTACAAGTGGGAGAAACTCTCAAGTTCTTGTCCACTTTAGAATATTTTATTACTGTGAGTTTTGCTGAGAGTAAACTCTAGAAATAAAATCTTAAATGCTCAAATTTTCTTCATAAGGCTCAATAAGTACCTTAACTTCTTCTTGGAATCAATTTTTTATCCACTTTTAGATAGAAAAAATGTTTGTTACCGCTTCCAGCGGAGGTTCTCAGCAATTTACACCACGTTGAAAATTAAGCAAATTAAGCTTGGAGTTTGTTTTGTCCATTGGCGAGTTACCATCTCTTAGAGACCGCTCTAAGTTAATGTTTATTTTAATTATACTAGCGGTATTTTTACTATCAAAAGGATCCCTACAAGAAAGTGCAAAAAATAATATAAGCGTTATTTGACAAATAGACTTATTTTAGCAAAAATAATTAAAATGACTAGTGGGGATGGGTTTCCGGCTTAGAATAACTCAACATGTAAAAACGAATTTTATGAAAGCCCTTAACAATGTTCCGATAACTATTAAAATAATTTTTATTGACGTTGTGTTGCTAATAATGTTCGTTATAGATTTTTGTATATTTTGGTTTTTCATTTTTCTCGCAAAATTCCTTTCGTTCGCTAAAAGCCAAATATACAAACAATTTTATTTTTGAGAATAAATAATTTGATAGCGGCATCTAGCGACAAAATATCTTCATATCTACACGATATCGTGACATCTAGTCGAATAATATAAAAGAAATGAGTTTTCCAAAACAATAAAATATGAGAAGGTTTCCTATCATATAGACATATTTTATATATATATATATATATATATATATATATATATATATATATATATATATATATATATATATATATATATATATATTTCCATGTATATATGTATATATATATATATATATATATATATATATATATATATATATATATATATGATTTAGTTATTCAGAATTTTTACAAATAACTGTGCAAATCATAACGTACAAATCAGTACGGACTATACTGTGAACGTTGTTAAAATGACCCTGCGCAATTCAGATTTTGCTTTGAAAGGTGTAATTATTCCAACTGTTGCCAACATAAAGCTGTAACCACAATTTCACCTGTTTTTTTTTTATAAATAAACCTACACCGTAGGTCTTTTTAGTCATGTACCGATCCGAAAAGCAACTTCGGACTAAGTAGTGAATAACATGGAGAAAAATTATAAGTTTTACCTCGTTATGTTACTTAAAGTATTAGAATTTAATTCTCATCGATTACCTTGAAAATTACAAACGAGTGTCATCGAGTATTATTTTAAAAATATGAAAACCGTTTGTTGTCAAAGTCAATTTGATTCGATAGTAATTTAATCATCTGCGTTTAGAACTTCTTCTTTTCTGGCAATGCTATACTTAAGTCATTTTTAAACGAGAAAAAGAAAACAACTGAAACGACTGGTAAGTTCCACGTCTAGAAGACTTTTAACGTGTCTCTTAAATGCTGGCGGTAGATTTCTATACTATATTTAACTGTTTATATATATATATATATATATATATATATATATATATATATATATATATATATATATATATATATATATAAATATATATACCAATGTTAAATTATCATATCGAAATCATAAAAAAAAAAAATTGAAAAAACTAAAAAAAAAAAATATTCGCCATGAAATAGAGAGCGAATTTTTTAGCAAAACAACAAATACAGAAATATGTATATTTTTACAAACGGAACACTACATATTGAAGAGTTCAATCACCGCAAAATGAACAAGTGAGTTTGTATTTGATATTTTTATTCTTCAAAAAAAAAAAAAAAAAAAATGTATACATACTGTGTAAATGTATGATTTAGTTAACCCTATCAGACCTAACCATTATAAATTTGCATTATGTACGCAGTATAATTTACTGTTTTCCGTATGTGCATACTATATAGTAAAAAACATCAATTAGATACATTGCAAAAAAAAAACGAAATTGCAATGTGCAAATAATAAAACAGAAAAAACAAGACAACAAGGGATATCACAAACATAACATAAAATAAAATAAAAAAATATAAAGCCACCGACCAGACCGACCAAAACATTTATACCGTTTTTTTTTTTTTTTTTTATAGAATAAAGCCTAGTACTCAGATCGATTTCAAGTGAAATCTTCATACGATTTTAACAAAGCGAAATCAAAAACGAAAAATTTCACGTGAAATTTCGTTTTTGAGTACTCAGATCACGAGCGAAAAATCAAAATTTATTCAAGTACATGGCATGTTCCATAGATGGCGGGCATAAACTCTCCAATCTTTTTTCGCGTGAAATTAATGTATCGACCCATTATTTTCGTGCGAAATTTTGACAGATCTGATTTTGAAGAAAAAAATATTTGGTTTGTTTTGTAATAGACGCCGTGCATTATTCAAGTGTTTCTTTCTGTGTTTTGTTCATTAAAATTATTAAAAATTCTAAAAATTGACGCCGTGCCATTTTGTAGGAAACAAGTATTTCGTGTTGTAAATTACAATAATTACCATTTGTGATCTGTAATTGTTTTGTTGCGATTCGTTTATTAATTTATTTTTCACTGTGCATAATAAAATACCAGTCATAAATAAACTATTAAATGGAGAACGAAGAATTCGAAGAGATTTTACCATTCAACTACGCCAGCGAATATTTAGAGGTTGGCGCCAACGAAAATAACCAGCCGGTTAAACTTAGTGTACCAACCAATCTTAGTAAAAAAAAGCGATTGGAAAAAATTGTATTTTCCAACGCTGAAAAAAGGAAATTAGCTAGGGTAGTCCAAACAAAGGAAGGGATATGGAGATTAGATTCCAAGTTGCATAGGAATTCGCATGCCATTTCCGCGCAATGGAAAGAAGTGGCCAACCATATGGAAAAACCGGGTATGTAAATTAAATATGTAAACATCATCATAAATAACTAGATTTATGAATAACCAGAATATTAATATACAATTTACATACGTGAATATATAATTCTAATGTGGTTTACGTATTTTCTATAACAGTAGACGATTGCAAAACGATTTGGAAATCTATGCGAGATAGTTTACGTTATCGATCTCGCAATAAATCAAAGTCCGGGAGTCAAGCGGATTTAGATGACAACGCCATGCAGCAAAGCATAGATGAGGACTGGGAGCTGTCCGATGTCATGGGTTTTTTAAGCCCATTGTCATCACAAAGTAAAAGAAGGTAAATATTTTCATGCATTTAAACTTATTTCATAATACCTGAAATATACTCTTAGATTCTAAGTACAAATGTGATTTATTTATTTTATAATTTACAGGACATTTTCCGGATCGAGCAGTAGCAGCATTGCTAGCACCAGCAATGACCTAAATCAAGCTGCACCCGAAGTAGGTCCAAGTGAGGAAAACAGCGAATCCTCAAATTATTTTTATGTTCGTATTTTCATTTAAAATAAGTTAAATTATGTTATATTATTATAATAAACAATTCATTTTCAGACAAATAATACCAAAAATAAAAAAAACGAGGATCTTTCGTTTATTTCTTCATTATCATGTTCATTAGAACAGATGATAAAGAACAAAGATGAGCGAAACAGACAAAAAATGGAAAAGGCGCAAACACCGAAGGAACCGGAACTAAAATATTATAGTTTATGGGCCAATTGTGATCGGATGTGTCAATTAATACCGAATTATGACGTTGAAATGCTAGGCGTAAAAATAACTCAACTGATTGGCGAAAAATTGGCGGAATTAGAAAAAAATAAATTAAAAGACAACTAGTTAAAATAATTTAATTATTTATAACTCTTAAATTTACATCAACCAAAAATCGTCCTTTAGTTTGTCGCTCCAATATGTATGGGTTTATATAAAAGCGACGCTCACGACGAAGACGCTTTTTTCGCTCTATTAATGCCCTGAGCAAAACCCCGGTAGTTGCAATAATATTATAATCTTCACTCGACGAACTACTGGTACTAGACATATTTAAAATTTAAATTTACTTTTAATTTTATTAAAACTTAAATAACAACACAAAAAAACTATCAATAATACAAAAACTATGCAGAATACACAAAAAAACATTTAATTATAGATAGCTTGTTACAAAAACAAACTCAAAATAATATGTCTCCATAGTTAAATGTCAAAATAAATAAAAACTCTCCAAAATAATTTCGATTCTATTTCACACGAAATTAAATAGATTTTTGGAGACCGCGTTAAAATTTCATTTCAATTTGAACTGAGTACTGGGCTTAAGCAGAAAATTAAAAACAACAAAATTATTTTAAGAAAAAGAATCAACTATCGAGTAAAAGAAAACAATAATAATAAGAGAATAAAAAAAAAAAAAAAATGAAATTATCATCGTCGTCATAAATATTCTCAAAAAATAAATAAAAATTAAATAAATAAAACCACACATATACTAGAAGCACCAAAAGATGAAAATAAAAAATTGTTACGTCATAATTACTGTAATTACTGTGCGAGAATACATGTCAACGCAGCATCGCACACATAACACATAAATTCAATTTCTATTAATATTACATTTTATGAATGAATATAAATATAATACACGGGACACACACGGCAGCACATACAATACATATACTAATATTTTGTTGTGGTTGGACATCGACATCATTGTTTTTATTGTGCAATTAATGTTCCGTTATAACGTACATTATATACGTATATGAGACGAGAGTACATATTATTGTAGCTTGTTGTACCAAATACACATAAATTAACAGTTTTTTTTTTGTTTTTTGAAAAAATGTTGCGTAATCTACTTGGGCACACATACGCTAATATATTACACTACTCATCAAAAAAATTTGAACACATATATTTTTTTAATCAGCAGTGAGAGCAGTATATTTTAAACCGTCTAGCTTAACAGAGGCCTCCCACTTTACGAATTATATTTTCATTTCAAAATAACGATGAAAACATGTTTCGACATGAAGTATTTATGTGAGGAGATTTTTACTGTTGCTCCTGCACAATTGTTTTGATATAATATTTTTTTTTTTAAATAAGTAAAGTGAAGTGTAATGCACATCATGTGCATTAGTGATGTTTAAATAATAGAAGAAATTTGAAACGGTGGTAAAATGCCGCAAAAAATGTAAATAAGAAACCTGGCAAATTATAGAGGATGTGAAGTAACTAAATAACTACAAAAAACTATAAATATGTGATAGATTTTACGTAAAAAAAAGGATATCTGAAAACTACGTTTACTAGAAGACAGTGAAGAACTATGATCGAGTCGCTTCCCCGTTATCATAACCATCAGTGTAATAATCAAGAAAGGGTTCTTGCCTTACTTTGCAAACAATAAAACTAATTGGGAACTTTTCCAGAAACTAGTCAGCGACAATGTCAATTTCCAAGGGCAAATTAATAACTCGGCACAATAGGAGAACACGTAGTAATTACAACTATACTCTTTAAAAGTTAGAAAATTGGTTTAATATAAATGGAAAGCTCGAAAAACTTGGCAGAAAAATCGGGTTATAATAGTTAAAATAACACTATTATCTAAACAATTAATCAAACATAAAAAAATGCGTTGTTTATTAATTACTTTTATGACCTTATGGTTAAAAGGGCAACAACAACTTAAAAAAAACGAGAACGCCTGCAATAAAAAGAAATATTGGGACTTAGGCTAGAAACGTCAAGCAAAAGACTGATTTATTTACGCCATTTCTTGAAGACACATTCCAACGTCTTCCAACACAAACTGGTGATGAGAACATTACGCTAGTTAACAAAATCGACAGTCAAAAGATAACATCTGTATCTTTACAAGAGCTAAAAGTTGAAACCAGCACTAATTAAAGTTTAAAAAAAAACTTTTAGATATGGTCTAATGGACAAATTTTGGTGTCGTTTACGATAGCTACATTAAAGCAGCCAAACGAGGTACAGACCCGAACTCTATTATATCCAAAATTATTGTAGAGTATTCTTGTTGGTAAACTCAAACAGTCCCTAATATTTATATATTTTTTTTTGTCTTATTACTCAAAAGTAAGTTGTGAGCTTTAAGCTAATTTGCCGCATAATCTGAGCGTGTTTTTTCAGAAATGTTAGCTTCTTCACTTGAACCAGCGTAGATAGACGCAAAGGCACCTGCAAAAGCAGTAGTGGACCCAGTAAAAGTAGTTTGAAAATTCCATTTACATTAACCAGGAATAAGAGACTTTACCAAAAGCTTTAGTCATAACGATGAATAGAGCAGATGACTTGCTCACACTAATCTGTTTAAGAACCGATAAAATTGCTTTTTGCTCATATTCTTCTTAAGCCCGAGTTGAAGGGGAAAATTACATATTTCTCAAAATCGGGACAGAAATAAGACCACCCGACATACCATGTAATTTTTTAATTTCTCTTACCTCACGATGCCAATTTATATATTTATTGATATATAAATATATCAATAAATGCCAGTTTTGCCAGTTTTTCAAAGCATTGTTACCATGCATCAAAACCTAAATTAAGCGAACGTCTTCGTATGGCTTGGATGGAGATCCACTCACCGCTGCTGGCATGACATGCAAAAATTTGTTAAGACATGCACGAGTCGAAATGTTGATGGCAGCATAGTTATTATTTTTATTTATTGATTTTTGCTTAATCGTGGGTGCTTTTTGTTTATTGTCACCAAATACCACTTGTTTGGATTACAATAAAATTGAAGTCGCAGGGCTACTTGGTCATTATAATCCAAAGCCTTTTAGAACATGCGACAAATTTAATGGAAGATAAGTTTCTTTTTCGAGAGGGTAATGTCAACAGGGTCCTCTTCCTTCTTTGACGATTTTAAAATACTGGTTTTGATAAAATAATATTAGTATTTTAGGTCGGTCTGCATCCAGTTTAAAATTAAATCCGACAAATAATAGCGGAGCTGTTGGTGAGGTTAATTTTTTCACTTGTATGTTTTCTTAACTTCCCACTTTATTAAAAGATTATAGTATTACAATTTCCTTAATAAATTACGGGGGTATCTTTGAACGACATCTATTTGTCAGTATAATAATTTTTTATGGTTGCTTTTGAAAAAACAATAAGTTTGATGTAGATTTACAAAACGGTCTGTCAAATAGTTTTTTGTTAAGCGGCTATTGAATAAGCCAACATTTATTCGCGGTGCAATTTTAAGTTCGTAGTGTAATTCAGTACCTTTTTTGGAAGGTTTAGCGACAACCGATGTGAATAATACTTTAGATAGTTCATTACCATCATAGTAAACCATTTGTTTATGGGTAGCCGAATTTAAGAGTGAAAATCTTGAAGAATGACGTGGAGAAAGCTGTCTAGAAGATAAAAGCCGCGTTTGTTAACATTGGATGCTTTTCAGACTACAGCTATAAAATACCAATGATATATTTAACTATTTCGTTATTTGTTCAGGTTTTCACTCTTCTTGTTTTCTTTTTAAGGTTTTTATTGTTTTTTTGCTTCTAAATTTTCTGCAGCACAAAATTTAGCACAAAAGCTACTGACCTTTATGGGTACATCAAAATCAAGAAAATTTGAAATTTGCAGCAATTTTGTCTGTATATTCTGTAGCTACCTAGCTTAGTAGCTTATAGAAGTGCTATTTTAGCTATAGCTGAGCTAACACCTTGTCCTGTTAATACCATTGTTACAGCTGTCATTTGTGTTTAGAATTGCCATTTTAGTTATCATATTTGATAATACCAATATTGCATACACCAAACCATGTAAATTTAGCTCCTTGTAAATTCTTCTAATAAAAAAAGGGCTTGATGAAAGGATCAAACGAAAAGGTTATCGCTGAAACTAAAGCATACTTCGAAGGATTTTGAAAAATTTTATTTCACAGATGGAATAAAAAAATTTGGTAAACGTCGAAAAATAAAAGAAAATTTGGCCTAATAAACCGTTTTTTAATATGAAAACAGGAAACGTATCGAATTGTCCTCATATAACAAACTACTGCGAAATACAAAAAGGATTTTAGACCAAATTATAGAATGTGAAGTAATTAACTCAAAATGACATTGCAAAGTTATAAATATAATATTACCAATTACAAATATAACCTCAAAAAATGTATCTTTATGTTTTTGACGAGTAGTAATCTCGGAAAATGAAAAACTTCATCATTCTACCTACAGACAATTTGCAAGAAAAAAAAAACGTCTCAGTTTATTTTTCTTAATCATTATTATCATTATATATGATAATAATAATATTAAGCCAATAACCTCCCACAGATTTACGAAAATATTACACTTTTTTCTGTTCTTGTATTTCTTGTTTTTGCTTTTTTGGTTTGTTTTCTTTTTTCGTTTTTTTTTATTCATCAAAAGGCGCAGACGGACAATTTTTCATTTTCTTTAATTCAATTTACAATAAAAATAAAAAAAAAATTATATACAGTATAAATAAAACTGAGCGACATTCCATAAAATGCAACAAACAAACATTATATTACACTCGTATACGTATATGCATATAACTTTTTATAATTTGTGTATATGTTTTGGTTTTCCTTTAGAATTTTCGCGTCTCATTTAAAAACAAAACAAAAATTTTTTTTTTTTTTTTAATTTGTTACATCGCGCATCTCTCTTTAGTTCGTCGTCTATAGAATGATGAAAAACGGCGCGGTATTTTTTTAAAAGCCGTCGATCACGTCTGATTAATTTAATAAATATTCAAGAGTAGTATATACGAATTTTTGTAGTTTATGGAAGAACAAACCATAAACGGTAAGTTGTGCTCTCGGCACCATTGTAAAAAGTTTAAATATAAAAATCGAGGGTGCTTCAACATTGTTGCATGTTACAAAAAAATACTGAAAAACCCTCTAGGGTTAAATGTATCATTTTTAATTACACGAGTAATCTAAAAATATACGCAATCGGTTTATCTTATCTTTACATAAAGAAAATAAAAACATTCGTGAACCCACTACTTCCTCACAATCTTAAAGCAACACAAACAACAGATCGATAAGCAACCATGACGCAATTATACAATTTTTTGAATGAGATGAAATGTTGATATTTGTAAACATTTGTACGCGTCACTCTAAAAAGTGATACAATAAAAAAAAATTGACCTCGTGAGACTAAGCGTTTTTGTTTTAAGTTTTAAGAGGATGACAAGGATCTACTTTCGACTTCAGGATCTTGGATCTAGTTACCTCTGCCATTGCCCAATGGCGACGATAGAATCGGGAGGCAAACCTTTCGAAGTCGGGGCAATCCTGACGAAATCAGAACAGCTGGCAATCCTATAGGTTAGCTTTTTTATCATTAATGGCTGAATTTATTTTAAGCAAATATCAAACAATGCTTTCCCATCTGACATACTTAGGCGTGTTAAACAAGGACATACTGTGAAAGTGATGTCCTCTATAGTCGCAACTCGACTGCAGAAGGTCCTTGCAAAGAACCATCCAAATGGCATAGGCTTTCTTTAAAAGGCTGATGTGAGTTTTACTGAGAACCAGAGAAAAACTATAAGCCTGCTTTTAGAAATCGACTTTTCAGACTCAATGGTGGTGGAACCGATTGAAGACGCCTACAAAGGTTCTGGTGAAGTGGGCTATATCCCTCATAACAAGACATGGAGTCTCACAAGCAGGATATTCACGCCCAGCAAGGTTGGATGGTGATGTAATTTGTCTTGCTCTTCTATGCCGAGGAGTATTGAAGAGAGTCTTCTTAACTTGGTCCAGCTTATTCGGGCCAGCTATGCTTTTAACAACATTCTAAAACTGTGAAGGAAAGTAAATATGGTCTTTATGTACCAAAAGGAGAGAGTCTTCCAGATACTCAGCCTAAGGCATATCGTCCAATTAGCCTCACGACGTTTCTATTAAAAACGATGTAGAAAGTTTTGTATTACCCTATAAGAAGTGAGGCTCCAAACAGGAACCCACTTCACCGAAATCAGTTTCCTTATCAGGCTGGCAAATTTACGGTGACGGCTTTTAGTAGTCTGATTACTAAAATGGAAACATTGATAAAATTGATCACTAAGTTTGACGATACCTCCTATGAGTCAATAGAGAGTGCAGCTTGCGAAAACGGAATTGAGCTTCCCACATTTAAGTGGATTGGTTCGATGCTGAAAAATATAATTATTATAGCCTGGACTTGATGTCCAGGGCTATGTGGATGACATGACTTTAATAGTTAGAGGGAACATTATCATTTCCGAGCTTATGCAGAATGCACTTGAGCTGATATGGCAATGGAGTATTCAGGAAGAACTTAGTGTCAATCTGAATAAAATGGTTACTGTCCTCTTTACTAAGCGCAGAAAGCTTGCGCTTACAGCTCTCTCGTTAAATGGTGTTACTGTTAATTTTTCCAGTGAGCTTTAATATCTACGATTCATTTTGGATCAAAAACTAAACTGAAACATGACATACTCAAGGTTCAGAATAGAGCCATTAAGGCACTCTAGGCTTGTCAGACGCTCTATGGACGAACCTGGGGTTTACAACTAAAAATGATCTATTGGTTATTTCTAACAATCATTAGAACCATGGTCATATGCGGTCCAATAGTGTGGTGGTCTAAAACTGAAGAAAACGCAACACAAACATTACTATGCCTCGGTATTACGGAAGCAATGAGAACATGCTCGACTGTTGCAATGGAAATGCTAGGACTGCATCCATTGCACCTGCATGTTAAAAAGGAAGTTCGATTGCGGACTTGAAGATGTAAGTAGAACAATATTTTCAACCAGGCAATATGGTTGGCCACTTGGAGATCCTTCGGGAGTTTCAGGCATACCATTAAATTAGATTGCCTTCTGACAGTATGCCAGCCAAACTGGATTTCTTCTGTGTTTTGTTACCGGATAGCGACAGTTGGAGGACAGAGGGCCATCATTTGAAAGAGGCTCCATGACATGGTACACAGACGGTTCCAACAGTAGAAGGAGCAGGAATAGGAATATTCGGGAATGAAAATGCCCTTGGGATCCAATACTACTGTTTTCCAAGCGGAAATGCACGCCTTATAACTTTGTGCCAGAATAGGCGGCATTGAAAGGGGCCTAAATAGCACTAAGGTCTTTATTGTATCGAACAGTCAAGTAGCCTTAAAGGCTCTTAGGTGCCACACCATTGAATCTAAGCTGGTGTGGGATTGTCTTAACGCAGTTAAAAAACTGGCGACCGCAAATAAGGTAATACTTCTGTTGATTCCAGGACATACTGAAATCGAGGGAACGAGGCTGCAGATTGGTTTGCCCGGGGGGATTCTGATTCTCCATTGATTGGCTCAGACCCCTTTTGCGGTGTCACTAAGGCACACCTTTGACCAGGGACGAAACGCTGGGAAGACATTGAAAGGTTCTCTTTTTGGCGCAGAGTTCCAGGACTACGACAGGCGAAGAGGTTTATTTCAT
This sequence comes from Tipula confusa, assembly GCA_963556175.1. NCBI lineage: Eukaryota > Metazoa > Arthropoda > Insecta > Diptera > Tipulidae > Tipula > Tipula confusa. Next base: position 173,080,394 of record OY744476.1, on the reverse strand, counting down.
CTTCGTCAAACCAAGGTATAGAACTCCTCATACTTGGTAAAACTGAGTTAAGGCTACTAACTGGCTTTCTCACGGGCTATGTTCATCTAAGGTATTATGTTAAGAATATGGGTGTAAATGCGATGACCAAATGATTCAGGTACCGTCCACATATTTTGCCGGGTTCATCAAGACAAAAAATTAACAAATTACAATGTAGCTCAGCACAGCGGAGGAGGCAAGGTAATGGTTTAAGGGTTTATGGCTAAAGTGGCGTAAAAGAACTCACAATGCTGCTAGAAAAAACCGTTTTGCACGGTCAAACGTCAAACATCGATTTCTGCTGCTTGAAGTGGTTCCCATTTATCAGATTCATGGTTAAATTGTTGCAATATACTGCACCAATGGTCACACTCGAACTATTTGTTTTTACAATCAGATTTGTATCAGTAATGGGACGAGCTAGCAGGGTAACATTAGATAGAGTTGATTTTGCTCGTTCAAACGCATAATGACAATCATCTGACCAATTAAATCATTTAGTTATACATGCATTTAACCAGCGATAATCACCACAATCATTATTGCTTTAAATCATTATTGTCTTTCTTTTTAACGAGTTACAACGGGGACACAGCACGAATGATGTCTTCTACCTTGACTACCTCGTGGTAAACAGGAGCTCTATAGTCAGGAGATGCACTAAGAATTGGATAATTCTTGGGTAATACTACAAATTCATTTTCAATGCTGAAATGCTAGGGAGTCGAGATATCTACTGATGTTGTCAGATCTGGTCTTCTCTCCCTATAGTTGGGGAAGGGAATACGTGCAAAAATAATGCAGACCCTCCAAACCAAATAAGGAGAAATGCGTCTGTAGGCCCTCTCTACCCAAAAGTGAGGAAGTGGATTTATGCAACGACAAAGCAGCTCCTTCCAAACCAACTTTCAATGCTAGGAGAAAAGCATGGAAAGCCTTGAAAAGGATAGAGGAAATTTCGGTGGATATGAGAACGGATAAACGTGTAGCCACGCTTTCGTGAGCTACTAAGATTATCAAAGCAATGCCAGGAGCTTCATCTGAATGCTAGCTGTCCAAAAGACAGAGATCACAGGATGAGTCTCCGAAGGCTGCTAAAAGATCTAAATTGCAGGTAACTACAGGTAGGTCTTTTAGTTAGGTACTGAAAGATCCACTAGTTTTAGCGGACGTTGATGGATCTCAGGAGGATGGCAGCATCACTTCCTCTAATTGAAGGAAGGTGGAAAAGGCTTTAGCCTCCTCATTCCTAAAGATTATGAAGGAGAACCTTGGGATGGCTCCTATATACCGGGATGGTGGTTGCTACAAGAACCATGTCAAATTGACAGCCTGTGCCAATCAGAGATCTTTAGATCTCTACAAAAAGGTGATTAGAAGCCTTGGGGAGGTTTGGCCTAGAGCCAGGCTTGATGTCATTTCGTTAGAGGATATTCCCAGTAGGCCGAGAGCTCGGGTGTGAATTTCGGCGGAACCGAGTAATCCAAAAGATATTTTGGAATTGTTGCAGATTAGCAATCCGGATTTACCAACTTCCAAATGAAAGAAGCTAAAGAAGACCACAGATCGGATCTGGGGAAGCAGTGATACAAATGAGAGAGATGAGTCACTTCTGGATTATATTCTAAGTACTAACCTATCAATCTGTAATGTAGGCTGTAAGCCTACTTTTATAACAAGTAAAAGACAGGAAGTTTTAGATATTACCATTGTCTCGAATTTCTTGTCGAATAGATTAATTAAGTGGAAAGTATCTGAGGAACACTCCTTTTCTGATCATCGTTATCTTCAATACGGATTGGATATAAAATATTTTGAAACTCCAACTTTTAGAAACCGTAGTAAGACCAATTGGGATACTTTCAGAATGGTTTTAAGTAAATCTCTACCATCACTAGTTTCTAAATCTTCGGAATCAGTACAGGAGTTAGATGTCATGGTAGACCGGGTGTCTGATGCTTTTAATGAAGCTGTTTCAAGTTCATGTCCCATTAGTAAACCAAAGGGTAAACCTCGTCCACCATAGTGGTCGAAGGAACTACAAGTAACGCACTTAAAATACAAACGGCTCTTTAAAATCATGAAAAGAACAAAAACTGACATGGACTGGGACTGCTATAAGGAGGTCCTTAAAGCGTATAAATATGAACTAAGAAGTGCTAAAAGCAATTCCTGGAGACTTTTTGTAATAAAATACAGGAGTCCTCTGGACAGCTAGGCTACGTAAGATATTATCCACTTGTCCTGTCCATGGAAACTCATTTTCCGGGTTATTCCAATTCTACTCGTATTTTGCCAAAGGCAAATAAGACTACTGGCTTCGCGGGGAAAATTGTCAATAGGACAACTATCTTGTTGGCAGTAAACAGTTTCAAGCCTTTCAAGTCTGCAGGCCTGGATGGCATTATTCCTGCCGATATTCAGAAAACCACTGACTTAACTTTTCCCTGGCTTGAGGTAATTTTCAAAAGTAGCCACGAACTATTTCATATTCCAAAGAAATGGACTGAAGTAAATGTAATATTTATACCAAAGGCGGGAAAACGCTCTAATTGCAATCCCAAAGACTTTAGGACTATTAGCTTATCTTCTTATTTCTTGAAAATTCTAGAAAGACAGATAGAGGCTTAGGAAAATCGGTGGAAATTGCTCTCCATTCCCTCTTATGTCCTAAAGAGAAGTCCCTCGAATATAAGGAATTCTCTTTGGTGACCTTTTGTAATATTGAGAGTGCCTTTAACAATGTCAAACCAGAGGCGATTACGCAAGCATTCTCAAATTTGGGGGTGGATGTGACACTTAGAAGCTGGATTGATCAAATGCTCAAAGGCAGGGTCATAATGGCGAATCTAGGGGTATCATCCATCCGTAGATTTGTAAGTAGGGGTACACCGCAAAGTGGTGTATTATTCCCCCCCCCCTTCTTTGGAATTTGGTCATAAATGACCTGTTACTAAACCTGGAAGAAACTGGCTTTAAAGTGGTGGCTTGTGCAGATGATATTGCTTTTGGCGCTTTCGGTAAATATCCTTGTATCCTCAGAGATGTTATGCAGAATCCTCTTGGCATTCTAACTCAATGGACCAATAGTTGTGGTCTTAGTGTTAACCCACTGAAGACTGAGTTGGTTCTTTTTTCCAGTAAGTACAAATTTCCTCGCTTTGACACTCCAACTCTCAATTGAGTTGTTTTGAACATCGCTGAAAAAGTGAAATTCTTGGAAATTCTAGAAGCTTAATATTCTGGAAAGAGTAAAACAGGCTACGATAGCACTCTACTCATGTAAAAATGCCATTGGAAATGGATGGGGGCTTAAGCCTCACATTGCGCATTGGCTTTATACCTCTGTAGTTAGACCAGTTCTAATGTATAGAGTTACAGTTTGGTGGCCCGCTTTAAATACAGTGGCGAACCAAAAGTTGCTGATGAAAGTGCAAAGAACTACTACCTTGTGTGTACATCGTGCCGAAGTTAAATTTATAGCTGATATTCCTTCCAGAGAGGACTGGGTGAATGGAACAGTTTTAAAGTCCGGCTTTATTAACTTTTTTACAGATGGCTTGAAAATTGATGGAAAGGTCGGAGGGGTTTTCTGGCAGAGCTTATAGCAATCAAGGAAGCCATAAACTGGATGAAGTATCATGTAATCTCTGTAAAAGATATTGGCATTTTTACGGACAGTCAGGCTGCTATTAAAGTTTTACAGTTAGGCTTTATCACGTCAAAAGTAGCCCGGAGTTGTCTTTCATCTCTTAACGAGATGGCTGAACAGTTCAATATCCATCTTTTATGGGTGCCAGGGCATTTCAATATTACGGGGAATATGAAAGCCGATGAACTAGCGTGACAAAGTATTACTTGCCTTATCTTACTGTGCAAGGTGGACATTGAAGTACCACTTGCTACATGCAAATTACTCCTCAATAAGAAGAAGCTCGTAAAATTACAAACAATAGATGAGCAAATTACACCTTATGTGTAATTACTAAGCAGATTTGGCCTAATTTGGACTTAAAAAGGTCTTATCATCTGTGCAACGGCATGATATTAGCACGGTTGTGGGGGTCATTACTGGACACTGTCTTATTGGAAAACATGACAGTAGACTTGGTGCATTCTTTCATAATTATTGTCGAACCTGTAACGACGAAGAAAAAGAGGAAATAATACTTCATTTGTTATGCATTTGTCGTAGTCTGTCTCAAAACAGACACAAGTTTTTGAGGAGCTCACCTCATGTGCGATCTAACGGATCTCAGTAAATTGAGCGTTAGAGATATCTACTGCTTCGTGAGAAGTTCAAATTGGTTGCAATAGGGTAGTGCGGAGAAGCAATTTCTGTGGTAAGGCTACGGACCATATGTGTCTATGCCTCGTCCTTTTGTTGGGCGGCCGCTTAAAACTAACTAACTAATTATTGCTAGTTAGCTCAATTGTTGAAACTAAACAGGAACTAGAAATGTTTCTAATCTAGGGGAGATTAGAAACATTCCTAATAGCAGTTGTTAGCAGCCATAGAGTTGCTTTCACATTCATTTTAACTCGCGTGTAAATCGGCTATTACATTCAACAAATTTTAAAGAAGTTGATCGTAAAATCAATTTAGTAAAATTGAAATTATCACAAAAATTGCAATAACTGTTATTTTTTTATAACAGTTATTGGGTTTGGATCTCGGGTTTCATCTTTATATTTTTACAAGAAGAAATCTTTTCTCGTTCGACTATCACTTTCGACGAAAATTTAAATAGGCTTACTAACTAGGAAATAGCGATTTCAATAGTTATATTTCTAATATTTATGACTTTTCGTAAAACTGCTGATAATTGGACCCCTGACGGAAATTGGTACAACTACTTTAAATTCACTTAACTTTAGTTTTTGTTAGTAAAAAAATTAACTAGTATAGCGAGTTTTTTTTACCACTAAAATTTCTACATATTCACTATATAACTGCCAAAATGTTTTTTTTCTACCAGAGGTGCTATCCCACTATTTGTATATGAGCAACGCCATCTTTTAGAAAAATCGCACAAATTAATACACATTCTAAATAAAATGTATTAAATTCATTTCTAATATGCTCGCCACTGTATTTGCTCATATAAAGCTACATATTATAATATAAATGTATATATAATATTTTATGGTTATGTAGTTGTAGACTTAAATAAAAAAAACATAAACTGATAACAAATGTGAATACACAACAAAATAAAAATCATATTCCATTCAAAATGAGTATGCTTAGCTTTTATAATATAGTATAACACAAAACTATTTGCAATTTTTTGTATATATGATGTGTTTTTTTCTAATTGAACCCTTTTGCTTTATATACGAGTGTGTTCATAAATGTATGTATACATATATATGTTCATAAAAAGTTGTAAGCCATTAAAAAAAAAAACTGATTATCATGCTTTTTTTATATAAATATAATATTATAAAAATTATTTCTTTCGTTATTATTTTTTGTAGTTGAGTGATTACCAAAAAAAAAAAAATAATCAAATTAGGGAATTTTTGTTTATTTATATGTTTTTATTTGGAATTGGATTATCAAATTCTAAATATGTATTAATGAACAAGAAAATGCGTATATATTGTATACATAAGTTATGTTTTTATCATAAAACAAAATTTAATACATGAAAACCTGTATATAATGAAAATAGGTTACAAGTCAAAATCGATAACCAAGAAAAAAATATTCAACCGGAAATGTATAAATTACACTTTATGGAGAAAAAAAATGTTTTATGTTGTTTATGTTATATATGTGCAGCCAGCATTTAGTTTGGAATAAAAACAAAATAGATCTCTCCCACAGTTCGGTTTTGAGAAAACAAGCTTTTCGAAAAGCAAAAACACTGGGAGACTATACTTTTTTTTTTTAAAACCAAACTTAAAATTTTCTTGAACTTTTTTTCGGTTCGTCTTCAATATCATGAAGAAAATTAACAAAAAGAGAAATCAAAGATTAAAAATATAAACTAAACACTTCATGATTCATTCACAAAAACTTCTTTCGGATTTTTTTTTTTTTTTTTTTTTTTTTTTAAATTTTTTACTTCATTATTTTATTTGGTTGTGATTTTTTAAAAGAGCATAAAAATTCAACTGGAATGGCTTAAATAAACTTTTCCTTTGATACAAGATGATAAAAAAAAACACGTTGGTATGCAAAAACAATAATAAAAAAAAAAGTTATAAAATTTCTTATAGTTTTTACAATAGAGGTTCATTCACATTGTAATTATGAAATTTATTTCTTATTGCTTTTATAGTTTGGAATTTTGTTGTTGTCGTCGTTGTTGTTATATATGTTGCTCAAACAACCGCGCTTTGTCGCTTTGGTGTTTGGAGTATCGTATATATATTATAATATATGTATATATATATATATATATATATATATATATATATATATATATATATATATATATATATATATATATATATATATATATATAAACACACATATTTGTATTTCAATTTGAATTATGATTAATTAAATTTTTTTTTTGGTTGATTTTAAGATTAGATTTTCTCAAATATTTATAAGCACTTCAGAGCTAATTGTAAGACATTGTAAACTATTGTATCATTAATCATTTCAAATAATAATTTGCATTTTTTTGATATTGGCCCGACACGCATAGTTGTTATTATGGTGTTGTTGTTTTTTTTTTTGTGTGTTTATATTGTTGTTGGCTATCGTTGGTGGTAAGGTGGCTATAAACACACCGAAGATATTGAAATATTTTTTGAATGAATGAAAAACTATTTTTAAAAGATGGTGACCAAATCTTTAAATTGTATAATATAGAATTAAGTAGTTTTTATAGATACAATAATAATATATTATAATATAACGAACTCATAAATTTTATATAATAAACATCTGCAGAGTAACTGCTATATATAAGCTCCATTCTAACAAGCAAGCGCAGCTGGTATTTACCAAATAATTTTTGCAAATCAAGTCCTGTAAATATTATTCCAAATATATAATATAACTATATAGTTTTTAACATAACAAAAACAATCTAATTACAACCTGTTATATTCGTGTAGCTAAATGCTAAAAAAATGATCAGCAACTGGTTAACTATTATGCTTAATAAATGAGCAGAACATTAAGAATATTAAACATTTTTTAAATTTAGAACCATTTTTGTTATTTTATAATTGGTGGTGACCATAATATAAATACACATAGTACTACCATGGTATGTTAGCCCATTGATGTGCTAGATGTCGCTACTAGTATCGTTTTAAAATAATCATAATATTATTATATGTATAATCGCCTAAATGTTATATATTTATCCTAAATATTGACGATCCGACATCTAGAACTTCAATGGATAAACTTTTTTTCTTATGATTTTATCGAGTCTTTTAATAAAGACTTGACACCATAAAAACATAGCCCTATCTGACCAATAGCGCATATTCTGTTTGTTGACAAAACCGTTTATCCAAAAATGCGCTTCATCACTGAAGATGGTTTTACGATGCAATTGGTCATCTTCTTCCAACATTTCCAGAGGCCAATCCGAGAACGTACGTCGCTTCATATGATCGAGTGGCTTTAGTTCTTATGTTAACTTGATCTATAAGGGTGCAAGACGAGATCATTTCGCAAAACTCGCCAAAGTGTGGTCTGAGCGAAGCCCAATTTTTGATAACGCCGTGGAATCGACAGTGACGCGTAAACGGTAGCAATATTCTCAGCTTTTTGACCAACCCGTTGTCTCACTGGCACAAAGAAAGGGTAAGCAAACTTACATAGAGGACTTCAGATTTAAATAAAATACCTGCGTATGCTATTCCAGGAAATAATTGACGACTAAGGTCAAATAAACCTGCATGTACCAATTAAAACACTGATTCGGTTGGAAGACAAACACGAGCTACTTTAAATTACTATTTGGCAAAGAGCGCCCGCTCCACTTACTTCTTAAGCTGTCAAATTAAAAAAAAATCTTTAATGCAATTCAATTAAGTTGATGGTTGCAACAAGTCAACAAAACAAAAAACAAAAGCGAATACAACAAATAATTTAAACCTGTGACTAAATGCTGCACTGCGCACACAAGTCACAACACATTATATACAAATTCCATATGTGAATGTAACAAATCTCATACTTAAAATAGCACAAATATTCATACAAGTAGTAAAAAAAAAAATAAGTTAGCAAACCGGAAGTTCAACATCCTACATTGTAAACAAATAAAATATAAAAGTATTTAAAAAAAAAAAAAAAAAACTATCCTCAGTTTATAATGTATATGTTAGTCCGAGACTAAGATTTTGATTTTTTTATTGCCTTTTCTATATTCTAGGCCACCCTGAGAAGCGCGTTTTAATTTTTATTCATAATTAAAAATCAGTTAAAAAAAAAATTCTAAATGAAAATACAATAAATTAATTAAACCATCCGGAAACTTATCATCGCAACTGTAGATATACATATGTACATATATATATTTAATGTAATAAATATATAAATATAAATATATACAGGTGACCCTCGAGTTATACGATATTTAAATTATAAGCATACCAAATTTTCTAATACACGCCTGGAATTGTCTTTAGCCTTACTCGTGTTTTGAGTAGGCTCTGCTTTAGACAATACATCAAGTGTAAAGGGGATAAGAACGAGTTACAATTTTTTTTCGCTTACATCAAATAACGGAATATATGTGATATGGAAATTTATGACAAAAGTCCGCATTCATATATAAATACATTTTACAGAAGCGTGAGCTTATCTGAAGAACTGCTTTTTGAATAGAAACAAATTTGTTCTAAAATGCGTATTAAAATGGAAAAGATGGTTTATTTATTAGTACTGCGCATGAGACAATCTTTTTCTAGATCACCAGTTACTCCAGCAGAATCTAAATTAATTCCAACAATTTTTTGCGCAACTCTGATAGTAATTTTGAAATACAAAAATTTTTGTTGCATAACATGTCACACAAGAGGTTTGAAAAAAATTTGGGTGCCTCTAATATTTTTCTAAAGACTGATCGTGTTAGATATTTCCAAATTCCTATTGTTGCATCTGGTGATGAAAGATGTACTTTCCGAATTATTCAAACAATGGACACTAAAGTGTCAGGAAATATTTTATTCCTCTTAATATCTTCAAGCCTCTCCAACAAGAGCCTCATTCAGAACTATGGAAATGTTCAATCATTTAACCTGGATCACATCTCGAATGACCCAAACAATTTTTTAAAAATGTTGCCAAAAAGTGCGATAAATAAACCTCAGAATGTTTAAACTGATAAAAAAACAATTTTGCGGTGCGGTGACATTTAATCAAGCACCATATCTTCTGACCAAGAAAGCCGGTTCAAATTCATTCGAATTTCAGAAATATCAACATGTCATTTAAGAAATCTTTGATATCATCAATCGTAGCGTCCGATTTTAAAACATTTTTAACATTTAAGGATTAGAATAAGCAACTGAACGCTATCTAGCGTAAAAATCAAGCCTTGAGTATTATCAAATTTATTGTTTTTTTTCTTCGTGCGTTAAGACAAAACCTTTCATTTATGCCTGGCAATCAGCATTTCACTTGAAAAAAAAAAATCGGCTACAACATTTCACGGCTGCAGTTTCCTTGCTTTTCAGTCATTCCTAATGATTTAAAACGATGTTAAATTGCATCTTGAGTCACCTTTAATATATAAATGCAAGTTTTTCTTGCGTTTATAGAACGAATATTCTGCGTTTTTGTTATCAAATTCATAGATCCATAACATTTGAAACCACTCTCGACCACTTCTCTCACTTAAGGCAGCCTCACCATATGCTTCTGCATATAAAAGCAATAGATGCGCCCTTGCTTCAGATTTCTTCAAATTAAAGAAGTAAATCAAAACTCGACATTGTTGCAAAAAAATCCATATTTTATGCTGATACAAAATCGCTGATATGTTGTTGACAGATGTCAAATCTTGGGATATGACGTTTAACCTGTTGACAACAACATAGCTGCACATATTTATTCAACTATGTTTTCGGATTGATCTTGAATTGTGCACTATTTTTCCAGAACCATAAACTACCGCATAACTCGAGGGACAACTGTATATAGATGTATAAAAATTTTTTTTTATTTTTTTGTAAATGATTTCCGGAATATAAATTTCATTCATAAATTTTTTTTTTTATTCTTATATACATTTTGTTATTCTTGCATATTATTATACATATATATATATTTTTTTTTTAAGAAATATTTTTATTTATTTTTTTTTTGTAAATCGACAATAGTAAAAAAAAAATCGTAATTCTTTCAATCTACATTCCGCAACCAAAAAAAGAAAACGAACACCAACAATAACACAAATATGTCGCCAACTGTAAATATGTATACATATTATATACTTTTTATTTTTTTTTTTTAAATAAACACTTTAACGTACTTTAATATATTATTATAAGATGTATGATATCCATTGATTGGTTTAATAAACTTTAACACAGAAAATTCCTATATAACTACATGATTATATGCATGTGATAATCACGTGTATTCGATCGCGACTGAACTGATTGCGATTGTACACATACGGTATGTCTTCGTACAATACAACAACATCACAACGGCAAAAACACAAATTTTTCAAAGATATTTTCAAATTTACAGTAAATATTAAAATAACTGTAAATTATTATGGTCGACTATCCTTTTTTGATTAAATATGTGCGAACACATACACAAATATTTCTATCGCAAGTATAGTTAGGTAAAAAATGTATAATTAATAGAAAGGGAGGAGTATAAAACCATATCGATACTATTACATAAAAAAAAACATACCGTAATTTTGACATGTCGAAATTTTTTTTTCTATTTAATCCAAGTAGCCAATAATTTATCATTAAAAAATTATCCGACGGCGACGCAAATTACCGAATTTCTTCAGATTTTCTATTTTCTTTTGTTTGTGTGTTGTGATATTTTTTTTTTGTTTTTTTTTTATAAATTCATCTTATATGATTCGTACATTTTTTTTTTTTACTTTTCTCGGAATATCTATTTTTTCAATGATACAATTATTTTTTTTAACATAACTAAACTTTTTTTTTTTTTTTACTATATTATCATATCGCATACGTAATCGGTTGCAACCACATTTTATTAATAATTTGTACACTTAAAAAAAAAAAAAAAAAAAAAACGAGCACCATTAAATAATGTTTGCTTTTGATAAAAAAAAAAAACAACAATTTTAATTAATTTATGCAAAAAAACTTTTTAACTATACTCTAACCAAAAATTGTAATTTTTTAAATTTTATTATAATTTTTTTGTAAAAAAAAAAATTTTATTCTTAACTAAATCGTTAAATCAAAAAACTCAAACTAATAAAATTTTCATTTCCTTCATCGTAACTCGCAAAAAAAAAATTTATTTAAACAATAATAATACAAATATATAAGCAGATATTCTCTCAATTCATATCTCGCGCTCTCCATTTTCATATATGTACACGATCGAGATATAAGTATAGGTTTAATTGCAAAATACAACTTTAAATCATAAAAATTTTCACTACACAATCTACTATGTATATAAATGTATATATATACATACAAACTATACTCAACACACTACTTTGATGCAAAAATGTTTATACATAATTTTTTTTTTATTTGATTCATTTAAATGTGGTAATGCAATTTACGTCGTAGTAGCGTAAAAAACAAAAATAAAAAATTTAAAAACGCAATAATATAAAATAATTGCATTGGTGTATATAACCGTGGTGTGCAAAATACACATGAATATTTTTCTTATATACTTCATTAATAATAAAATATATTTGCAACATATACTAGCAGAATTTTTTTTTGTTTAAAGACGTGTGTAGTGAGTGTTGATTCGCGATGCAATAATATGGTGTATGTGATTGCAAATTGTTTTGGTTTAGGAGTAAAGTGGTACGACGTATCGGATCCATCACATTATGGTGAATCGATAGCTAAAGTAACTAAATAAAATATACCGTTTTTTAAAGTGAAAGTTCAGTGGCATTCCTAAAATTGTATGAGGCGTCAGTCTGGGCATATTTTAAGAATAGGCCCTTGGGGGTGAAAAATAAATCCAGCATACATTTTATATTGGGAGCAGCTGAATTTAGAAAAAGAAAATATGGATCTCTCGGGAAAGTTACAGCAAATAGGGCATCATTTGCCAAGCTGAGCGAAAAAATAAGTATCTGAACTGATAAATTAAAGAACTAAAAAGAATAAAAAATCATCTTGCAATGGATATAAGGTAACTCAGACATTTATAGAAACTTATCAATGAAGTTGACTGCTGAAAAGTATCATAAGTCCTATAAAAGTTACGGAAGGGGTCTGCATCACATTTGTTCCAGTAAAGAACTAGTATAATCTTTACAAAATAAAAGATGCTGTAAATATTGTTAAAACAGAGAGAACAGAAGACGAAGGAGAACTCCAAACCTTTAGTAAAATAGGACTCCCTCTTTTTATATAGTGTGCAAAAAGATGATCAAAACATCTGAAAAATAATAAAAGAGCTTCTGCCTAAGAATTTTTATTTAGTTCAGGAGAACAACCTTCTACAGAGGCAATATTTCATAATTAAATATAATGAGGCAATCTTGGGTGCTCGACAAGGCAGCATTATCAAACAGTTATTCTTTATTTTTGCCAACTTTATAGCAATAAAATCATAACCATTAGTGGATGTGGGCGAATGGCACGTGAATACAAAAAAAAGACCAATTGGTTGGGTACTGAAAAATGCTGTGCCTTTAAAGGGCAACAAGTACCTAATAAGATTTTTATAAAAATTAGGACGAAATTCAGTTTTTGACAAAACCACGAATGATGTTGCCAGCTAGATAAATATAATACACAAAACACTTGCACTTTCACGAAGAAAACGTCATTTTTGAGCAACTCATTTTTGAGCAAAAATAACTTAATATATAATAATAATATTTTAATTATTATGCCTATTTAAAGCTGTTAGTACTACGAGCAAATAGTTACAGTTAGATATCATCAGCATGAATCTACGAAGATTCATTCAAGATTCCTTGGAATCAAAATAGCTAATTGTACAAAATAATCCTTAGACCCAGATTCTAGGTCTTGATTGAAAAATAAATTTTTTCAAATGAGATAAAAAATTGTCGGAGAAAAAGTAGCTAATTATCAATCACCAGAGCAAATCGCAAAAAATCACGATAACTTGAGCTCAACTTTGAATAAATATCATGAACTCTATCGCAAACTATCTTTCAATTTAACTACATTTAAAGGGTACGTTTAACAGTTTTAACGGGTTTTACAGCAAATTTTAATTTTGTACTAAAATTATAAATGTGTTATTAGAAGATTGGTAAAAAGATTTTTTTTTAAATTATTCGATGAGGATTTATTCTAATTATGAGGATTTTAATTTATATTTGATTAGGAAAATTACCAACCAAAATTTTGAAAGTTTCTTTTATTACCTATAATCCAGTGATTTTGACCCTTCAAACCGGAATATTTACCTAAAGTGTTGCAAGACATGAAAGGTAAATTTGTACTAAAATTATAATTTATCAAATTTTACGATTTACCTTGAGTATGGCACGCAACCTAAATAACAAATATGTACTAAAAATGTATTTTTTTGTACTAAATGAAGATTTAAATAAATACCATGAACTCTCCAGCGCAAACTCTCTTTCATTTTATCTACTTTTAAAGTGTACGTTTAACAGTTTTAACGGGTTTTTCAGCAAATTACAATTTTGTACTAAAATTTTAAACGTGTTATTAAAAGGTTGGTAAAAAGATTTTTTTTAATTATTCGATTGTTATGTTTTATGAGGATTTTAATTTATAATTGATTGGGGAAATTACAAACAAAATTTTTTTAAAGTTTCTTTTATTACCTATAAGCCAGTGATTTTGACCCTCCAAACCTGAATATTTACCTTAAGTTTGCCACGACATGAAAGGTAAATTTGTACTAAAATTATAATTTTTCGAATTTTACTGTTTACCTTGAGTATGGCACGCAACCTAAATAACAAATATGTACTAAAAATGTATTTTTTTGTACTAAATCAAGATTTAAATAAATACCATGAACTCTCCAGCACAAACTCTCTTTCATTTTATCTACTTTTAAAGGGTACGTTTGACAGTTTTAACGGGTTTTTCAGCAAATTACAATTTTGTACTAAAATTTTAAATGTGTTATTAAAAGGTTGGTAAAAAGATTTTTTTTAATTATTGGATTGTTATTTTTTTATGGGGATTTTTGCATTTGGGCAAAATTAAAACAAACATTTTTTGACGTTTCTTTTTTTAACCTATAAACCAGTGATTTTTTCCCACCAAACCTCAATATTTACCTAAAGTTTGGCACGACATGAAAGGTACTAAAATTATAATTTATCAAATTTTACGATTTACCTTGAGTATTGCACGCAACCCAAATTACAAATATGTACTAAAAATGTATTTTTTTGTACTAAATGAAGACTTTTAGACCTTAGTTAATAATTGATGTAGTATTAAATTTGGGGTATATATTATTATATTATTAAAACATAATTTATATATTATGTAGTTTTTAGTACTAAATTACGAAAACACATCTTATACGCATTTTAGTTCAAATTAGTGTAATAACAAATAATCATACTTCAACATTATTATTTTCTAAATTAATATTAGACTTTTCAAATGTTTGTAATGAACGCTTTTGAGAGCATCATTTAGAACTGGAAAAAATAGAATTTGTTCAATAATATTAGATGATTTTTTTTTCATTTTTCATGTGCAAGAAAATAGGATAATGGAATAGTTCGAAATTCACTAATCTAAAGCACACACCGAATTAGTAAGTATTTTCCATTGGATTTCAAATCAACTTGTGGTTCTAAGTGTATTCGCTAAATTATCATCTAAAGATTTCTCAATCTGTTTTATAGTAACTTGAAGCTGGACCAAAGCATGCTTATTCATAACTTAACAGCGAAAAGTCTTAATTGCAAGTCTGTACTAAAATTTCGTATAGTAATCGAAGTAAACAATATTTGAATTCAAGGCCGCGGTCGAATAGCCAAGCAATAGTCAACTGAATGTTAGTTGAACTTCTGTTCTAAGGAGCTAAAGAGACAAACAGGTAAATGTGTTCTAAAATATTAAATATTGTTAATATTTTCTAATATATTCATATTATTACTGTACTAACCGATTTATATGACTATTCAACCACAGCCCAAGGAATAAATGGGTACAAAAATATATGTTTCTGTACTAAATGATTTCCAGCGTATTACTCTGCAGCTTTATTGTCTCGCAGTAATATATTTGAGGCAGTATTAAATTTGATTTGTAATTTTTATATTCTTAATCAATTAGTACTAACTAACGAACACCACTTGATATTTTTAAAGAACAACACATTATATTCTTTCAAATTAATAAAGGGTTATTTTAAATTTTGAGGTTAATTTTTTCAATCGGTTTATAAGCCAGAAGATGTAGATAAATATGATAATCCGAGTAGCTGTGAAATAATTTTGTCCATAGAAGTTCCACAGAAGACATAAATTATGCTTTAAATAAATTTGGTAATGGATGCGGCCCTTATAGCATACGTGCTTCGATATTAACGGATAATCAAGCATTAGAATTAAAACCCTGTTTGATATTCAATCAATCTCTAAGATTGGGAAAATTTCCGCAGTATACAAAACTATAAGAATAACACCGATTCTCAGATAATAGCAATATTTCATGTTACAGAGGCATATTATCAAAATCTTCAATTCCTAAATTATGTAAATTCGTTGTATGCAACTCGTCTCCCGACAATCTTGTTGAGTTCACTAGCAGTACCATCAAAGAAATCGAAAACCATCAGCAAGTTGAAATACTGTATATCCAGATTTCAGTAAAATATTGGACTTTATCAGTCATTCAAAGCTTTGGAAAGATTATACAAACGCGGGTTTTCACATCAGTAAATGCAAGATGATGTTGTTTACAGCTTTGTCTTGACGCTATTATTGATTGGAACATAATTTGGTTTAAAAGTGTAAATTTGTAAATTAAGAGCATAACTTTTTTAATTTTAGTACTGTTTAGTACTTCATATTATACCCAAAAGTAAATTAATTAATTGATCCATAATTTTACTTTTAGGATAATTCGTGAATATTTGGGAGTATATTTATACTTTTTATAGTTTTAAATTTAGATTAAGTAATATTGAAATTATATTTTATAACTTCGAAACCTAAAAAATCACTTTGGTATTTGCCACGTGCAGAATTTGACAAGAGTATATGCATAAAGTTAGAATTGTTTTCATTTTTTTTAAAAGGTCAACGTGCAAATGTTATTTACCGTCAAGACAAAAAATTCAATTTATGTGCATAACATTAAATTTTAGTACTAAAATTAATTATAGAGTCAAAACTTAGCATAAGTGAATTCATCAAACTATAATTTGCACCCAACTATAATAAATATGTACTAAATATTTGATTTACTGTGATAAATTATTTTGTACTAGCTTAACTCTAATTTTGTACTAAAAATGTGCGTAAATTATAAGAATAAAGGTAAAATGTTGTTTCTTGCCTCTTTTGATATTTTACTGATTTTTGTTTTTTCATCGAAGTGATTGTTCAATTGATACAGTGTAAATAGGATAGCCACCTGTCTTTCTTTGTGAAGGATAGTCCTTTCATAAGAAATTGCTTCCATCCTCCACGAACACAAAAATGTCCTCCAATAGAAACATAAATACCCTGGAATGTAAATAACAAAGAGAAGTACTGAATGCGAACGTGTAGGGATCGTGGAGTGGTTATGTTAAAAGAAAATAAATAATAATAAAAAAGGAAACAGGAGAGGAAAGAATGTTTGCACTAAGTACAGGATTCTTTTCCTGTACTAAGTACAGGAAGAGATTTAACTGCCAAAAATTTCAACTCCGCCGTTTTAAGGAAATTATGAGGACTTCTCATCATTTAAGGATTTGTTTGAAGCCACTATCCATAATAATGAATGATTGTCGAGAGTTCATACATTTAAGTATCTGAAGGGACTTCTAGGCGGAGGAGCGGCGAACATAGTAATGCCCGTGACAATCTTGGATGAAAACTATGAAAGTACTTGGGAGAAAATTGTGAAAAGATTTGATCATAAAGATCACATTATGTCAAATTTCTTCATGGTTCGTCAAAAGAAATTAGGCGCATGGTAGATACTACCGAAGAAGTTTTAAGAGGCTGACTGCATTAGGCGATAGTGCTAAAACTCGCGATGGATGGCTGATTTATTTATTATTAAAAAAGTGTGATGAAGGGCCAAGAAAAGTTTTGGCATTGAAAGCAGTCGAAACAAGATCAAGCGCACAACAACTTAATTCAGAAGAAATTGCAATAGAAAATCATTATTTATCAAACGTGCAAAGACTCAAAGAGATTCCGAAGGTCGTTTTGTTGTGAAGCTCCCGTTCAAAGATATATCAGCAAGCCCAGGAAATTCTGTAAACACAGTAGAAAAACGCTTTTATAATTTAGATAGAAAACTCAAGATGAACGAAGAACTCAAACGAAGGCCCATGGATTCTGCACTCCAACAGAGGTCATAGTTGTGTTCATCGTCATCACCGATCGTAATTAGGTGATGAAAAATCCCTTTTGCGACCCTCCCCGTTGGGATTCGAAGCTGGTACCTCCCATCCCAAACACGGCAGCTTAAACTACTGCGCTAATTGCTCGATAAAAGACATTCCAATAGCTAATCAGAAAAGTTTTTACCTTCCTCACCATGCCGTAGTGAAAACTAGTAGCACTACAACTAAGGTTCGCGTGGTGTTCGATAGATCGTCTAGAAGTTCTACAAGGATCTCTCTAAATGACACAAAGAAGATTGACCCCACAATACAATCATTCCTTTGGGACATATTGATGCGATTCAGAACACACAAATATGTAGTGACTGCTGACATTGAAAAAATTTACGTGTTATGGAAAATGATGCCAACTACCAGAGAATTATATGGCGCAGTAATCTAGATGTTAAATTGAAACACTTTAAATTGAAAACAGTTACCTATGGTACTGCTTCTGATCCATTTTTAGCAACCAGATGTTTACTACAATTTGGCGTTAGACCATATAAATGGCTATCCTCAAGCAGCTTAAATAATTAGAACGGACTTCTATTTCGATGATCTACTGACTGGATACGATTCTATCGATTTAATGCTAAAATTACAAAAAGATATAAGTGACACAGTACAATCAGCTGGATTCAATCTGAGAAAATGGAGTGCAAATAATTCCAAAATTTGCGAAAAATGCGATAAAAATCGTCGGCTTACAGTGGTTTTCTCAATGTGACTATTTCTCGTTTAAAGTTCAAAATAGCAAAATGACCTCAGCAACCAAACGTAGTCTGTTATCTGATGCATCTACAATTTACGATCCATTGAGATGGTTGTCTCCTTCAATTGTTTTAGTAAAAATTATGTTTCAACAATTATGGCTACAAAAGCTGGGTTGGGATGATAAACTTCCGGAACCAACAAAAAAAATGTACAACCAAATTAGAAATGAATTTGCATGTTTCGAAAATTAAAAAATTTAGCGATGGATTAAAATGTTTGGTGAATGTGGAATTCCATTGTAGACGCTAGTGAAAAAGTTCCGGGATTAACACTGTTAAAGGCCGTAATGAACTCAATGCAGCATATGATTTATACTATATTTGCATGGACAGGAATCATTTGACATGTCGATCAAATCGACATGTTATTGGGTGCAGAATTTTTTGTGCAAATCATGGAACCGGTTAATGTTAACGTTGTTTGTCGTTTACCACTCCAAAATTCGAAGTTTGGTTTCGTTGTAATGGCAAAAGTGTTACAAAATGTCCAAGTAACTGGAATGAATGATCATTTATTATCTTATGCCGATGCATAAGAAATTAATTTCAGAAATTAAATAACCAAATAGAAACATTTTGGAAAATTGAGGATGTAGGCTCCTCGAATGAGTGCTCGATAGAAGAAAAACTTTGCGAGAAGCATTACGTTGCAAATATCCGCAGATGCAAAAACATTAGATACGTGGTCTCTCTACCCGTAAAAAGCATTGTAGACAACTTAGGTGATTCCGCAGTGAACGCGTTGCACCAATTTCATTCAATTCGCTTCGGATGAAGAAAAAGATTTTGTAGAAGCTTCTCGTATATTGAAAACAGATTTTTATGTCGACAATGTGTTGACAGGTTCCAGTTTTGTTAAGTCCGTTGCCAAATTGAAAGATGATCTCATAAAATTACTACTTCTGGGGGGATTTGATATTCTCAAGATTACATCAAATGCGCAAGGACTTAGGTCCGAAGCTTATTCAAAATCAATTTCAATCCTCGGTATGAATTGGGATACTGAACACGATGTGTTCTATTTTTCATTTAAAAAATACTCTTTGACCAGTCCATGTTCAAAACGAATTGTACTGTCAGAAATCGCCCAGTTATTTGACTATTTAGGGTTCTGTGGCCTATCGTTTTTCTTGCCAAGCACTTCATGCAAACATTATGGTCTCTTAAATTAGACTGGGATGAAGATTTAGCTTTACATTTGTGCGAGTTTTGGTTAGAGTTTAAACGACAACTATCGTCGATTAAGAGATTAACAATTCCCAGATGTAGAACGCGTAGAACTTCATGGTTTCGGAGATGCATCCCAAAAAGATTATGGATGGAGCATTTATATTCGCACCTTAGATCATGAAAATCGTTGCGATGTCAAATTTTTATGTTCTAAAAGTCGAGTAGCTCCTCTTAAATCCCAGACCATTCCCCGGATTGAGCTATGTGATTCATTGTTATTAGCGCAGCTTGTTCATAAAGTATTATCCATCATGGAAATTACTTTTTCATCTGTTCATCTTTGGACAGACTCTGAAATAACATTTTATCGAATCAGATCTGTTCCATCGCGATTTACAATTTTCATGGCCAATCGAATTTCCTAAATTCCGGACATCTCAAGCCCGAAAAATTGGTATTATGTCCCTACAACTGACAATCGGAATATGATTTCCCATGGGTTATTGCCTAATGATTTTTTGAATCGAGATGATTGGTTTCATGGCCCAAATTTCCTTTGGCAATCACAGGAATATTGGCCAATACAATCGTCAATCAATCCAAAAGAGTTAGAGCTTCACAAATTTCAAGTTTACACATCTTCAACAAGTAAAGAATGGGAAGCGATTTCAAGATGTTCAAATTATTTGCAAAGGCGAACTACTTTCGAAACAAAGCAAATTGCTGCATCTTAATCCATTTCTAGATCAGGAAGACATTATGCGCGTTGGTGGGAGGTTACAACATTCTAATATCCCTGAGACTTCAAAGCATCAGTGGTTATTGCCAGCTACACATTTATTTACAAAGTTGTTAGTTCGATCTGAGCACTTACGGCTTTTGCATACCGGTGCTCAGTCGTTCGAGAACGTTTTTGGATTATTGGGGGACGAAATCTATGCAAAAAAAAACCGTCAAACAGTGTATTCGATGTGTCCGTACTCGACCTAAAACAATGTCTCAAATTATGGGTTAGTTACCGAAAGAAAGAGTGACTGCATCTCGTCCTTTGGAAAACGTTGGCATCGATTACTTCGGCCCATTCCTTCTTAAAACTAAAATTCGATCCCGAGTTGAAGAAAAATGTTATTTATCCATTTTCATATGTTTTTCAAGGGAACCGCTCAGAACTGGACATTTTAAAACTGGATATTTCAAAACAGGATATTTCGACATGTGATTTAAACTTAAAATGATTTTTTAGGAAAGTTCTGGAATATGGCCAATTAGGGAGGAACTCAGCGATTTCTTAACCAATTTTGATGAAATTCGATATGTAAGATGGAAATGGGATTTTAAAATGATTTTTTTGGAAAGTTCTGGAATATGGCCAGTTAGGAAGGAACTCGGCGAGTATTTAACCGATTATGATGAAATTCGGTACGTAGGAAGGAAATGGGATTTTAAAATGATTTTTTTGGAAAGTTCTGGAATATGGCCAATTAGGGAGGAACTCGGTGATTTCTAAACCGATTTTGATGAAATTCGATATGTAAGATGAAAATGGGATTTTAAAATATTTTTTTATGAAAGTTCTGGAATATGGCCAGTTAAGAAGGAACTCGGCGAGTTCTTAACCGATTATGATGAAATTCACCGATTATGATGAAATTCGATATGTAGGATGAAAATGGGATTTAAAAATGATTTTTTGGGAAAGTTCCTAATTGGGCATATTCCAGAACTTTCCTAAAAAATCATTTCAAGTTTAAATCACATGTCGAAATATCCAGTTTTGCACCATATCTCGTTTTGTACCTTATCTTGTATTGAAATATCCAGTTTTGAATTATCAAGAGGAGTGCATACCTAAAAATAAAATAAAATTAAATTAAATCAGTTTTCGATGGTGTAATTGTGTATCAGAAATTATTTAAAAATAAATATATAAAGTCCATTAAAAAAGTATCGCAAAATTCTTCACATACATTAAATGCTTTTGCTGAATTTTTTTTCCTTAATGAACTCAAAATGAGAATTATAAATAGAATTTCAAGAATTGAACTGAATGTTCAGAATGACTTACGAGAAAAGTTTTGAAAAATTCATATTAAAATTATTTTATGGTTTAAGTTTAAATTTGCAAAAAAAATTTGCAAAAAAAATTTGATAGATAAAATAAATTTGAACAAAAACAAAAATTGAACTGTCCTTCTCTGAGATTTTCCAAAGGTGACAAGCCTAAGCGTAAAACCATAATTTGCATCCAACTGACAAATGTGTACTAAAAATATATTTTACATTATAAAAGATCACTAATCTATTTTAGTACAAAGTATTTTAAAACGGAATACGTTATGTCAGAAAAATTGTACTAATACTGAGAGAGTTATAGAAAAAGTCCTTAATATTAAAAATCAATGAAAAAGTGATGAAAGTTGGGAGAAAAAGAAATTAAACGGTTTAATGTGCAAAATACTCAAACGATCGGATCATTTCTTAGTACTCCTAAGCATTACAATACTAAAACGACTATAACGATACAAAACAGTGGTTCCAAAACTTCTAACAACCCAAAAAACATATTAAAGGGTGTCAATAATTTTTTTTTTCCATTTAACAAATTACAATTTAAAATTGGCTAACCAAAAATTATATTGTATTGTATGCCTTGTGTACATACAAAAATACATATAAAGGTACATATATGTATGTTTGCAAAGATGTCCTGTATTTAGAGGTACCGTTATTGTTTTTGTTCCCGAAAAAAAAAGAAAAGGGAAAAACCCTAATCTATAAGAAACATAATTTCTTTCACATGGACCCATTCAATCATAAAAATGTTTTTTATATTGTATGTTGTCGTTCGAAGAAGGAAGACAAGTTTTTTTTCGGTTATTGTATTGTCAAAAAATTTGTGTTTTTTCCCCATATATAGTTTTTGATGAGGTCCCTTTCTTTCTTATTTGTTTTTGTTTTTTAAAGTTTCGTAACTTCAAATTTTAAGGATCTGGGTTCCTGTGTATGGGAAACAAACTGAATATATATAATGCTATATATATATATATATATATATATATATATATATATATATATATATATATATATATATATATATATAACACATCTAAAATACCTGTATTTTGAGTTTCTTATTTTATCTCTTGCACATATATATATATATAAGATTTCAAGCGCCATAATGCCGTGCAAAAAATTTGTTATCCTTGTACGCACACACAAAATCAAATACAACAACAAAAAAATGTAAGATGTGTCAAAAGAACATGCATTAAAATAACAAAAAGGATAAGTCACAATTGTATCAATCAAGAGATAATTAAATTCATGATGTGATACAAGTATTTAAGGACATCAGGAATATTAGGGGGATATCTGTTTAGCAAAAAAAAAAAAAAAAGTGATGGTCACTATATATGTAGTGCAATTTGCGGAAGTTTGTTTCTGTAAATAAATAGTTCACGTTGTGTTTGTTTGACATTTTTTTTTTTTGATTATATAAGTGGGGAAGATTTTTGAGATTTCCAAAAATTGTAAAAAAATTGTTTTCGTTTACTGAAAATGTATTTGTTGTATTTTTAAAGAAACTGAACAAGCCTTATGCTTTTTTTTTATTTAGCATAAATTTGCTGTACCGTCAGGATCAAAAGCATAGATTTGGGAAATACTTCACGGTGGATTTATAAGCTAATCGCGTTTAAAATTATCTGGAATAGCTGTCACGATTCATGGATAAAAGCAATTTAATTAGAAACCACGATCAACAGTAAAGGTTTTCGGTTTTGAATTGGCAACACTGTAATTCTAGTGATTGTCAATTTGGCAGTTGATTTGTGGCAAATACGTTTTGTCACGATCGGTTTTTCTATAGGAATAGCAATCCCCAATAGGTCTTAAAATGTTTTTAAAAATTCATTGAACGAGAGCTATGGTTTGCTCATTTTAAGTAGGCGTTTTTTTAGCAGTGTTTTGTTCTGACAGCTATCTAAGTTGGAAAGCGCCTCTTTAGACTGATATCAAGAAACGTATAAAAATAATCAAAATCCGCTACGAAAATGGTGGATCTGTGAAAACTACATTTCGGAAAATTGTGGATATTTTCGTTATAATCGTCCAACAGAGCCTGGAATAAGAAAAATAATCGAAAAATTTGAGTCGACTATGGTTCGGTACAAGACATGAAAACACCAGTGCACAATCGTCCTGGCTGTTCAACTGAAAATATTGCTGCTGTGAGGGAAAGCAGTGAAGAAGATCAATAGTTGTCAATTAAGTGGCGTTCACAGCAATTGGGTCTCCCTGCAACGACAACATGGCAAATTCTTCGTGAGGTTTTAGCCCTTAAGCTGCAAGTTCGCCGGATTTAACGACATTAGACTATTTTCTGTGGGACCATCTCAGAAAAAGGGTTTATGCAAATAAAACAGAAATAATTGAAGCCTTCAGACAACATTCGGCGCGAAATTGTTAAGATAGAGCCCCAATTATGCCGAAATCCATATCTTCCATAAAAAATAATTAATCATAGCTCGGTAGCGCAATCCAATCGCCGTAACAGCTGCACCAGCTTCATTATCAAAAAAGTACGGTTAAACTACACCGCCAGCTCAAAATTCTGCTTATTTACGTAGCCTACGAGGTGAAAATGGGCCTTTTTCGATTCTTCACATCACTAACTTGTTCCAACAGAAATTTTTCACCAGTTTCATTATTGCCGGACGAGAAGATGCTTCACGACGACCAAAAAATGCTTTAGTTTTGCTAACTGTGATTGTAAAATTTTCACCATTTTTGTAGTGAATTTTAACAATTTCTATGTGTTGTTGAAGCGTGTAACGTACAAGTTATAGTAATGGCGTAGTTTTTACTTGTCAAATGTCAAAAGATGACAGCTTGAAAATTGACAGCTGTCCAAATAGCAGGCTATTCAAACTGAAACTTTTTATTGGGTAACCCTTTATATATGTATATATATATATATATATATATATATATATATATATATATATATATATATATATATATATATATATATATATATATATATATATATATATATATATATATATATATATATATATATATATATATATATATATCGTCGGTTTGCAAGAATAGTGACACAACTCAAAAAGTGGCGATTTCCACATTACTACTACACTTTTATTTGTATTACACTTTTATTTGAAATAGCGTCACTTCTGAATTAAACAAAATAGCCGCTAGAAAGCACTTGTGACGTTTTTTTTATTGAATTTCGATATTAGCCTTTTTTTAATATCGACACATCAGTGGTACATACGAAAGTGCGCTAAAAGGACCGAACATATTTTCTGTAATAATGTCACATTTAGTGTTGTAACGGCGTTTTTTTTACGAAATAACGGTATATTTTGTATTGTGCCACTTTTTCATATAAAATTAATTGCAGTTAAGTATTGTGTCTTGAAATATATTTTGTACAACAACGGCACTTTTCGTGTAGTGCCAGTATTTATAATAATATTCTTGTAAAATAACGTTACAGTTTTTGTTGTGTTATGTGTTGTTGTTTCTATGATAACGTTACATTTCGAGTTGTGCCATTGTTTATGAAAATAACGTAATATTTAAATTTAAAACTGTGTTCTCGAAAAACGGTGAATTCTTATGGCGGTTTATTTTGAGTTATAACGATATTGCTCAAATTTTAAGGTTAGGTAGTGGCATTATTTCGTTGGATGTCGTTATTTCAGATAAAACTTCGGGTCAATATTTCTTGTGTGAAATTATGATTTTTCATTTTAATGCATATTTTATTGCCTTATTGCACTCCTCAGGTAATGACAATATTATGACAAGTCGTGGAAAAATTGTTTGTACAGATGGTATTAGATCAAGGCAAAAAAGATAAACTTGAAGACACCACCATACTAGGGAGCCGAATTGATGGAGCGAGAAAATGTATTGGAAGGTCCTTTGGTAAAAGGACCTCCACATCATTCGAATTCAGTGATACTCATGAACCATGATTTCACGACGCTAGAAAACAGATTAGAAAGGCTTATGGTAATAGGCCTGCCATATCAGTCGGAAGCCGTTTTTCAGTGTCCGAAAGGCAAAATTTCTGTATTCTTTTACAAGTCCAAGTTAAATGTTTTTAACTTTAGCATTTACGATCTTCCATTCTACCGATTGCTTTGTATGGCATAAAAGATTAGGAAAAAGCGGTGTTAATGAGTTTGGTACATGTGTTTTACGGTTCCTTCAAGAAAAGTCAGCTCAAGAAAATTGAAATGATATTCTATTCAGATAACTGCCCTGGGCAGCAAAAAAATCAATGCCATTAACCTATATGCCTTTAAAATAGCTAAAATAAAATAAAACAACATCAAATAGCATCAAAAAGCATAAAATAGCATAAAATAGCATGAAATATCATTAAATAGCATAAAATAACATAAAATACCGAGCTATTTTAGCTATTTTATGCTTTTTTATGCTATTTTATGCTATTTTATGCTATTTTATGCTATTTCATGCTTTTTATGATATTTTATGCTGTTTTATGCTATTTTAATCTATTTTATGCTATTTTATGCTATTTTATGTTATTTTATGCTATTTTATACTATTTTATGCTATTTTATGCTATTTTATGCTATTTTATGCTATTTTATACTGTTTTATGCTACTTTATGCTATTTAATGCTATTTAATACCATAAAATAATATAAAATATCATTAAAATAGCTAAAATAGAATAAAATAACATCAAATAGCGTCAAAAAGCATAAAATAGCATGAAATATTATTAAATAGCATAAAATAACATAAAATAGCGAACTATTTTAGCTATTTTATGCAATTTTATGCTTTTTTAGGCTATTTGATGCTATTTTATGCTATTAAATAGCATAAAATAACATAAAATATCATTAAATACTATTAATAGCATAGAATAGCATAATTTAGCATAAAATAGCTTAAAATAACTAAAATAGAATAAAATAACATAAAATAGAGTCAATATATATATATATATATATATATATATATATATATATATATATATATATATATATATATATATATATATATATATATATATATATATATATATATATATATATATATATATATATATATATATATATATATATATATATATATATATATATAAATATGGTTCTACGGCTTTCATTTAGAAAACGACTTGAGTATACCAAAATGAATTTCTACATTCTGGATGCGAATGACCAAATACATTTAACACGCAATCCTTAAGATTGCACTCAATAGAAGCCATTTTGTTTTTTATTCGATAATGTTATTTTGTTTCATAAGTTACCCAAACGACAAGTTTTAAACTTAGTTTGTGTTGCTCCAAACTTAGTTTGTGTTGTTCACATAAAAAGATCATGGCGCACTAGATGCCTAATATATAATGCATTAAGGTATTTTTGTCGCTAGATGTCACTATCAAACTATGTATTTTGAAAGAACTGACGTTTTCGAATTTTTTAATTTATGGAGTATAAGTGTATCAAGGCATTTAAAGTAGTACATTTACTCTGCTAAGTACTTTAAGCAAAATGTCCTTCCAAACAAACAAAAGAATGAATTGAGTTGAAAAAAGGGTAACTCGTTAGCACGTGTTTTGCAAATATTAAATATGAATATATATTGTTTATCCGAGTTATTGAAAATTTCCAAACGATAAAAAAGTAGGCTTTAAAACCTTTGCAGATTTGAGGTCCCACTATATTTTATATTTAAAAAAAAGTTATGTTCATACCATATTGTTATGCAGTTTAATCACATCTTTAGCAAAAATATCATTACCTGAAACGATAAAAAAAAGAAAATTTATATTAATTATCACATTTTCCAAGTCACTTAATGCAACACAAATTGCATTACGCCTCTTTCTAAATATAATATATATATATATATATATATATATATATATATATATATATATATATATATATATATATCGAAATTATGACATCTTTATATAATGTTACGGTAAAGGAAAATCACAAGGGGATAAACTAAAATAAGGAAGCTCAAAAAAATCAATATGTTACATTAGAAAAAAATAAAGAAAATGTCGTATTCTATTTTGTGCGGTTTTTGTAATTTTCTTTTACCGCGTATACACAAAAATTCAATTACTCTATTTTGTTGTAAATTATTTTAACGTTTAAATATTATTGAAGGGAGAAAGGCCGCGCACAAGTATAGTAACTAAAATTATGTGCGTTTAACAACAACAAAAAAAAACTAATAAGAAGATAAAAACTAAAATGGTGTTTAAAAAAAATAAAAATTTGTTTTTATGGGAGTATACACCGCAAATGTACGCATGTTACATAATGGCATAAATCAATGATTCATAAATTATTATGTATATATTCCAATAATAGAGATGATGACTGACAAACTATTTTATGACATATATAACTTGTTACAAAACGAGAATATATCGACAGGAAATACCTAAGATTTCGAGACGATGATGTGATTTTATGTGTACACATAAAATCTAACATTTGTAAAACATAAATTATTCCAACGAGAGAAGTATGTTCCAAAGAGGTTTAATTCTTTGTAAGTTTTACAAGAGTTGCCAGATTGAATTGGATATTTTATGAAGATCTTACGAGAATTTAATTCTTAACCAGAGTAAGGTTTTAGAATAGTTTATCAAACAGACTGCCATGTTTTGATTTTTTTAAAAATATTATTCTTTTTTTCAAAATCGATACTGTCGTAAAAACAACGATGTATTACAGAAAAGAATAGCATTATTTCAAAAGTAATAATTAGCAATTATATGTCGATTGTATATCGGCATGTTCGATTTTTATGACTGCAAATGAAGTAACGGATTTTATGGATTTTATGATCCGCAATAGGGTAGATAAAGTGTGTTTAAACGATTCTAGATAACCGAACATCTGTAAAAGAAATTTGTTTTTTTTTTATTTTCAAATGGCTGTAACTCCGTTAATAATAGATTGAAAACGGTTCTTCCCTAAGAACATCTGTAAAAAAATCAGTGATTTTTTTAAAACCATTAAAATTTAGACAGTGTAAGACTAAAGAGAGTCCTTGAGATAAAATTTCAGCTCTAGAATTCTTTAGATTTTTGATTTTCCGTCACGTTAAAGTTTTACAAGGCACTCTTAGTTGATTACTGCCTTACCAATATTTTTGGAGTGGAGTTTAAATCTCAAATTTTAGTATGTTTCTAAATCGTTTACTTCAAAAAATCGATTCTAGTGCGGATAAATGACTTAACATTTATGTTAACAAAGAACAACGCAAATCAACTTGGAAAATCATGGGTGAAAATAACATCAATTTTTGCAACAGGGTTCGATGGTTCAGTCTATAAAAAATGTTTCTGGAAGTCTTGCGTTTCAATTTTGTTTCTTGGAGTTTTGGCTCGGATATCTGTGTTCTCGTTCAAAGCAGGCCAAATTTTGAGGAATACAATCATTGAAAGGTCCGAAATACCTAGAAATATACAATCCCTTACAGCATCCGAGGTTTTTGGAAGTTTTCGAATTATGGCATAAATTTGTAGGTTTTGATGGGCTAACCACCATGATTTCTGGGGGTTTTATAAGTTGAAGAGTTAGGATATAAATTTGTCAGTTTTGGGCAAATCATCATGTTTTTTTTCGGAGTTTTGAAAGTTTAAGAGTTAAGACATAAGTTTGTCAGTATTGATGGACTAGTATCACTTTTTCCGCGGTATAGGAAGTTTTCGAATTATTGCATAAAATTGCCAGTTTTGAAGATAACCATCATGATTTTTGGGGGTTTTAAAAGTTTTCAATTTTTGGCATAAATTTGTCAATTTTGGCGGGCCATCTTGTTTTTTTAGGAGTTTTAGAAGTTTTCGAATTTTAGCATAAATTTGTCAGTTTTGATGGGCTAACCATCATGATTTCTGAGAGTTTTGGAAGTTTAAGGGTTAGGACATAAATTTGTCAGTTTTGATGAGCTAACCATCATGTTTTTTCGGAGTTTTGGAAGTTTTCGAGTAATGGTGTAAATTTGTCAGTTTTGATGGCTAACCATTATGATTTCTGGGATTTTGGAAGTTTAAGAGTTAAGACATAAAGTTGTCAATTTCGTTGGACTAACCATCATGTTTTTTTCGGAGTTTTGGAAATTTTCGAATTATGGCATACATTTCTCAGTTTTGATGGGCTAACCATCATGGTTTCTGGGGTTTTTGAAAGTTTAAGAGTTAAGACATAAGTTTGTCAGTATTGATGGACTAGTATCACTTTTTCCGCGGTATAGGAAGTTTTCGAATTATGGCATAAAATTGCCAGTTTTGAAGATAACCATCATGATTTTTGGGGGTTTTAAAAGTTTTCAATTTTTGGCATAAATTTGTCAATTTTGGCGGGCCATCTTGTTTTTTCGGAGTTTTGGAAGTTTTCGAATTTTAGCATAAATTTGTCAGTTTTGATGGGCTAACCATCATGATTTCTGAGAGTTTTGGAAGTTTAAGGATTAGGACATAAATTTGTCAGTTTTGATGGGCTAACCATCATGTTTTTTCGGAGTTTTGGAAGTTTTCGAGTAATGGTGTAAATTTGTCAGTTTTGATGGCTAACCATCATGATTTCTGGGGTTTTGGAAGTTTAAGAGTTAAGACATAAATTTGTCAATTTCGATGGGCTAACCATCATGTTTTTTTCGGAGTTTTGGAAATTTTCGAATTATGGCATAAATGTCTCCGTTTTGATGGGCTAACCATCATGGTTTCTGGGTTTTTGGAAGTTTAAGAGTTAGGACATAAATTTGTCAGTTTTAATGGGCTCATCATCTTTTTTCGGAGTTTTGAAAGTTTTCAAGTTATGGCGTAAATTTGTCAGTATTGATGGGCTAATATCACGTTTCCCGCGGTTTTGGAAGTTTTCGAATTATGGCATAAATTCATCAGTTTTGAAGCTAACCATCATATTTTTTTGGGGATTTGGAAATTTTCGAATTATGTTATATGTTTGTCAGTTTTGAAGATTAGCATCATGATTTTTGGAGGTTTTAAAATTAATCGATTTTTGGCATAAATTTGTCAGTTTTAATGGACTAACCATCATGATTGCTGGGGGTTTTGCAAGTTTAAGAGTTAGGACATAAATTTGTCAGTTTTGATATCCTAACCATCATGTTTTTTCGGAGTTTTGATAGTTTTCGAATTATGGCATTAATTTGTCAGTTTTGAAGCAAATCATCATGATTTTTGGGGGTTTTTAAAGTTTTCGATTTTTGGCATAAATTTGTCAATTTTGAAGTTTTTTCGGAGTTTTGACAGTTTTGAATTTTAGCATAAATTTATCAGTTTTGATAGGCTAACCATAATGATTTCTGGAGGTTTTGGAAGTTTAAGAGTTAGAACAAAAATTTGTCTGTTTTGATAGGCTAACCATCATGTTTTTTCGGAGTTTTGAAAGATTTCAAGTTATGTCACAAATTTTTCAGTTTTGATGGGCTAACGATTGGGTCGTATTAATTAAAACTTATTTTGATAAAATTTAAAGCAATTGCTTTAATTTTTAACATACACTTTAATTCGTACACTTTAATTCGGAAAAGGCAACGGAATGAACCAAATTATCGTGTAGAAAATTCTTAGAAAATGGAATACGACAAGAAAGTTTACATTTTCGTGCTATCGACTGTACATACATTTTAATAAAAAAGTCACACACCTATATGGCGATGAATACATTAAGCGCAAAAATTTGGCATCATTCAACGTTCAAGTAACTTGCGATGGAAATGAAATGTTCACGAGTGTTAATTGTAAGTAGGCGGGCTCGGTACATGATGCACATATATGGTGAAATTCAAACATTCCACCTGTGTTGATCCAAAATTCCATGGGTGCTATTCTTTTGGCAATAAAGGCTATTCTTTGACTCCATGTTTTATGACGTCGTTTCGCAATCCTCAAACGCTAAATGAAACTAATCGTAACAAAGTGCATACTATATTTTCCATTTACTGTGTTTTCTTATGACGATCTGCCCTCACAATATTTGCCAGATTATTTCTATTGCTTACATTTACAGTATATGTACTTGTAATAGTTAATAAAACGTCTAAACGTTTTGGATTGAGATTGATAGTGAATTTTGTGGTTCCACAGGGTAGTGTAGACTATACTAAATAGCCAAATTATGGCAAAACCAAGGATTTGACATTTAAATTTACACTTGTATTATTTTACTCTTATATGATTTCAAATGGTTCTTTCAAATGGTTTCAAATTCGTGACCTTTTTGAAATTAATCAAAATTTAGCAAAACACTCTAGAAGTAAGACAAGGATGTGTACTCATGCCACTAGTGTTGCTGGTAGCACTAGATAGAGTCATGCGTAAAATGAACAACAAGTAACCGGGATTCAGTGGAAATTGACAAGAAAACATAATGATCTGGATTAAGCCGACAAATAAAGCCTGCCAACCTAAAAAAGTAAAATTAAAGAGTCATCTAATTTGTATAAGTTGGCTGCATATTACGAAAAAATCTAGGACTGAACATGGCATTAATAAATGAATAAACAAAGCAGGATCAATATTTAACTTCCCTTCCTTCCCTTCTTTTCCTTTCGCACTTTTCTATTACCAAAAACCAGGAGATACAGCTATTTGCAATCTATGTAAAAAATCCATATCATGCAAGGCATCGTAAACGAGTGGACTTTAACGACAATTAACTGGTCATCACAGCATGAAGAGGATTTTTAAAGATGACTTTAAAGTGCAGGCAGTTCAAAATCATACTCAACGCTCGACTAATTTGTGACTATCACGAATGCAAATAGAGATCTTCAAATATTGGAAGAAATTGTAGCTAAATTAGCAGCCAAAGATGGTTTCAGTATTTTGGGAATAAAAACAAGTTTATTCGTAAAACTATAAAAATACAGGGATTTGCTTTACTACAGCGTTAAAAACCAACGATACATGAACGTCTATACCTATTACTTCGGAGCTTTGGATTTAGTTAATTAAGGATTAATCCAAAAAGAAGCTAGCTATTTTATTGGATTGTAAAACTAGATGGAATACCTAGGGTCAACGATTTTTAGCTTTAAAGGTGTTTGATGACTTCAAAGATCGTACAGGAAACCTTTCTCTTTCCTTTAAATTAGTAGTGTCTTTTTTGAAGTTTTTACAGGACCCATTCTACCTGGAATATGTAGAAAATTAGTTTTTCAGCATGACCAGTAAAAATGAAATTACCAAATCAGCTAAAAACTTGATGATAAGACTTTTTTCTGTACCATCTGATGAATCACGTGGTAATGAAAAACTTGTTCTTGTGGTACGTGAAGAGAATGGATAAATACTGGAAAATTTCATTCGTGAAAGCAACAAATATTCTCAGGTCTCAGATACTGATATTATCGCGAGAAACTAGTATATTTTCTATCAATGGCCAACTTACTCCAAACTTAGCGTTGTTGCAAGCAGCATTACAAACGGTGAAATCAACTTCAACGCGCAATGAAAGGAATTTCTCAGTTGCGAGAAATTTCGTTTCGAAATTTGTGGTGCTATAATTATTTAAGGAGCAAAAAAGTACGCTCCACACTGACTTGTATTGCTGGAATAAATTTCAGAGCTTCAAAACTTTTTCTTCCTTTAAAACTCTGGGAAAAGTTTGATACGCAGCAAACTCTTTTTTCTATAGTTAAATCAATTCAGTTGGCTCTGTTATTTTCTTCACTTTCTGTAGCTGCCGTTAAACTATTTTCTTTGGTCTTCAAGATTTCTTCCATTTTCATCATCCGATGAACTGATTTTTTTATTTTTTTTTTAAAGAAAAATTAATTTGAATCGAACCCAAATTCTGATTTGGTTCAGATTCGGGGTTAAAGAGAATAACATCTTTAACGACGTTAGCATATTTTGATCTATTTTGGGAGACGGTACTCTTAGCTGTTGCGTCTAGGTCAGTGACTGAAACTCAGCCACAATACCCACAGATCAAAACAGACTTATTAGGTATAGTGTTTGGTTGTGAACGTTTCCATCAACATGTGTACGAATGATGGATTTTAGTGGAGACAGATCATCAGCTACTGGTAACTGTATATTTCGGAAGTCAGTGTATCAGTTCCCATTAGAGTTACAACGATAGATGATGCGTGTGCAAAAATATGATTTAACTGTGGTTTTTCTAAGCCAAAAAAATATATTGGCTATCGAGGGCTCTGCTGTCTAATAGCGACTACACAGATGAGTTGGATAGTGATATAAAGATTTATGTCAATTTAGTAACGGCGATTAATTTTTTAAAGTCAGATGAACAGTTTCAGGAATTCAAAAATGGTAGGAGAAACATAAAAGAGACTTTGTTGCCTCACATTTACCTAATTTGCCTTTTATGTTTCCAATAATGGTCCTCCGTATAATTTTGTTGAGTTTTCAATTTTTTTTTAAATTGGGGAAGAAGACATAGCACCTCTTGTCCGCACTATGAGAGAAGTAATGGGCTTGTCGAGAATGCAATGAAGAATAAGATAATTTTAGAAAAGTGCGATGAGAAGGGTTTAGATCTGTATTTCAGTCTATTACATTTTCATACAACTTAAGGAAGCTAGAAACAAAATTGGTAAGTTGTTATGATTTCAAAGTTAAGGATGAAAAGCTGGTATGATAGAATAGCTAAAGATTTGCCAGACTTAGAAGGTAGATGAGTTGATTTATTTTAGAAAGGTTTCCAATGGTCCATGGTTGAAAGGGAAATTAGTGGAGTAAGTCAAAAACATTCCTAGATCGTACAATATAAAGCCAGAAGATGGCACGATTTATGGAGAAAAAAAAACAGAAGTTTTATTAAAGCAAGAATTTAGACAAAAGCTGAAAGTTATTCGTGTCAGTCTGAGCATCGGAAGGA
This sequence comes from Tipula confusa, assembly GCA_963556175.1. Classification (NCBI taxonomy): domain Eukaryota; kingdom Metazoa; phylum Arthropoda; class Insecta; order Diptera; family Tipulidae; genus Tipula; species Tipula confusa. The sequence continues at coordinate 173,045,793 of OY744476.1, read as the reverse complement.
AAACAAAAAATGAATAAGAGTTACCAACTAGAGTTTGAAATATATATATATATATATATATATATATATATATATATATATATATATATACCGGGTGATTTTTTAAAGCTGAAACTTTCAAATATCTCAGAAAATTAGCACTCTATACGAAAAAAAGTACAAGATCAAAATTTAATCATTCCGGGGGATGGGGACATACATTAGTGCTCAAATTAGTACCCATCTTCCCCTTCTTACAGGTGGGGCGATGGATAACTTTGAATTTAAAATGGAAACCCCTATTTTTATTGCAGATCCAGATTTTATGGTTCATACATGTACGTGATCAAAAACTTGATTCGCGAATCAAGGGGAAATTTGTATATTTTTCATACGAAAAATATATAAATTTCCCCTCCTGAGTTGAAATAATTTTAACTTTGGGCTCATTTTTCTCCGCAAGCATCCAACATTATAAAAAAATAAAATAAAAATTATGAGCAATAATTGTGCTCATTATATATAATTTTGCTATTCTTTGACATTTCTTATTTTGTTTTTCAAACTTTTACACGAAAAATTAAATATTAAAAATTAAATTAAATTACACGAAAAATATTAAATTACCCGAAAATTTAAAATCATCGAAAACAAACAAAAAGAAATTATTACGAAATTAAAATCAACCAATAAAAACAAAATGAAGTTAAATTTAATATTAGAAATTATTACGAAATAACAAGAAAAAATTTAAATCACCGATAAAAACAAACAGCAAGAATTTAAAATCACCGATAAGAAATTAAAAATGGAAATCTAATCACAAATATGTCAAGTAAAATAGATAATAATTTTGAGCAAAAACTTTTGTTACTAACTTCATCCTGTGATGAATTTGTTTAATCACGTACGCACCATTATGTACGCACCATTACGGCTAAAAGTACGTAGAGTTTCCTTGAAACATTTTTTTCGTTTCATGATAGATGGCGCTGTAAGAGACTATATTAAATTTTTTTCGATTTCTCCTACTGAGAACCTATGCATACGATTCTGCAATACGGTTGCATTAAAATTAACACGTTTTCAATGTAAAACACGAAATTATTTTAATTATTGATAAATTACTAATAAATTACTGATAAATGATTTTTTTTTAAAATATCGATTCAATTCGAAGATTGTTTCGAAAACAAAAAACTAGTTTGCGTTAGGCTATTACACTACAAAATGGAGTATTTAACTGTGTAAGAAAAAATTGAAATGGTCCTGGTTTATGGAGAAGCTGGCCGTAGTTTTGATAATTCTGCCACTATCTACGCTTTGCATTTTCCGGATAAGCTTTGATCACGTGCTTCATTTTACCGGATTATCAACCAATTTAGTACACGAAAAATAGCTAGCGATTATGGATTGTCCTAAACCAATGTTTGGAAAATTTTAAAACGTCGTAAGTATCATGTGTCTTTACACCAAGATCTCCATGACGTTGATTCCCTTAATAGGCAACTTTTTGTCAGAAGGCACGTGAATAAATACAGCAAAATCCTAAAATTTTTGCTACGTATTGTTTTCCGACGAGTCGTCTTTTACAAACCATATGGAACGGTTAATCGACACAACATGTATTACTGGAGTGTTAAAAATTCGCACTGGTTTCGCAAAGTTGAACATCAGCGGCCTTGGTATGTTAACGTGTAATGTGGAATAATTGACAACAAAAATTTTCAAAATTTTCAATCTGGGGCTATTTCAAAGACAAAATTTACCAACCAACACCAACAACACGTGAGAATATGATTAAGCGAATCAGAAATGGTTGTGCCGAAATTTAAGTAGACACACTTCTCAGTTGTGTACATTTATTTGAAATGCGTATTTTTAAGTACATTGAAGTCGAGAACATCATTTTGAGCAACTTATTTAATTAAGTTAATCAAGCACCATGGTACGTGATAAAGAAGAAAAAGTTTAATATCGTCTATTACAGCGCCATCTATCATGAATAGAAAAAAATATTTTAAAGAAACCCTACGTACTTTTAGCAGTAAAATACGAATCTGCAATAAACAAATAGGGGTTCCCATTTTAAATTCAAAGTTATCCACCGCCCCACCCAAAGAAGGGCAGATGGATAATTTTAGCACTATTCTATATTTGAAAGTTTTAGCTTAAAAAAATCACCCGGTATATATATAGCATTTCATTTTGATAAATTTAAGCAACTGCCTTTGTGTCACATTATTGAAAAGTCAATATAACCAAGTTTTGCCCAAACTCAATGATTTGTGAAAAAACCTACTTTAAACCATTTTTTGATGAAACATGGCCATTTACAAAATTCCAACCAAAAAAATATATATTCCAAAACTAGTAAGAAAAAATTCAGTTCAAAATTGGATAGAAACTAAAACACAAAAATCGCTATACAAAGAAAAGGAAAAGGAGGATGGATTATCGCGTTTTTTTTACTTCATGCATAAATATAACATAAGGAATTCTAATAGCCAAAAAACTATACGAATATGAGATAACCAGTTACCAAAAAATATACCCAAAATTTAGTAGTTTTAGGGTTCTTCTAACACACATAGCTTAAGAAACAAAATACAACAATTCGGTGGTGTATTTCGCATGGTAAAATATGTATGCTGTGCGCGGATCTTTCTAATAGAAATAAAATAAAGGTTAGAGCATAAAGTACGTTGTATACCTATAACATATATATGTATGTACATAATAATATGTACCTTGATTGACATTAAAGAATTCTTAATTTTGTATTTATGTTGTTGAACATACAAAAATTTTTTTTTTACATTTCAGTTGAAATGAATAATACACAAAATTATTAACACAAATACATGTTTAGAACAAACGTTTTTATGATGATGATGATCATCGTCATCACCATCATCATCAACGTATCACCGTTGAAGGTTGTACACCGCGAATTTTTTTTATTTTTTTTTTGCACATGTGTTACTGCGAATAAAAAATAATCGTACGTATATATGCATTGACATATAAACAATTTTTTTGGCAATTGAAAAGGGTTAGATAATCTATTCATTTCCTCAATGTGTAAAAAAAAATTTTAAAATGTTAATATGTGGTGAATTTTAACTATACTATGGTTATGAATACCAACCATAATTAGATAATGAAATATAAAGATGCATGACTAATGTGCGGCCTTAAATGGATATCGAGGTACATTTATGTATAGTGTGCGGTATTATGCGCGCTAATCAATATTTAAGGAAAGGTGACTAAACATGCTAATATATTAGACATACTTATGTGTCTAATTTTTAAAATAGTTAAATATTTTTTGATCTAGAGGAATGGTGGTGTCATACTAAATTCTAGAAAAATTTAATCGATACCAAGGAGTGGACATTTTTTTTAGTTTTTTGGTCATGCGGTTTTAGTTTCTAACTCGATGTTGAATGTAAGGTTGGTTTGGTATTACTGACAGACTAGGGATTATATATTGTTTTTTTTAGTATAATGAAGTATACAAAGTGTTAGCCAAGTATAACTGACAATTTAAAGAGAAATCGCAGCAGAAAACTTTACCATAGCCTTTACAGAGGAAATTTGTCTTCGAAAATCTATGTTCTTAAGTCGACAATGCGATAAATGCCGGATTTTATCAGCCAACCTCCGATGCGGGTTCTCATGGGTTTAATCAGGTCTAATACATGCGTTAATTGAACGCTTTTAAATCGACTGATGACATTTGAAGATCAAGTCCTAAAACAGCAATCAACGTGTCGTCTTGTAATTTATTTATTAATATATATATATATATATATATATATATATATATATATATATATATATATATATATATATATATATATATATATATATATATATATATATATATATATATATATATATATATATATTTCAGGGTCTAACATAAGGTGTATAACCTTTCGTATCCACTAAAAAAATAAATTTAACGTAAGCCCAACCTAAATGTCTTGGCAAATAAAACTATAAGTAACAAAAATATTACTTACACAATTGTGTAGCCCTTTGGAAGTGTGATACAATATTTTATTTGAATATTGATCATCAACCGACTGACACAAATATTTTTCAATTCGTATAATACATATTTATTAATAGTGGTTCCATCTATTAGAAAAATAATAAATGACAAAACTAAAGTGGTAAAATAATATTTAATTGTAGTTTTGTAATATAATAAAGTAACTACTTACACAAATGTGTCAGTGTGCGTTTAAATATGATTACTTTTATTGGTTTGAAATATATACACAAATGTGTAAGTGGATTTAATTTCATCTATTAATAACTTTCGACATATCTCACTAGAGCAATCAAAATTTGCCCAAACATTTGTGTAGGCAAAACACAAAAGGGGTAGAGTTGTTTCGCATGAATTAAACTGTGACTACTTACACAAATGTGTCAGTGTGCGTTTAAATATGTTTACTTTTATTGGTTTGAAATATATACACAAATGTGTAAGTTGGATTTAATTTCATCTATAAATAACTTTCGACTATCTCACTAGAACAATCAAAATTTGCCCACACATTTGTGTAGGCAAAACACAAAAAGGATAGAGATGTTTCGCATGAATGAAACTGTAACTATTTACACAAATGTGTCAGTTAGCGTTTAAATATGATTACTTTTATTGGTTTGAAATACATGCACAAATGTGTAAGTTGGATTTAATTTCATCTATAAATAAATTTCGACATATCTCACTAGAGCAATCAAAATTTGCCCACACATTTGTGTAGGCAAAATACAAAAGAGGTAGAGTGGTTTCGCATGAATGAAACTGTATAAATCCAGATCGTTGATCGACTAATATATTGTTATGACTAAACAATTGCAAAAATTAGATTTTCGACGATTACATGACGTATAGGTCATAAAACGGTTAATTCAATTGATTTGTAATGTGCAATCAATTTTTTAAGTCTTATTTATATTATAATTTTTATAATTTTAAATTTTTAATTATGTAATTAATTAATTAATTGTAAATTTCAGGCAAAAACTAATCCAATTTAATACAGTCTAAGGCTTGGAGAAATTAGCCCATTGACTCGAATAGTTTTCGAATAGAAGACAGTATTGCAATACCGCGATATTAGTTACATTACTGCGAGACCCATTTTTATAGATCGGTATAACTTTTGATACTTTCCAAACGTCAGGAAATCTGCCTGGTTTGAGACTCGAGTTAAATAACAGACATAACGAAGCAACAACCCCATCAGCAGAATGCTTTAATAGAAACACGGGGAAGCCATCTGATCTACGTATCTACGACCCTTTGAAGCATCCATGTTTAACAATGCCTCCACCACATTTAGTCCAGAAAAAACTATTTTTGAACTATTACCAGATACCATGGGAACATGCGTGTTATCTTTAACAAAACCGCTTCCGAAGTATTCCGCAAAGAAATCACAGATTGTTATAAGATTGTAAGACTTTTTGCCTTTTAATTCCATAATCGTTGGCAAACCGTTATTATGGCTCTTAAATTTAATAAATTACCAGACATTTTTTTGAATTACAGCGTAAATCATCCTCTATGTCAATAAGTAAATCATCCTCAGGTTCAAAATAAAAATTCACTGAAATAATTTTTCCGAACTGCAATTAGAACACCACCATCTCTAAAGTCTGTACTATAACTATAACAATCGTGACGAAAAACGCAAAAATCCAGAGGAAAAAATTCCTGAGTATTAAAATTAACTGTCAGACATATTTCAGTCAGAACTATTATATCGTAAGTAGACTCCAAAATTCCAAAATAATATATATATATATATATATATATATATATATATATATATATATATATATATATATATATATCACTACACAAGCTGGCTATCACTACTTTATTTTGGATTTTCTCAGCTGGCTAACATAAGGTTTATCCATTTCGTATCCTTAAAAAAAAACTTTATCGTAAGCCCAACCCCCACAAATGTGTTGGCAAAAAAAAACTATAAGTAACAAAAATCTAACTTACACAATTGTGTAGCCTTTTGGAAGTGCGATATAATATTTAATTTGAATATTGGCTGACACAAATGTGTAGGTATGATAAGTTTTTTTTTATATCGAATAGGTTTCAATTCGAAAAATACATTTTTTATTAATAGTGGTTCCATCTATTAGAAAAATATTAGATGCCAAATCTGATGTTGTAAAATAATATTTAATTAGTTTTGTATCTAATAAAGTGACTACTTGCACAAATGTGTAAGTTGGCTTTTAAATATGATTACTTTTATTGCGAGGAAATTGGTTTGAAATATATACACAAATGTGTAAGTTGGATTTAATTAAATTTATAAATAACTTTCGATATATCTCACTAGAACAATCAAAATTTATCTACACATTTGTGTAGGCAGGACACGAAAGGGTTATAGCTTTCCCAGCGTTCATCAAAAATTATAATATGCAAAACATTATAACTAAGTCCTTTTTTTTAGCAATTTCAAGTTTACTAAGAACCAAAGAATTGTATTACAGTTGTGTAACCTTCTGATTGAGTTAATTTCGTTTGAGTTAATTCGTTAACGTCATTTTTTAAATTTCAATATTAAGTCACCAGAATTTTTAAGTCTGTTCCTGTTTAAAATTACAGCAATTGATTATCTAAGAAAAGGTTCAGGTTATCCTGAGAATAGTTTTTCCATAATTTTATTTCTATCACTTTGTGATTTATTGCCTTTGATTTTTTACTGCTAATATTCATTTAGAATCACACTGAAATATAATCCCGCCATTCGAAATGTTTCGACTGCCAATTAATGGTATGATTATAGGGTCTACTATATTTAATCAATCTTTTCTATTTCTTTAAGCTCCTTTAGCTGTTTGGGTTGTAAAAACTTTTAAACGAAGCAATAATGACACAGGATTGGTAGACTTTTTTATTATCACTCCGATGACTAAGCAGTTTGCTACCAGTTCGTCTAAAGATAAATTAAATTAAACACAATCCCAAGGAAGAGAACTCCTAAGTACAATAGAAATGTCACGATGTGCATATCACTCGAGCAAACTAATCTATTGGCCTACAGACATCCTGAAGTTCCTGATTTGATTGTCTTCTAGCCATTAAACAGAAAAAAAACTTAACCTTACCAAAAAATTGACAGATTGGAAATTATTTAGGACAAACTTTAAGGTGTACGCATTAAAAACCGGAATTTGATACTAGATGTCATTACTTGTTAAAAGCCAAATGACATACCTGTCAATACCTGTCAAAATCAGCCAAAAGTTTTTGTTTTTATTGTGCACATCCAACCGATTTCAACGATGGAAAATTTATCAAATTTGTAAAAACTGCATTTGTGGGAAGTTTTGTTGAGTCACTTTTTCGCAAACAAAACTGCTGAAAGTCATCGTTTGCTCGTGGATTTGTATGGAGAGCATGCTATTGCAAAAACACAGTACTTTGAGTGGTTTAGTCGCTTCAAAAGTGGTGATTTTGACATCAAGGACAAAGAGCGTCCTGGTCAGTCGAAAAAGTTTGAGGATACAGAATTGGAGGCATTACTCGATCAAGATTCATGTCAAATGCAAGAAAAACTTGCAGGATCATTGGGAGTTGATCAAGCAACAATTTCCAGACGTTTGAAAGCCTTGGGATCCATCCAAAAGATTGGAAATTGGGTGAATAGGAGTTGAAGCCAAGAGACGTGGAAATACGATTTTGCATGTCCGAAATGCTGCTCGAGCGCCACAAAAAGAAGTCGTTTTTGCATCCACTATGAGCTGTTGCCAATTGGCCAAACCATCAATGCCCAACTCTATCGTCAACAATTGATCCGATTGAAGTAGAAAATCCAGGCAGAGCGGCCAACGTATGCGACCAGACACGAGTCAATCATTTTCCACCACGACAACGCTCGGCCACATATTGCGGCGCCGGTCAAAAATTACCTGGAGAATAATGGATGAGAAATTCTGCCTCACCCGCCTTATAGCCCAGACTTTGCTCCTTCCATTGGCTCGATTCGTTTTTGGCCGCCAAGCCAGCGCAGTTTTTCTGGGATGGAATCCATCAATTGCCAGAAAGATGGGAAAAAGTAGTGGGTAGCGATGGTCAATACTTTCAAAAAAAATCTTGTAACATTTATTTTACAATAAAGGCTCAAATTCCATATTAATGCATACACCAATAATTTAGCTTAAACCTAAAGAAGAAACTGATCTTCGATTACATGCTGTAATTTCATTAACTTTATGCATGAGGCAGCTAAAGCGGCAACATCCATATTAGAAGAAAAATTTGAACAAGAAAGAGCGAAGTGTGAGTCTCTATAAAGCCAAAATTTTGCCGAGTCTGTTTAAGAAGTTAACAAAGAGAGCAGAAATTACTTTAATATTTTATTTAATGCTTGCCTTTGTTTCAAATATGTGCCTGATTGTTTCAAGGCTACACAAATAAACATGAAAAACAGACAATTCTGCTGAGCAAATGACATCATATCGAACTCATTGTTACCCACTAGCATCAAGTTGTATGAGAAACTGTTATTGAAATGACTAAAACCAATGGTTTCCAACTATAGGAACTAGCATTAGAAAAGAAGAAAATGTTGCTCTGCCATATTTCTTGATGTATCACAGGCTTTTGATAGAGTGTGGCATGAAGAATTTTTCTATATCTACTTTACACGGCTGTTTTATCTACATGCAAAACAACCTTTAAAGGGTCGTTTGCTGATCATACTGCATTACTAGCATAAAGCGTATCACAAAACAAATCAGTGAAATGCTTACAATAAGGCCCCGATAAAATCAGCCAATGGATAAAGGATTGGAAAATCAAGCTAAATGATGCCACAAATTCCTCAAGATCAATATTCTGATTGCCAAATTGTAATATAAATCAATTAGACTTTCCTGTAATTATAATAACACATTTTGCCAGTTTAACGATTATTTCATTTGGTTTTAGTGTTAAATAATTTTTTTAAATATGATATTCATATACATTTTACAATTGTTTGTGCATTGTGATGTATTTTGAATGTTAGTGTGTCATTTAATTATTTATTAAAAAAAAGACAAGCAGCCCCTTTTCAAAGATCGCTGCATCGTCCATGTACGACCAGCTTGCAAGATTTTTTTGATCGCAACGTTGTCATTTAATCGAGCCCAATGGTACACAGATATTGTAAAGATAATCAATGTATTGCAATATTTGTTTATTTTTGTATCTCGTGAGAATTATAGTGTTAGTTTAATTGCGCCTAAATGATAATATAGTAAGCCTAAATGACGACGATCGTGAAATCGGTGTTCACATCAGAATTATTCCCAAATTCGGGAGAACCAACCAATTGAGATGCGCTTGGATTTAAAAAAATGCTTTTTCGAAAGGCATTATGCGCATAATGCAGTCACATAAGACAAACATTAAATTTATTTAATATGAAAAAGTCAACCTAACTCGATTAGCGATTGTTTGAAAAGAGACGAAATTTGTTTCGCTTATGGTTTCGAGCGTCTCATGGTTTTGAAACTATCCAAACGCCGAATATTCTTCGAAGTGTTGAGTAGAGTTGAGTAAATGTGCAAAATATATTTGCAAAGCACATATGTGAAACATTTTCCGGAGTACAAATTCTGGAATTCTAATTGTAATTCTTAAACTATGGGATTTCTTGATCAACACCACGATCATTATTATTAATTGGGGCAGTTATATATATTGTGATGTCTGTCAAAATGGAGGCGTTTTGACAATAGGTTTATTATTAATATTCATATGTTTATATATTAATTTTCTTTCTCTCTATCTCTTTCTTTTTTTGCATGCTCATATAGTATTGAAACATAAATAAAAAATCTCGTATTACAAAATACCTTCGGCCGCACATTCACACATACACTATATATATATATATACCAAAAATTCCATCACAAAATATTGAAAAAGCAGCACAAAAAATTTGAGATGCATTTTCAAGTTTCTAATCTCATGCGCTCGCATAATATATCTTTTTCATTTTTTTTTTTAAATTTCTTAAAACTATCTTTATTTATGAATAGCTTTGTATTATATTTACAACAAACTATATACTAAACAAAATTCGCGTTTGCTGCTTTATATCGTCTTGTGTATGGGTGTGTGTGTTGTTTTTGTTAATTATTGTTTAAATTTTATTTGTTGTGTGCTTGCTTGTTTGCTTCTCGGATTCGACAATCTTAAAGAAGAGTTTGGTTATATACTCGTATATAGTGTTCGTCGTCGTCGTCGATTGTGATTTTTTGTTTTCTTTTGTTATGGCCTTGTTATTTATTTATTGGGATTTATTAGTATTTTGTTTTCTATCCTTCCAGGAAATGCAATGTGTTTTTCGTTTTCGTTTTTGTATTTTTTAGTTTTACCGCCAAAAATTTTTATTTCTTAAAAATGCATTCGAGTATTATGTATGAAGGCTTGAGTTGTTTACTTCTTATGTGATATATATATATATATATATATATATATATATATATATATATATATATATATATATATAATGTTGTTGGTGTAGTTCTGAAAATTTATTAGAGAACTCGAAAATGTTATCAAGAAAATAAAAAAATTAAAAAAAAAAATCAAGAAAATAAAAAAGGAAAAAAAAAATTAGGTTTCGTTATTTTTATAATCACAGACACACACAATTCGATTATAATGAGATATTTCGGTTTTAGATGGGTTCGACTTCCTTTAAGGCAAAATAATTATGATCATAAGATAAAGATGCGAAAATAAAACTATGCATATATACAGGTAAACCCCGCTTCACACGGTTTTGCTGTAGCAAAGTTATGCACGTGTGCGCAAAACTTCATCCGAAAAAACGTTAAAACAACCAATCAAGTTTCCCGCAGAGCTAGCACAAATTATCCAAGAAAATGGCTTTTTTAAACGAAGGTTTTTTTTTGAAAAAAGGCAGGTATCTCCTAGAAAAAAAAAGGTAAATAATTAGTAAAATCATATTTTAGAGAATGACCCATCCATGAAGCGGAGAGTAAAGTTTGGACGGGAATTGAAAAATCGTTAGTACCGTATGCGGAAATTTAGAAAGAACAAGCCGCCTAAAAAAGCAGCTCAAATTAAGGGATTTATAAAAATCGATAAAAAAAATCAAACGACGACCTCCAAAGTTGCTGTGATATATATATATATATATATATATATATATATATATATATATATATATATATATATATATATATATATATATATATTTTTGTTCTTTCAGTTAGATGCGTTACGTTTCTGGTGATTGACAATGTCATATGTCATATTGCTTCTTTTCCAGCATATCAAAGTCATTATAGCAGAGAAACATGTGCAAACAATTCTTAGGACCAGATCTAAATATTGAAAAAATGTATTCCTTACATTGTCAAAAGAAAATCTAAAACATTGACAGTTGATCTTTAAAAATGTCGATCTACTTCACTTTTAACTAATTGCATATTCAAGTATGTCCGCCCATTGTATGATGTGTGATGAATCCAAAAGTGGCCGTGGTGGAAATGAAATGTTTTCAGTTATAATAAAATGAGCTAACTGGAACATTCGAAACTCACAGGTAAAGGAAATAACTATATGGGCTGATAACTGTTACGGTTAAAACATGTCAATGATTGCGTGCTTGATTATTTTGGATTCTGTTCATTTATCCTCAAATTAAAATTATTATTAACAAATATTTGCTCAAGAGGCACACCCACATAGGGAAACTGATACTGTGCATGCTCTGATTGAAAAGAATAGAAAAAAAAATCAAAGCGTTGACTATTTTTACAGCTTGGGACTAGCAGCAATTGGTACGCCAATGCTCCAACAGATACTGTGTATACAACATGGACCTTTTAAAGTTTTGTGTCAAATAAAGTGAATATAAATTAGATTTTCGGCAATTACCGTTATACAACGGTTAATTTAATTGATTTGAAATGTTTAATCAATTTTTTGTTAAATCTAAATTATATTAATTTTAAAGTTTTGTATGGTTCCACAGTGTTCAACACACAGTCTCAATGACGAAAATATTAGGAGGACCACGTGGTAATGTGTTAGGCCCAATTCTGTACATCCTATACACAAAAGATATACCAACAACTTCCTTAAGCCTAAGTGGACGGAATTAAGCCCAGGGATTGCTCTAAATATAGCAACATCAATACAAAGCAAAGATTTCACAGTAAAATTCTGGTCGATAGCATTGTTCTTGAACAAATCAAATTAAAATCTCTTTGTTGACAATTTTCTATCCCAAGATATGTTGCATGTTTAAGACGTTCGTGACTATGGACTATAAACTATGATTTGAAGAAATGATTTTTTCAATTTCAATTTTAAGCAGTTCTTGTAAGAAGTCAACATCTTCATTGTCGTTTAAATGGGCTAGTGCACAAAATCAGTTTCTAAATTTAATCCCATAATAGAGATAATTTAAGACATGCTTTTATAATAAATGCGTGTTATTTTTACGTCTTCTCGGAGAACCAGTGATATATATAGCGCTTTTAAATATATTAGCATCTTGATTCGAGACAAAACCAATAGACTTTCCTTCTGTACATTCCTTCCAAGCCAGCCAAATATGAAATCAAATGTGGTGGATTTTAGGATAAAATCCTACAACTTTGTTTTAACCAAAGAATGTTCTCTATGGACTTTATACGAGTTCTTAATGCTTTGCCTAATTCTTATACCGCTTGCACAGTATTTTGCAGGTTTTGTAGTTATTACCTTTTGCAGTTATTAAAATTTTTGAGCCGGAGGCAAAGAAGTGTTTTGTTGTACTGCTGAATTAAAAAGATCGTTGTGTGATAAGTGCAATATTATTGGCATCTGTGGTGTTATCCAGCGATGGGTTTTTAGATCCTACATTTGAGCTAAGCCTAAATAGATGAGAATAAGTTACAGATGGAAGTCTGTCTAACGCCTAAATTGCTTTCAATCCTTAACATCCAATAATACTGCACTTCCCATGGCTCTTAATAGACTACGCATATGAGATCACCTTACACGAAGGAAAGACACTTACAGTTACTTTTATTCGGCAAAGGTATTGGAAAATTTAAGGTCCATCTTGCAATGGCTAGTGTAACTCCGACATGACTATTTACGAATGCTGGTGTAGGTTGTGCTGGATCCTTCCAACTTCGGTGGTCACCAGGTCGAGGTCGCAAAAGTTATAAGGATTAACCTAGCAGTATTTATATGATTTACAATCACAAATAAGTCGAAAGTGATTTGTCATCCCTTTTCTTGAGGATCCATATGAAAAAAAAAACGAATCACCGAGCGCGTGTCTCTTCAGATGACACCAAGTACCAAAAAATAGTTTGGAGATCAAAGCCTTTTAAACCCATTTGTCATTTTCGGCTCTCACGGTTTGACATTTGCTTCAAATTTAGCCACACGGGCGATTAAGAGCAGATGAAATCCGATAATTTGCTCCATACGTGTCATATCTAAAAATATTTACCTGGATGACCTAATGACAGGAGCTGATGACAAAGACAAATCCCAACATTTGGTCTTTCGAGCCGGGTTTTTCCGATAATCATCCACATAACTACACAATACCATGTCTCTTACAATACAAATCGAAAAATGTACCCGGAAATCAACGCTGCTAAGCGGCAACTTTTGACATTACACCAGGAATCATTGTTGCAAAGGTGAAGTTATTACCACGTTTTTTCATATATACGAAAGGGCCCAGCCTAATAGCGAAATTCAAGTTTTCCGCAATATTACCAACAGCTATCGCCAATGTAATCAACGTGCCAGGCATAGTCGTGTCATGCAGAGTACTGTTGGATTGTGACTTCCAGATCAGCAAGTTTATGCGGATTTTGATAATTAGAGCAAATTAATGATTAGGAACTCTTGCTAACGGAAGAAGAAACGTTTTGCGAGAATTACTTTAAACAAAAACTGAAAAAGGATGCTGAAGGACCATTCATAGTGAGACTGCTAATTGAAACCACTCCACTTGGTCCGAGTCAATTAACTTGAGCAGGGAAGAGCTTTTCGAGACGGTGCAAATTATGTGTCGATTCGAACAAAGTCAATTTTATGAACACGGCTTATGAGCATTACGCCAACAAAGAGAGGTTTACTCGACTAGCAGTTGCGAATCATTTAACCCGTTTTTGAATGAGCCTAATCTACTACGCGTTTGAAAGAGGCTGCAGTACAGTTTAGATCCATACTCAACAAAATACCCGATAATTGTTCATCCCAAATCCAGAATCGCTTGAAATCTCCTAATCCCCCGTGACAAACATCTTAACCACAAACATGCTGGTCTCTAGTGCTCTCATTCCAAATGACAAATGATCAGGCCTCTAACTAACATAACCAATTTTATCCCACCACATTTTGAAGGGTTGTGGGAAACTGCGATCAAATATACAAAGTTTCATATTAAGAGGGAGATAGGAGACCATATATTAATCCTTGATACATACACTCCGTCACCATTTTGATTGGACCCCAACAATCAAGGCCGCTCATGACCAATGGCAAATGGTACAATAAATCGGTTCTGGAAGAGATGGCACCTCTCTTTAGCAGCGGTCGAAATGGAGAACAACAATCTACCAGTCAATCAATGGTCGCTTGGTAAAATCATTAAAGCTCACCCGGGTTTTGATGGTCAGGTCAGAGTAGTTACTCCGAAAACTCAACACAACGAAATCAAAAGGCCCACACACAGATTTTGCCAGATTGTCCAATTTCTCCGTAGTGCTGAACCGTAGTGTGTAATTGCGCGATCCGGCTCAAAGGACCATGTATAATTTTCACTCTATTAAATTGTCCTATATAGATCCATAGGTCGCTTCCCACTTTCCCTCGCAAATTTTAAGATGCGTCAATTTGACAAACTACCGTAGTCATTTCGTCAAAAGTTTTTTCGATTGATTTAACTACTGATTCCCAAAGTCCACCGCTATGTAGAGCTCTTGGTGGTATATAATGCCATTGTGTGCCATCCTTTGCAAGCTTATTGTGCTTGAGTTTTGAAGCTACTATGAAATTGGAACCACACTCACTATAAAAGTCCGTGTAAAAACATCGGCGTGCTGTGAAACGTTTGAATACTGCTATTAAACCTCCTGATGACAAATCACTTACTACTTCTCTGGCTTCTATGTGACTGGCAAATCATATGAACACTGCTAAGTTAATCCTTATAGCTTTTGCGACCTCGACCTGGTCACCACCGAAGTTGGAAGGATCCAGCATCTACACTAGTATACGTAAATAATCATGTCGGAGTTACACTAGCCATTGAAAGATGGACCTAAAATTTTCTAATACCTTTGCCGAATACAAGCTGCTGTAAGTGTCTTTCTTACGTGTAAGGTCATCTCATGTGCGTAGTCTATTAAAAGCAATGGGAAGTGAAGTTTTATTTGACGTTACGGATTAAAAGCAATTTAGGCGTTAGACAGACTTCCATATTTTTGTACCTCAAAAATAACGACCTACATAGAGAGTTTAAAATGAATCTTGTTTCAATTAAATTCCAGAAAAAGGCAAAGAGGCACAAAGGAAGACTCCACCCACATGTGAATACCAATGCAATACCCAAATTACATTTCTGCATGTCCGCCATATTATATTTACGTCATCACGCGCGAGAACTGTCAGAATTCGAATGAAAATTGAAAAATACTGTACTTTGACTCGAAAAAAACGAAAACTGCAACATCGCAAATTGAAACTGCGCAAACAGAGGTATTGCTGTATACGTGTATGCTTCTATAACCATATGTGTTATGTGTGTTTTGTAATCTTATTTAGTTAAATTATGAGGTTGTGAAGTTTGAATGAAATAAATCTACGCGACGAGATTGCAGTATATGCGCGTACATATTTATGATATCCCACAGTAAGTTGATGTGTCGCGATCGCGAGTAATATCAACACGTGGTTTATGTTTTTTCCGTTTTTTCCATTTTTTTTTTTTTTTTAAATTTATTACGAAATAGTTTTGTAATTAATCAAGTTTCACTTCCGATTTCAAATACTTTTGTAGTTTTTGTTGCTGTTTTTTAAGTTTAAATACCAAATGTATACGTAACACAATTACTATGCTTGTTATTTATGTTGTTGTTGTTCGTGTGTTATTATTTTTCTTGAGAATGAAATATTTTTAAGATGAATAAAGAAATACATTTATACGAGTATATATAAATTCAAGAAGTTACCTTGAAAAGAGCCCGTGATATTGTTATTATTAAAAACTATATAGTTTTACTGTTTTTGAATGTAGAAAGAAAAAAAAACTTCCCTCACTTCTGATCAAGGTGAAATGTTCGTCGCTGTTATTTTTGTTCTTGTGTATAACACCGAAGGTCATAAAATTTGCTTTAGTTACAATATACTGTGAAATGGTTGAGAAAACCGATCCAAGTGTTTTTTTATTTTTAATATAAAACGCGACGCCAAACAAGGCTCTAAAATATAAGACATCAATAATCTGCATCCTTTTTCTTTTATTTTATAATTCATTCGCAAACAAAAAAAAAAATTCTTAGAAATGAGGATATCTTTTTTTTAATATAAAAAAAAAATTCTCATAGTTTAATTTTGCTTCGAAGGTAAATTCTTGGTTTTGGATTTATTTGTACTGCCGCATATCAATTAATCATGGTAAATTATTGTTATTATATAGTTTAGTAGTTTTAAGATTTGCTTTTGTTTTATTAACATTTTTCTCTCAATAGATCAAACAAAAAAAAAAAAAAAAGAAGCCACAAGAAGAATTGATGAAGAAATTTTTTTTCCTCGACTATATATAAAAGATTTAGAACGGTACAAAAAAAAAATTCCAACCATTTGTGAGGTTTGCCAAAATATTTTTGCGCTTTTCGTTTAAAGTTTTGTGTGTCTGGCTCAGGGCGTTTTAAGATTTTTGCGGAATGAAATATATTTTCATCGCTTTACAAGAAATTGTGTTTTGTTTTTCAAATTTGATTAGTTAAAGCAAGTTAAAAGTGACGTTGATTTAAGGACATTCACCGATTTATAACGTAAATTTATTATTCTTTAACTGTTTTTTAATTATGTTAACTAGTTTTAGAGAAACAAAATTTTCCCGCCATTTTAACGTTAAATTCAAACACGTGGTATTTTTAATTTAAAAACGTCTATGAAAAACGATTTAAAGGGCCATTGCTGATCTTTACTGAATCATTGGGCTCCAATATTTTAGGCCCAAAAATATTTCCTGAAAAATTTCCAAATAATCTGCACAAAAATGTCAAGCGAAAACCAAAACGAAAATGACAAAGATAAAATTTCACTTTACCTTAGCGAAATTACCTTTAATTCCCTCATATAGATGGCGATGCAGAATAAAATTTGAAGCATCAAAATAAATTGAACTGTCATAAAAATTAACAACGAATAATATATCGTTAAATGTATAAAATACACAGCAATATGCTGGAGTTGATACAAGTGCCACAAGGTGATGAAACTGAAAATTTCGAAATTCAAAATTTTGACAAAAATGATTTACACCAAAGGTACCGGTCAAATTTACTAAATGAGCCTATATATGTATATGTTCCACACGTCAATGGCAACCCAAGTAACCAAAACTCTTTATAAAAGACTCGATATAAGTTCCACTTATAAATCAAGGTTTTACCTTGCAAATTGCCACCATTATCGTTTTCATATTGTTGAGTAACGAATTTAATAATAGACAGATAAAAAAATAAAGCGAAATATTTATTCTGGGAATAAAGTGGCTAACAACTGTATATAGGCCTTGCAATAATATTCAGAAACGACCAATGTGCTTTATTGTATTTTCACCAATTAACCAAATAAATTACAGCTAAATAAGGTGAGTGGAACCTAATTATAAATTTTTTGAAGGACTTCATATAAGTTCTACTCACAAATCAATAATGTCTCCAAATAAACCAATTCCAGCTATATGGGACTGTTCACACCAACCGCGAATTACGAAATGCGAATAAGCTATTTTTAGAATATTATGACATAAAAAAAAATTAAATACAAAATGCTTTTATATTTATGATACTCTTACATAAAAATACTTAATTTTAAACTAAATTTCTTCAAAAAAAAGTTCAAAATAATGAAAAAAAGGAAATTCGTATTTAATATGTCATAAACCAAAAATTCGTTGGTGTAAAAATTACTTTCCACTCGCGTTCCACACAATTTCACTAGCACGAATTTTGGCATTCGTATTAACTTTTCAAATCACAATTCAAATTCTATTTATTTGTTTGTAATATCGTAAAAAATATTTTACCTAAATATTTTATCTTTATTTTTGATTATGACCATTGCAAATAGAACTTCATTTGTTTTTTAAATGTCCAAAATAAATAGATGTTGACATAAAAATTCGCTCGAGTTTAGTGTGCATCGAATTTGCGAATTCGCGTATGGAATATATTTGCAATTCGCGATTCGCGTTCGGTGTGAACAGTCTCTATAAGTTTTGTGGAACCTAATTTAAAAAAAAAATCAAATACTCTAAAATCAGGCAGGCGTGCAATAAAGTTATGACGTTTAATTACTTCATGTAAGTTCTTCTCATATATTTAGAACACCTGGCAAATTGCCACCTTTATCGCTGACATCTGGTTTAGTAACGAATTTAATAACGCACAGATAAGAAAAATAAAGCGAAAATTTAAATATCTGTCACTGTATATACCCTTTTCTGCAAATAAAATGGCTTCTACTATATATAGGTCTTGCAATAATATTCAGAAGCAACAGATTATCTTTATATTCTACCATAAATAAACCAATTCCATCCAAATAAGGTTTGTGGAATCTAATTTAACAAAAAAATCGTATTCTCGAAAACTAAAAATGGGTGCAACAAAGTTTAACAGACAATAACTTTTTTACCTAAAATATGTTCTAACAACAACGTGTTTGTTCGCGTTGGGTTTCATATTCCACCTGACATATCACATTGAATATTATTTAATATTTTAATGCTTCATTAATCTATTTGTATTTTCACGTGCATCATCTGTTATTTTTAGCAATCTTAAATTTAGAAATGTAAGAAATAACATAAAAATATTTCGATTCGTTAAAAACTTTTTAAAAAGTCACCATTTATTTTTTGTAAAATACCACGGTTGTAGTATTTCTATCTGAGAAAAAAAAATATTGGAAAATTAAATTTTTGCACATTTTAACCTGCACTTAGTGAACATGAGTAAATGTTGGTTTTATTTTTTGAAGGACTATTGCTTTTTGTATAGGTATACTTTTAATCAAGACTGCTTAAATATTTGATACAGAAAAATCTATGTGGGACGTGTAGATAGGAACCAAAGTAAGAAACAGGTTCCACAAATAAAAAAGTTTACTAAGCCATTTCAAATCATTGTTTAACGTAATGCCAAAAGTAAAGACTTATTTCTAATTTGTTGACTTATTTGTTTTGGAAAAAAAGCTAGAAATTAAGACAGGTTCCACTAATACTTTTTTAATTTAAAACGAAAGTTTATCTTTTTGAGTTCAGTTTGGAAAAGTCTGCCAAAGTGGTCGTACATTTGCAGTAAAAGTCTGTTGCAACTGGTCGATGATTAGCCATTTTTTTGGCTTAAACTGTGGTTCCAACATGACGGCGCTGCGTAATGGTAGCAATAATTATCCTTCCGGTTATTAAAATTCTGATTTTCACCAGCAGAAGCGAATGTTTTATGAATTTTATAAAACAACTTGGACCAAAATTTATGTTGCATTTGCACTGCGACCAATATTCAGAATCCTGGAGAAGAAGATATTTGGTGAGTCACCGTAAACCAGATTTTAAATGTGATTGGATGCTTAAATGTGCTTAGAGGGGCTACGTTTAATATGTGTTGAACTTCTGTTTCTAATGAATGTTTTTTCTAAAATTACGTCAGGCCATCATTTTTCTAGCTCACATTAAGCGTATATGGCTTTAATTCTTTAGCTGCAAGAGAAACAATTTCAACACAATTGAAGTTATCCTATAATTAAGGCACTGTCATATCTGGATTCGACTCCATTTTATCCAAAATTAGGCTGTGAAATTATTTTAACATTCGGATGCACTAAATTTTTGGGGAGCTCAGGTTCGGTATCTATAATTAATAAGATTTTGAAAGGAATAGCTTGCTTGTATAATAGCAAAACCTGGTGGGATAAAAGAAGTCATAAATATACAGATACAGAAACCAAGATAAAGGAACTGCATGTTTTCGTAAATAAGTGCCTTCGGCGAATATTGAAGTTCTTTTAAAGCTTTTGGATATTGATATCGAAATAAAGAAACAGAAATGAAGATAGATTGGTCGTACGGAATAGAAACCACCATTAAGGATCAGACACACTAGGCGCGTCGCGTCAATTTCCGAACAATCCACTCTGCCGGACGATATTCTCTTATGTCGAGAGCTTTTGATTAAAATCTGAACACTCATTAAAATCTGAACAACCAATTCGCGTTTTATAGCAACATGTATGCATATTGATAATTTTGTGTCTTTGCCATATTTTTATTCGAAAATAATTTATGAAAATGTACAAATATTTTGTAGCAATTATTATGCTTATATCGAGAGCTTTTGATTAAAATGTCACTCATTAAAATCGGACTACTATTTCGCGTTTTATAGCAAAATGTATGCATATTGATAATTTTGTGGGGAAACCCTTTGCCTTATTTTTATGATCTAAAATAATTTATGAAAATGTACAAATATTTTGCAGCATTAATTATGCTTATATAGGGAGCTTTTGATTAAAATATCACTCATTAAAATCTGAACACTATTTTGCGTTTTATAGCAACATGTATTCATATTGATAATTTTGTGGGCTAACCTCTCGCCTCATTTTTACGCTCAAAAATAGTTTATGAAAATGTACAAATATTTTGCAACATAAATTATGCTTATATCGAGAGCTTTCGATTAAAATATCACTCTTTAAAACCTGAACACTATTTCGTGTTTTATAGCAAAATGTATGCATATTGATAATTTTGTGGGCTAACCCCTTGTCTTATTTTTATGCTTGAAAACAGTTTATGAAAATGTGTAAATATTTTGCAGCATTAGTTATGCTTATATCGAGAGCTTTTGATTAAAATATCACTCATTAAAATCGGACCACTATTTCGCGTTTTATAGCAAGATGTATGCATATTGACAATTTTGTGGTCAAATCCCTTGCCTTATTTTTATGTTTGAAAATAATTTATGAAAATGTACAAATATTTTGCAACATAAATTATGCTTATATCGAGAGCTTTCGATTAAAATATCACTCATTAAAATCTAAACACTATTTCGCGTTTTATAGCAAAATGTATGCATCTTGATAATTTTGTGGGGTAACCCCTTGTCTTATTTTTATGCTCGGAAATAGTTTATGAAAATGTACAAATATTTTGCAGCATTAATTATGCTTATATCGAGAGCTTTGGATTAAAATTTCACTCATTAAAATCTGAACACTATTTCGCGTTTTATAGCAAAATGTATATTGATAATTTGTGGGCTAACCCCTTGCCTTACTTTTATGCTCGAAAATAATTTAGAAAAATCTACAAATATTTTGCAGCATCTTATATCGAGAGCTTTCGATTAAAATATCACTCATTAAAATTTGATCACTATTTTGCGTTTTATAGCAAAATGTATGCATATTGATAATTTTGTGGACTAACTCCTTGCCTTATTTTTATGCTCGAAAATAGTTTATGAAAATGTACAAATATTTTGCAGCATTAATTCTGCTTAAATCGAGAGCTTTTGATTAAAATATCACTCATTAAAATCTGAACACTATTTCGCGTTTTATAGCCAAATGTATGCATATTGACAGTTTTGTGGGCTAACCCTTTAGCTTGTTTTTATGCTGAAAAATAGTTTATGAACATGTACAAATATTTTGTATTAGTTATGCTTAAATCGAGAGCTTTTGATTTAAATATCACTCATTAAAATCTGAACATTATTTCTCGTTTTATAGCAAAATGGATGCATATTGATAATTTTGTGGGCTAACCTCTCCCCTTATTTTTATGTTCGAAAATAATTTATGAAAATGTACAATAATTTTGCAGCATTAAATATGCTTATATCGAGAGCTTTTGATTAAAATAACACTCATTTAAATCTGAACACTATTTCGCGTTTTATAGCAAAATGGATGCATATTGATAATTTTGTGGGCTAACTCCTTGCCTTATTTTTATGCTCGAAAATAGTTTATGAAAATGTACAAATATTTTGCAGCATTATTTATGCTTATATTGAGAGCTTTGGATTAAAATATCACTCATTAAAATCGGACCACTTTTTCGTGTTTTCCGGCAGTGCGGATAGTTTTAAAATTGAAGCGACGCGCCTGTTGTGTCCGATCCTTAAGTGATATACCAAGGATGTCATTGTACTGGAACAAGCATTGGAAAAGGAAATTTGGAAGACCAGTCACATTATCATGCAGTAAAGTAAATTTTCGAATCAGAAACCTCAATGAAAATTCAATGAATTAGAATCCACACAAAATCCAAAATTCGTCCAGTCTAAAATTTCAATATATAATATACATTTAATTAAAATTCCAAGCCGCGTTACTAATAATGCGAACCATGAGAAATTTTAATTTTTTTTATATTATATGTATCATATATTAAAAGACCGCAGACACCTAAGATTGGTGCAAGTATACTAGTTAAAAAAAAAAAACAGAATTCCAAGAAGCAAAAAAAAAACGATTTAATTTAAATTTGAGGCGAAGAAAACACATAAAAATTTAAATCTCATCAAACATAAGACCGCGCAAGCGATGGCGCCACAAAAAAAGTTCATTCACCGTTATATATAAATTTAATGTATGTAAGTGCGCACGATGGATAAGAGCGGAAAATCGTTGCAACACATTTTTCCACAATTTAATAATAAACTTAAAAAAAAATTTTATCTAAATTAATTTAACTATTTTAATAAATAGTTTTGTGCAGAATTTTGGATAACCG
This sequence comes from Tipula confusa, assembly GCA_963556175.1. Taxonomy (NCBI): domain Eukaryota; kingdom Metazoa; phylum Arthropoda; class Insecta; order Diptera; family Tipulidae; genus Tipula; species Tipula confusa. Next base: position 173,022,718 of record OY744476.1, on the reverse strand, counting down.
TAAAAAAACGCCATAAGATAAATGAAAGAATGTTGTGTCATTAATTTTTTTTTTCGTTTTCTGCACGACATTTTTACTTCTTATTAGTTCGCTCTTTTAAAAATTTACATTATTACGATGTGCGCGCTCTTGGAAAATACAGAGAAATAAGAAATGACAAGAATGATGGAATCGGACGAGTGCTTATATACATATACGAAATGGTAAAAGATTAAAAGATGATCTTAAAGACGAAAATGACACATCACATATTCTAATGATCATTAGAATTTTTTTTTAATTTTATTTTTAAATCAAGGAAGGAAGTAAAATATATTAAATTTCATTATATATACATAGTTCAGACTAATGATTCATGTATTTATGTAAACGATATATAAATTGGTAACAGATACATGATTAATAATGTTTGTTTCGAGAAACGGCTATTCATCGATTATATATGCGGATTTTAATTTTAAATGTCTTTATATACTTCGATATCCTGATATAATTAATTGTTTTTCCGATGAAATTTTATTAGTCAAGTAGATGATTGAAATAGTTCGACTTGTCTTATACCTATATACTATATTACTGTCTGACACCATTTTGTAAAAAAATGTCATTCAATCATAAATATGTATAGGGGCTTGGACTGTCAAATAACTAGACATTATACGAAATTCATCAAATCAATATTGAAATAAATTAACTAATTTAAAAACCCGGATTACACAATCAACGACAAAATGGCGTCTTTGATATAACGACACTATATCTTTATAAAATCTTTTATAATCGAGTGAAAAAAATACTTTATCTAAAATATTTTGTTTTAATCATTAATCACAATAATTCATTAATCAACCGATATATGTATAACGCACCAATTAATTCGAAGTCATTATTTAATGTGGTAACAAAAAATGTTTAGCCGAGATTTAGGGCGAATGATTATTGCAAATTACTATATTTATATATGGTCGTGGGAGTGTCTGTTTTACTTTTCACCAAAGATGTTATCGTATATTTTAGCCAATGTAACTAAATTCGAGTACGAAACACTTTCCCATACTGATAAAATTTTGTGATTTATTTACTGTCAATACGGCTAGAAAAGGAAACAAAAGTAAATTTTAAATTCTTATTCACTTAGTCGTGCCACCTGTCACTTAAAGCGACCGTTAAATTTTAGTATTTTCTTAGTCGATTTGAAGTAACCATCGTAACTCAACGTGACAGAAATGGAATTCACTAAGTCATATAAAAAGTTAAGTGGTAGCCTAAAATACATAAATACATAGAAAGGATATTCGTCCTGTCACGCCACTTCGATCGACTAAAGGAATACTGATTTTTACTTAAACCAAATAATAAAATTCTACAATGAACAGTTAAATCAAAAATAAACAACATACAAGTTTAATCTGAAACTGAACGATTGATTTTAATGCACAATACTGATCCAATACATCACATTACCAAATTAGACTACTGTTACGTGTGTTATTGCATAATATATGAATATGCGTGGGACAACCTTTGCTTGATAAAAATCTGTAATCGATTAATTTCAATTTGATGTAAAACTTAACGAATATTAAAAGGAGTTTGGTTTAAGTCACTAAATTATCTAACAAATAGATTGTATAAATTCTACATGAACTGGTATTAAAGAGCAAATAATACAAAATTTATAGAAACTGAACGATTGAATAAAACATTAAACTGAACGAATTGTGATTAATCATAATTTGATCCAAAACTGAACGAATATCAATAAAAGATAAGATTAAACAAAAAAATAAACTAACAGTTAAACGAATACAAAGAACTAATCAATTGATGTTAATCTTGAAGCGAAAGTTAGTCCAAAACTGAACGAAGATATTCATATACTAAATTCATAAAATCATTCAAATTCAAATTAAATGAATATAGTCTTAAACTGAACGAATGTGAAATATGGATTTAGTATCTTTTTTACACTAAACTATTATTTCATCAATCAAAATTTAGTCCAAAAACTGAACGAACCGCGTGAAACTGTTACTATCGGTAGTATCACAAAAAATATCAAATTGAACGAATTTATTTTTAAACTGAACGAAACTGATAACATTTTATAATTTTAGATGATTTATAAACTACATTTTTTAATCGATTAATTAACATATAATCGAAAACTGAACGAATATTAAACGAATTGGGATTAAAATTAGATTGCTTCAAAAATCTATAAAAAGTATAAGAAATCAAGTAACTTTTTTGACGTTTAGATTCAGTTAAAACTGGTAAATTCTAGATGACCTTAAAAAGTATGTTTTAACGTCTACTAAATCGTTGCTATATCATATTACAATTTTTAACGATAATATTTTTTAACCGTAAGATGGAGATATTCGTTTAGTTTTCTCAATTCGCTTAAGAAGGTTAGTATTACTTATGTTTGTAAGGAATTTCGATTTTATAGGATTAACATTATTTGCAGAGTTAGGTTTTATAAGTTCAATTTTATTTTAAAACTGAACGAATATAAACTAAATTCAAGTTAAGCGGAAATAGCTAATATTTAACGAAAATTTAACACATAGTTACGTTTATCGACCTCTTATTAAACTAAGTAATTAACTTAAATCTGTTGAAGTTTTTCTGGATATTCGTTCAGTTTTCTATGTGTTTGGTAGAAGTTTATTATAACAAACCAAGTAAGTTTTAAACTAAACGAACGTTAATAACAATTTGGCTTAAGTTTATACTTTTATGAATATTTGTTAAAGTTTTTGTAATCCGGTGATATGTAAGATTTATAGAAATTGAACGATTCAATAAAACCCTAAACTGAACGAATTGTGATCAATCATAATTTGGTCCAAAACTGAACGAATATCAATAAAAGATAAGATTAAACAAAAAAATAAAGTAACAGTTAAACGGATACAAAGAACTAATCAATTGATGTTACATTTGAATCAAAAGTTTGTCCAAAACTGAACGAAGATATTCATATACTAAATTTATAAATTTGTCTAAAACTATGTTGAACTTAGTAAAATTAACCTAATGTTAGATTAAAATTCAGCTTAAACGAATATAATCTTAAACTGAACGAATGTGAAATATGAATTTAATCTTTTTTACACTAAAATATTATTTGATCAATCAAAATTTAGTTCGAAAACTGAACGAACCCCGTGAAACTATTACTATCGGTAATATTACAAAAAAAAATCAATTTGAACGAATTTATTTTTAAACTGAACGAAACGACGAAACTGATAAAATTTTATAATTTTAGATGATTTACAAACTGCATTTTTTAATCGAATAAATAACATATAATCCAAAACTGAACGAATATTAAACGAATTGGGATTAAAAATAGATTACTTCAAAAAGCTATAAAAAGTCTTAGAAATCAAATAACTTTTTTGACGTTTAGATTCAGTTAAAACTGGTAAATTCTAGATAACCTTAAAAAGTAAGTTTTCACGTCTATTAAACCGTTGCTATATTATATTAAAATTTTTAACGATAATATTTTATAACCGTAAGATGGATTTTTATTTGTATAGATATTCGTTTAGTTTTCTCAATTCGCTTAAGAAGGTTATTATTACTTATCGAATTTCGATTTTATAGGATTAAAATTATTTGCAGAGTTAGGTTTTATTAGTCCAATTTTATTTTAAAACTGAACGAATCTAAACTAAATTCAAGTTAAGCGGAAACAGCTTATAGTTAACGAAAATTGAATATATATTTAGGTTTTTCGTCCTCTTATTAAAGTCCTCTTTTCGTCCTCTAAGTAGTTAACTTAAATCTGTGCAAGTTTTTCTGGATATTCGTTCAGTTTTCTATGAGTTTGGTAGAAGTTTATTATATCAAACCAAGTAAGTTTTAAACTAAACGAACATTAAGAACAGTTTGGCTTAAGTTTAAACTTTTATGAATATTTGTTAAATTTGTTGTAATCTAGTGATATGTAAGTTATGAAGGCATCGGCACAATAACTAAAATTAATTTTACATCTGTCGAATTTTAGAATTTTCAAATCTTCGTTGAGTAAACGTAAACTTAGTTAACGTAAATACCGTTTTGTCTGCCTAATACATCTGAAGAAACAACTTTAACATCAAAAAAGGTTTCCTAAAGAACGAGGTTAACTAATGAAGCTATTGGAATTCTCCAAGCTTCGTTTCAACCTTTTTGAGCAAAATCATATAATTTAATAATTTATGTACCAAATAGCAGAACTGTATAAATTTGCACAAATTTGTTGCACTGCTATTTGGTGCATAAATTATACACCTCACCTAAAAAGTTTAAGTAACCAACAATTTTTAAAATTTTTTAGTTCATCCAACGTTTTAATGAGATAAAATTACTAAATTTCTAGCAATTGGCAATATTGTAATATCTTAATGGAAAAACTTTGAAAAAAATGATTAAACAGTTATTAAAATTTGTATCACGCTGTTGGTTAACTTTTAAAGAGTTTAGAAACTGCAAAAATATGCATTTTTTCCTAACTTATTTCTCTATTCGCAAAGATCGGTATGCATTTTCAGGCTTAGTTTTTACTATTTTGAGCAAAACCATAATTAGATAATATATGTACCAAATAGCAAAGCTGTAAACATTTAAACACAATTATCCACTTTCCCTAAAAAGTTTAAGTAACCGACGGTTTTTGTAATGTTTTAGATCATCCTGCGTGTGGATGAGTTGAATTTTCTAGACTTCTAACAATCGGCAACATAGTAAAAACTTAAAAAATTGTTTCATACTGCGGTTTAATTTTTGAAGAGTCCAAAAACTACAAAACATTAAAAAAAAGTTCCAATCTCAATTATCCTCTAGCATAAATCAGAATAAACTTAAAGACTTAGTTTCAACTATTTTGAGCAACATCAATTACATAATTAATGTACCAAATAGCAAATTTAATCAAATTTAAACAAAATTTAAGTCTCCGACGGTTATTATACATTTTTAGATCATCCTGCATTTTAATGAGGTGAAATTTCTAGATTTCTAGCTCTGTGAGTCATTCAACTCATTTTTCTTATCCTAAATTCCTAACTAAAAATAAAAAATAAAAAAATATGTACTTTTTTTTTGCGCAAATAACTATTTAATAACCACCCGTTACAAAATAACAAAAAAAAACAAATTCAGCAAAACAAAAGAGAACACACATTCCGAAAATAATTTCAAAACATAATTTCTCAATATTTTTCACGATAGTATCGCGACACTTTACGTCTAATGTCGCGCAAGTATCATAACACAAAAAATACAAATCATAATATAAAAATGAGACAATACAAATTTTTTACTATATATCTCTTTCTATATAAACGTCTTTTTATATAAGAATATAAGTGTATTGAATAGTTTATTCATGTATTGGGGTATGGTGAGAGAAAACCGATTTATTAATGACGCTTTATATACTAACTTACGATAACATTGCAAATGTATAAGTTCGTTTGCAATACACTGAATTTTGTATATGTATATGACTAGACACTGACAAAAATGTGATAAATGCCTACAAATAAAATAGGCAATAATACATTGAAAGAATTTTTAGGGTGTGTGTGCGTGTGTATACAAAATAAAATACATGAATAAAAAAAAAATATTCCATGTTGAAAGGTTTGGATAAATTTTTTTTTTTCAATTTTAATTTATTCCCATGAATCGAATTTCTAAGAAATATTTTTTTGTGACACAACACAACGCATAGCGGCATTATTTTTTTGTGTAAGAAAAATGTTTTTTTTTTTTTAAAGATATAAATTAATGTGTATTTGAAATGTAGAAATAAATATGTAGTCGTAGTTTTATTTTGTATTATATATTAGAAGAGTTTTGAAATTGAATTTTTTGAAAAGAACGCATTCTTGGAGTTTTTTTTTTGTTATTAGATGTATGTTAGGCACTATATGTACAAAATGATGAAGACGGCAAGAAGACGGATTGGAATTGAATATAATTCTTAATTAGAATAGTTCTGAGTTATGTGCGGTAAGTAAACGTGTATAATCTAGAATGGTTACAGGTTTATGAATACACAAAATAGAAAAAAAAGAGAAAGAGACGAGAGAAAGAGAATGAACTAACGGAGTGCAATGTGCATTTATAGGTTAGAATATAGTTTTTGGAAACAATAGAATATGCAAATACGTAGTTTCCTATTCCAAACAAGTAGTTTACACCCAAATTCACCCTATTTTCTGTAATGCGATCATCATTTTGTTTTATTAATATACATATATATGTATGAACAATGAAAGAGAGCTATAAGTGAGAGGCAAAATATCTTGTTAGTATATTAGATACTTTCGTGATACTAGCCTATAATTAAACTATATTGGGAAAGAAATTATTTATTAGGTACTATATAAAATATTTCGAATATATAATAATCGGCTTTAAAGGGACAAGCTAACAAATAAGTAAACATATCTAGTTCTAGTATATTGTTCCAGTATAACAGTTTTTATCAATTTAAAATATTATACATTTATAACAAAGTTTTGTTCATAAAGTTCTTATTAAGTATTTTAATAAAGTATAACAGTTATATGTTTCAATGAATATTTTATTGACAAAATATGTGTGTCTAATCTTTTTTTTTATCAAAACAAATTGCAGTCCAATATTGTGACATTTCTGTAAAGCACATGGTGATTCGTTAGTAGTAATTAATTGCAAGTCAATTCTTAAATTCAAAAGGTTGAGTTCTTAAGTTTTTGCTCCGCCAAATCATTTACAGTAGTCATAGTGTATTTAAAACTAAAGTGGTTTAGTATAACAGTTTTTATTAATTATATATTTATTTTATAATATGAAATTTTAGTTCCTAACGTTCGTGGTTATATTTTCTGGAGTATAACAGTTTTTCCTTTCAATGAATATCTAAAGGATTTTGACAGACTACTTTGGAAAAAAATAAATACAATTACAAAATATGTCTGATTTTATGCACTTTTATCAAAACAAATGCACATGGTGTCTCGATAGAATATACATTTAGCTTATAAAGTAATAAACATATTTTAAATCTTTATTGCTTGAGTTTTACTCAAATATGTATTTAGTTTTTCAATAGTTGAATAATTTATTCCAGTTTTATAGGACTAGATAAGTATATTAAATTTCTACTAAACTGATAAGTTCAAAACGTAAGTTGTTATACTAAATGGATTTAGAATAACAGTTTTTATTGAGTTTTTTTATTGAAATTTTAGTTAAAACGTGATTAAAAAGTATATGAATGGAGTATAACAGTTTTACTTTTCAATAAATATCTAATTGACTTAGGGTCAAACGATTTATGAATCAAAACTAATTTCACAACCATATTGTAACATTTTAAAAGCACATGGTGACCTATTAAAGTGGTACATAATTTATTTCGTGCCAATACTCGTTTAGCTTATAAATTAATCAAAATATTTCAGAGTATTACAAAGTAGGCAACTAATTAAAATGTTCAAAAAAAGATTTGTCAATTCAATGACAGAATCTTTTATACTATGTTATTTTAGGTTGTAACGTGTTGTGACATTTCTGTAAGCCACGTGGTGACCAATAGTAGTAGTTTATTGCTGATCAACAAGTAATACTTGTTTTTTACTAGTATACTCGGTATAATGAAAGAAATATGTCGAGTTAACGGAATATTATTACAGTTTTGTTAATTATCTTTACTGTTTATCGAGACTATACTTTTTAAATATTTTAACTAAATCAAGTTAAATAAAGTTTAAATCTATCCGTTTCTAACAGTTTTAATATAACAGTTTTATTGCCACTTTTTGGAGTCTGAAGATTTAGAACCTCTAAACAGAATAACAGTAAATTTAAATTTAAGGCTAGCTAATTATTGTATTAGTCAATGGAATTTATAACAGTTTTGTTATTCTTATTTTTTAAATACAATTTTAACATTACGCGTTATGCAACAGACCACTTTCATGACTGTGAAATAGGCAAATATCAATGTCTCGTTTATAGTTTTGTGTATTTTTTACAAAAAATTGCTCATTTCGACTGATACTAGCATATAAAAAAATATGTTCAGTAAACGGAATATTATTACAGTTTTGTTAATGGTCTTTATTGCTTATTGAGACTACTTTAAGAAATGTTTTGACTAAATCTAGAGCAATCTATGCATTGAGGCTGTAAAATATAATAATTTTAAAGGTTAGTAAGGTTTAAATATATTCGTTTCTAACAGTTTTAACATAACAGTTAATATAACAGTTTTAGTGCCACTTTTTGAACTACAATTTTAACATTATGTGTTATGTAATAGGCCACTTTCATGACTGTGGTATAATAGGCAAATATCGATAGTTTCATTTCGACTGATACTAGTATGTAACAAATTATGTTCAGTGAACGGAATATTAGTACAGTTTTGTTAATAATATTCAATGTTTATTGGAACGACATTCGAAATAAGATGAAAAGATGAAATTTTAACTAAAACAATTAACGGGTAATAAGGTTTGAATGAAATATAGTTTATTCGGGTCTAGTGAAAAAAAATTAACTCAGTTAAATGGATTATTATAAAAGTTGTATTGCATCTTTTTCAATAAATGTGGTATAATTGTTTTTTGAATAATGAATCTTGAGGTTAATTACCCTAAAATAGAGTAACTTTAAGCTCGATGCTGACTAATCAATCAATTAAATTTGTTTTGCTAAATATTGCATACGAAATATTATAGCCAATAGTAATATATTGACAGTTTAATAAATATGGGCGTGTTTTATGTTATCTTATAATATTAGCAATATTTATATATATATATATATATATATATATATATATATATATATATATATATATATATATATATATATATATACATCTATATATATATATATATATATATATATATATATATATATATATATATATATATATATATTATATATATATATATATATATATATATATATATATATATATATATATACAGGATAATTAAAATTAACACTTTCACAATGATTCAATCCAAAAGAATAAAAATGTTTTGGAGTAATATATTGTAGTTATCATTACAATTTATAGTATCTTTTAACAAACGAGGCTTTTTATGTTAAAGTCATATCTATTAGTCTTATTTGCTCCTCAGGTCTTAATAATATTATTTACACTAATATACGAAAATATAACAGTTATAGAAACCCTTGAGTTGTATTAAAAATATCTACTTAATTTATAAGAGATTATTAAAAGCACGTTTGACCTAAACGTTTGACTAAGCCAATATTTTCACTTCATCAGGATGACTTAGTCTTGCAAACATATCTAAATGTTTGTTAAAGTGTTAAGTTTTATATATGTTTCACTGGAAGGTAATACAAGGCTCCGATATATAATGTCCTTTTATCTAGGTCCAGGAATCATTAGTTTGATTTTATCATTACTAATACAATGTTATGGAATACTAAATGTTCTTAAAAGATTTCCATAACTTAAACTAGACTAAATACAAACATATTCAGTATAACAGTTTTTTCCCTAAATTTTTAAATGTATAATGACTTTCCTAATGTTTAGGTGTACATTTAATTCACTTTTAGCTTGGAATCACAACACTTCGCGATATAATATCCTTTTATCTGGTTCTAGAAACAATCAGGTTTCAGAAAAGATTTACTTTCTTTAATGGAGATAAAAGCATGTTTAGTATAACAGTTTTTACTATAAACATTTAACTTAGCAAATATATTTTAGTTAGTCCTAAAAACACATACAAATGTTTCTCCTAGTGTGTTGTGTAGGTTTAATTTCCTCTTATCCTAGAATCACCATACTCCACTTTGTAATTTCCTTTCAACTAGTTCTAGGAACCATTAGGTTGAATTGCTTATTATTAATTGATTTTAAAGAACTAAGTGTTAAATGTTTTGTAAGTTTAACACAGTTTTTGGCCAAAATATTTGAATAAGCACACATCTTGCACACATTTAATTTTTCCTAATGTTTTGATATAAATATAATTCACTCTTAGCATGGAATCACAAGACTCTGCCATATAATATCCCTTTATACTATTTCACCAGCATAATAAATTTAATTTATTAACCATAAAACAAAAATAAATGAATCTCTCACCTCTGAGAAAAATCTTGAGATCGATCTGTTGGCGGTTCAAATATTTGATCATGATCTTCTTTTGATAATTCCAAATCAGCAAATTGATCCATATTCGAAGTCATTTTGTTCTCTTTTTTTTTAATTTAATTTATATATTATTTATATAAAAAATTGTTTTATTTTGTTACGAACAAACAAACAAACAAACAGAAAAAAAAATTATAATAAAAACAAATTTATAGTAATGAAAAAAAAAAACAATAATAATTATATGCAACTTCTTTTTAACTTTTTCTTTTTTTTTAACAACAATTTTCAATTTTTCATTCAACAATTTTTTTTTTTTTAATTAATTTATTTATATTATAATAATTATAACACAACCGATTTTTATTTTATTTTATTATAAATATTTTCCTTTTTTTTTAAATTTTTGTTAAGACACTAATCTTAGGTTTTAAAACATTTAAAAAAATATATTTATCTGTATATATTTCTTGCTTTACTTTTTTTTTATTTTTTTTTATTAAACAATAAATAAAAACACTAAAAATAAAATAAAATTAAAATAAAAAAAAATTAATATTTTTTCATTTTTTTTATTTGTTATAACACAAAATCACGGTTAATTAATTAAATTTTGTTAAACGACGACGATGACGAAAAAAAATTAGAACAGTAATTAAAAACAGTAATTTATATATCATCCACGTGTCTAAGTTTCAATTATATATATTATATTATTATTATTTATTTATATTTTTTATTTAGTTATTACGATTTGTTTTTTTTTTGTTTTGTTTAATATTATTGTGTAGTTCGCGGTACTATTTGGATGAGAAAAAAAAACAATAAAGAAAAAAAATTAACACAAAAGTAATTTTATTTATTGTATTATGTATATTTATTAAAATTCGAACAGTTTAACAACAATAGTAGTGTGAATTTAACAAACGAAAAAAAAATAATCTCTCCAATCTCTCCACACAAAATAAACAATTGTGTATGTTATTTTATTCATATATGTGTGTGTGTGTGCGCGCGTATAACAGTTTTGACTTTTCTAATTTGTTGCACCAAAAACAAAAATGAGAGAATGTATAGGAAAGGTTTTTTGGTTGCGCGTTTTTATTTTAATTTATAATTTTTTTTCCCCAAAAACACACAAAAAACAAAAACAAAACACAATTTTTTTTCGACTTGTATAGGAAAACCGTACCGTACGCACTTTTTCGTATTTTTTTTAGTAACTTTTTTTTTTTTTTTTATTGTATAAAAAAATGATTTTTTATTTTAAACACACAAAAATGTATTAAAAAAACCAAAATGATAACTATTTACTTTGATTTCAAATTAATTAATTAATTAATAAACGAAAAAAAAATATAATTAATAATAATAATAATAAAACGGAAAAAAATAAATTTTTAAATTTTTTTTTATATAAATATTTTGTCAAAAAAAAAGTGAGATACGGCCGCGAAAAAAGAAAAAAAAAGCAGCACGCAGCTTTTCTCTTCGAATTTATTATATCAACTAAATTACCATCGCACCACACACAACTGTAGAAGTCCCTATACACGAAAAAAAAAAAAATAAATAAATTGTTTTACACACAAATACAATGCAACTTTAATATTTTTCTAAATCGTTTTTTCTTTTATTTCGTCTTTTGTGTACGCATATGTATTTGTATATATATGAATGTGTAATATTATTGCTTGTGTATTATATTTGTATTAGAAATAAAAAAGAAAAGAAAAGCAAAAAACAAAACAAAAATTTTTTTTTCTTACACAAAAACAAAGTACAAAATATATTGTCGGAGCAGGAAAGATATATAAATTCGTAAAAATGGTTGATCATTTGTGTAAAAAGAAGCGAAAATAATTTTTTTTTTATTATATTTTTATTATTATTATTATTAAGTATTATGATTATTATATTATTGTATATAACAATAATTTTTTTTTATATTATATTATTATATACTTGTATAAGAGTGTGTGTGTGTATGTGTGTGTATGTTTTATAGCAATAAAAATTATTAAACCGTAAAAAAGCCGAAAATATCGCGAAATTTACTGTAAAAAATTGCAACAATTTTTTTGGAGGATCATTAAAGTGGATTGATTAATAGCATTGCGCTTTTTATTTACGTATTTAGGTACTTATTTGTAATGTGATGAATAGACCTATAAATACTTCAGCATGTATAGACTTGCACTTTAATTGCAAAAAAATGTCTTTTCTCCCGATCGTAAATTATATAACCTCATAAATACTAAATAATTGATGACATAAATTAAATCAATCGTACCAACAAATTAAAAACCGCACACATTTAGGTTTTTGTGACAAATCAGCAACATTTTTTTCTTGTAATCGTAAATTAATTTGGGTGGTTATCGCACGTTTTTTTTTTTTTTGCTAATGATGTATTTTTTGTTGTTGTATGTATATACATGTATTATATACAAAATGGCGCGTAAACTCATTTAACAAAATGGCGTATATAATTTATAATTATATGTGTATTTATAGCGAGAAAAGCATTGGTTAAAGCAACGCATTTACCTTTTTTTAATTTATATATATATGGTTTTTCCCGGTAAAATTTCAAGGTCAAGATGGGATGTGCGGTTCTTCGTCATATGAAAGTGCTTACCTGAAAATAATATATATATATGTATGTTGATTAGAAAAATTAGTTTATTGTTTAATTTAGAGATCAAATAATTATCAAAATAAATCAATTAAAAAATTTGACTTAAGTCTACTTAAAGGGCTTAAACGAAAAACTTATAAAACTTATTTTGAGTCAAGCGAAAAATGTCCGTAATTGGAACGTTATTTATTTAATAAATCAGATATGGGTGGGCGGGTAGTACGACTGCAACATTTTCAAAAAATGTTGCGGAACTAATCAAAGCTCGAACAAAATTTAGACAAGAGATTTATGTCATCGAGGGAGAGGTGAAAAAATTAAAAAAAATTTTAAAATTTACTATAAACCAATGTAAGTATATACGACAAAAGTTAAAAGTTTTAATTGCAACATACGTCCATACTATTTACGCTTAATTTACAAAATCATTTTTAAATAAGGTTAGAATTTACAATTAACATTAAATTATTGACAATCTGACTATAAAAATGAATGTATCCAAAACAGTGTAGGAAAGATCAGTTACAAATATTTCTAAACAGTAAATTTAAGTGCAAGTGAGTTGTGTTTGGCACGCATAATGATATATTTGATTTCAAAGGTCCTCGTATAGTTTGTTTACAGTTAAACACAAAATTGCCACGAAATATCATTTACAAATATTGACAAAAGTAAAGACTCAAGGATGGATCCCAGAGCCACACTGCAGACACTATTTTCAACCACTGTAATGAATATCACCTAAACTTTAGGACTATTCTAATAAGAACGCAAATCGTTGTCGAATTTACGGTCGAAAATGCTATTATCAAAACTATAATATTATAACAATAATATAACAGTCGTGATATATTAATAAATTAGCATTATTGAGTATAACAGTCTTTAATTATATTACGTTGTGTAATTTTTACAAATTGGGCGTGAAAGGAAGATTATCATTTATTTTGACAACAACAACTTTCAATTATTTATTTTGACAACAACAACAACCTGTAGTGATGTACGAAATATAAATCTTTTTGGAGCTAAGAATTCATCAAAAATTTAAACAATATAACGAACAATTTTTCTATTATTGACGGTTATATTTGACACTCTTGTGAATATAACAGTTAAAAATATTTATAACATTAAAACCAAGTTTTAAGAACAATTTTTAACTAATGTCCGCTTTTTAATTTTTAAACTAGCAAACTTAGCCATAATTACTGCGGAACTTAAACAACCTTCCACATATTGCAAAACTAATGCGTCTAACTATTTTCGATGCACTGCATAACATTTTGCATCCAAGCATCCGGACTTACCTAGAGATTTTTACTAATTCAAAATTTATAACAGTTAAATTTTAAAACGAAGTAAGTCAAAAAATTACGATTTTTTACAGTGAAATAATTTTGTTTAATGAGTATAACAGTAATCCGTATTTTCTTGAATTCACAAATTTAAAAAAAGGAGAAACGTACAAATAACGTTAAATAGATTATTACACTTTTACAATTAGGTTTTAATATAACAAGTGTACAATAATACTTATTTAATAATATAAGGTAATTATTTAGGTTGACAATAACAATAATACTCGATAAAGTGTTAGAATATTGCATTTCAGCTTAGACTTTACGTTAAATTATTTATACTGTGATGTTTGACACATAACAGTTCTAAAAGTTGAACATTGAAATATTATTATAATAACAGTTGATGGAAAATTTATAACAGTTAAATGTTAAAACAAAATAAATCATAATCTGTAATATTTTATAATGAAATAAATAATCGACCATTAGTATAACAGTTTGAAATTATAAAATATGTCATTACAAGTTAATTTGTACATTTTAAATGATTTATTTTAATTAATATAACAGTTGTCTAGTAAAGAGTATTGTAAAACAATTAAACAGTTATATGTATCAATTTAATAACGGAAGATTTTTTAATGTTGACAGCAATAAAAATGCGAAATTTATCAAAACATATAACAGTTAGTAGCGATCATATCTCATCGCTACAAATATTCAGACATTTCGTGCAAATTAACATAAACTCGCTTACACTACATTTACACAATACAAGGTTATATATAGAGCGTTATACTAAGAGCTTTCACAAGACACTCGGTAGCCGAGGACATGTCACATGAGATGACAGTTAATTTTTAATAAACCGTAATCGTGTGAAAAATTCCAATTTTGGCGTTCTGCCCCTATTAAAATTCGAACTCGGTACCTCCCGCTCTAAGTACCGCAGCTCTAACCACTGTATTACTCTCTCGGATTCTGGAATTTCTTGCGTTTTTGATTTTTCTCGTCTTCTTGTGGAAGGAATAAAGGGATCGTGTTCGCCTAGCCGGATATATTATAAAATGCATTTGATACCTTATTCTGCTATGGGATTGGGACTATCTGAATAAATTTATGATTATCACTGTTTCACAGTTCGATTATGCAATAATTTTCGCCAATCTCTGTTTTAACCAACAGAACTTCCAATTTAGATTGAGATGATGTGCACAGAAATGCTCATATTTCCAATCTAGATGAGAAATTTGGAATAATTTTGTTAAAAATTAATTGTCATTCCATTTATGCTAAATATATTTTATAAAGTATAACAGTTTACAATTATAACAGTTAAAAGTATTATCTTTTTCAATCAGACATATATTATTGCTCTTTTCTATTGGTCCATTGGCAATTTATGATTTCAAAATTTATCTTGAATGTAACAGTTTTGCTTTAAATGTTTTGGTTTTAGCGAATTATAACGAAATCGAAAAATAGTGTAAGATTTAAGTCAGGAATTTATTTTTCCAAATTTGGTGGTTTTTATATAACTCATCTAGCGATTTTTCTATCTTAACTAATTCATGACATCTCATTTATGCTAAATAAAATTTTATAAAGTATAACAGTTTATAATTATAACAGTTAAACGTGTTATACTTTTTCAATCAGACATATATTATTGAAGTTGCTCTTTTCTATTGGTCTATTGGCAATTTATGATTTCAAAATTTATCTTGAATATAACAGTTTTGCTTTAAATGTTTTGGTTTTAGCGAATTATAACGAAATTGAAAAATCGTGTAAGATTTAAGTCAGGAATTTATTTTTTCATATTGGTTGGTTTTTATATAACTTATCTAGCAATTTTTCTATCTTAACTAATTCACATTTGTTGCGGTTTAGCTCAATGTCTAGTCCAAGAGATAAATACGGTTTCTTTATGTAAATATTTGCTATAATACAGTGTCACTTTGGTTTGCAATCAGTAGACCCATTGGTTTGGTTCTTTGTATGAGTTTTATTGCCATCTCACTTATGCAATTTATGCATAAGTTGCTACAGTATTCCTGTCTTATGTGCACATGCTCGTTAGATTCTTATCAGCACATTCGACACGTCTTGCGTCACGCTAGCAGTATTTTTTGGGTGTGATTATAACTTTGACCTTTTCTGCATTGAACTATTTTTAACTTTCATGTTTTGAATTTCTCGAATATTTAATATCTTTTGGATGTGAATGTGAAATAATTGTAAATAGCACACCAACATTGGATGCAAACAAAGTACTTGGGATTTTAATGCCTATTGAATTTAATATTCAAAAATATTTTGAATGCGACAGTATATTAAAGCTAACCTTAGAAAACACTGACAAGTTGATAATAATTTAGAACACTATTCTAACTTTATACATGGTTCCTCGGAAAAATTATTTGTCCAATAATTTTTTATCTTGATGATTTTTCGGTTGATAACCCATTAGGGCCTCACGCTAAAGATCACTCAATTTGTGGTGTTTACTACACATTTCCGACTATTCCTTCACATCACCTGCAAAAACTTAACAATATTTTTGTTGGGGGATTTTTTTTTAAACCAAAGATCGGTATGAATTTGGTAACATTTTTACGTTAAAAACTTTTTGTGGAAATTACTAATGGTCCTTCGTGTGTAGGTTGTAACGACTGCCGGACTGAATCTGTTCGTATACTAAAACATGTTCGCAAGTGCCAATTCTTTAAAGATAAAAATTTGCTATTGCGAGTTTTATGTATATGACAATTTGATTTATATGGCAATTTCGGACTGTGGTTTGTTTTGGCCAATTTGTATAAAGTCCGCTATAAGTCATATAGTTTCTCCATAGACAAGTTCAGCTGCTTTGGAGTTTTCTCGAATTTGTCTTTCAATTACGCACATTATTGCAGCCTTAAAACTTCGGTGTCACTGTTCTATGAATCTATTGGCTGAAGGATTGTAAGCTGTGGTTTGTTTGCACACGACAGAGATTTTGAAAGCTCGTCGAACAAAGTTGATTCGCATGAAAGTTGGTCACGATGATCGATGGTATGCCGAATCGGATGATCCGTGTTTTGATTATTGTTTCTGCTATAGTTTCTGTTTTGATGTTCAATATTGAAATGTTTTATAGCTGAATAAGCAGCTAATAGTTCTCTGTCGTATGTGCTGTAACGGTTTTCTGTATAACTTCATAGATTCATCGGTCCGATATATCGCTGATTTATCCTTCTTTTTTCGTCCTTTAAAATCATATAAGATTGCCTGGTCGTGTGCGGCCTTGGGTAGAAAAATTTGATATTAGTTTATCATTCGTGAGAGTTGGAGATTGCCTTCGGATGTAGCTGGACGTGGAAAATGGCGTGATGTAAAATCCCAAAAAGGATATTTTGTCCTGGCGAACTCACATTTGTATAGGTGAACTTCCAGCTTAATAGTATCATACGAAGGCGTTCAGAAAACCATCGATGTATAGGGGAAAAAAGGATAGGTACCTGGTGGTAGGCACAAACGAGGTCGATTTTTAAAAATACTGTACAGGACTCAAGTTGTTGCGTGAAATCCGTCACGAAGGGAATAGGGTAACGGTCGGGCATTTTTACCGAGTTCAAGATTTTGTAGTTGCCGCATAATTGCCAGTTAGTCTTTTTGCTTTGCTAAGTGGAGTGAGCTCGCGCAATTACTTTTAGAGGGTCGGTATACTCCTTATGTGCTGTTCAAGCTTCGATTTCGGCATTAGCTATTTTTGTCTTGTAAATCCGTAATGTATAATATGTCGGCTTTGATTTCGGCTGGATTATGGATGTTATATGTTGTTAGTTTTAGTATTAATTTATAGTTTTAATTAATTATTAATTTATATTTTACTGGATTGCTTCTTCTATTTAACTTCAATGAATCATTGATTGTTGGCTTGTTTGTAGAAGTGTAATAGTGCTCCTGAGATGTACTCGGTGCGACCAGCTTTGCTGGGGAGAAAAAAGTTAAAATACACGAGGCTGGAATTTACTTCTACTTATGCGTTATTGACGTTTAATAACGTCTGCGTGGCTTTGAGTATATCTCAGGGTTTGGAAAAGCCTATCTGCTTACAGTGACGTGTCATCAATGGTATGTATTGTACGTACTTGTGTGTTCATTTGGTAATGTCTCACTAGTGCGATTAGTGTTTTTCTGAGTAATTGCAGCTTGGCTAACTAATTGATTGGCTTGGTGTTCATTGATTTGTGACAGGTTTTCGGAGGTCGACTTGAATTGAACTGTGATGTGTTATGTGTGTGTGATTTCTTTCGGGTGGTTGTAGGAGGTGTTGGTTAGGAGATTTGGTTAGTGATTTCAAATTGGATTGGTGTTTTAGATTTTTTCAGAAAAATATTTCCCTGAAGTTGAAGTAGGGCGGTTGTGTGAATGGGTAAATCCGGGCATTTATGTATGTGGGTGCTCTTGGAAGTGGTGGTTGCGGATGGTTTATAATTGTGCTTTTGCGTTGTTCGATCGTTGGAGCATCGGTGACTGGGTCGTTCTGTCCCTGAACATGCATGTGTGTGCGAGTGAGCAGATGTGTGCGAATAAACATGTGAATGGGTGTTCTTATTATACATTTCCCTTTATTATTAATGGTTTTGTGTGAGGGTTCTGGTCCCAACGTGCCCCGGGAGCTTGGTCCTACAGTGCAATCCAATCGATTTTTAGAGGTGGGTGTATATTGGCCGCCAAAGTGTCTGTAACCGGGTCGATCTCAATAATTTCTTATCATTTTGAAGTAATGTGCAATAATATTAAAAAGAACCATCATATTAAATTAATATATCCTACTATTAAAAATTAATGTTATCAATTTTTAATTCAAAATTATGATACTTTTGATACAATAGTAACTGCATATTTTAAAAATAATACTTTTAAAATTATTATGATTAAAGTAACAATCATTTTGATCGAATAATTAAAGTAAAAAACTATTCTATATGAATATGATATTCTGTTGATTTTACAGAATTCGATCAACTTGCTTGGACAGACTCGCAAATTGTTTTGGCATGGTTTTTAGATGATGGAAATGTTTTATTGGAAACATAACGTCATATATATTGGAACAACTGCCTAAATATAAATAAAAATACATACATCCTAGAAACAAAATCCAGCTGCTCTGGCTTCTATAGGTCTTACGCCACAATCATTGGCTTCGATACATCTTTGGTGGAATTGACCTGACTGCGGTTATTACAAATAGATCAGTACCTAGCCCGGAGATCATAAACTTGAGTTAAGTCCAAAATACGTGGCTAACTTCCACGCTACTACAAATGTGGCACAGCTCTGCCAGAAATGTTGGATGTCGGAAGGATACAAAAATGTATTTTATGCTTCATGAAAAAAAAACAAATGCAGCAGCTTATAGGGCCGATATTCCTATAGAACGAGTAAGCACCGGATGATCCTTTTTGAATACACATTAGTTAAGTCACGTTAGTTCCAGTAAACTCCCTAAACGAATATTAAATTTTTGTGCCAAATAAGTTGTGTTTAATAAATTTTAGCAGCATGAAGGTAAAAAATTTGTATGTTTGTAGATAACGGAATTCTTTATACGGAAAATATGAGTACTCGCTAAATTATTGTACAACTTCCAGTTGAATATAGTAAATAAATATCGGTAATTTTCAACTATGCACATCTTTGATATCTCGGAGGAACCATTTATATACTAAAAATAAATATTAATATACAAATATTTTAAAAACCTAACCCCAAATATTTTAGAATTTCCATTAACTAAAATATTTCCATGCCATTTATCCATGTAACTATATACACGAAATACACATAAGACTATTACAATAACCATAAAAATTAATCTTTAATATAAATGTTATCATAAAATAGTAACATTTTTTGACATTTCTAAAATTATATCGCATCTTAAATTCGAACACTGAACTAAAGTTCAAAAATCTGTTAATTACGGACAATTTTTCTTCTATATACGAGTTTATATTACGACACAGATAAATTTAAAGATGGATAAGATCGATTTATTTTTACATATTTTCGAAAACTAGAATGGGGCTGATTTATAATTGACATGGATACATTTATCTCCCAATTATAACCGAATAGTAAATAAGAAAAATCCATGTCTTGGTATATAAATAAGTAAGTTCCGGATGATTTGTGGTAAACTATTGTTAGGCTACAATAATAAAATATGTTAGACGGTTAGAATATTTATTAATGTATAACAGTTTTTTTTGTATACGATGATGATCGTTCAATATAGAAGGAATGATAGGATAAAAAAAATGGAATTATCCCTCAACATATATACATAAAAAAACTATCTATACCCATGGCTTATATCCTTGAGTTTTTTTTTAACCGACAATTTTAGTATACCTTTCCATCATCAACGACTATAACAACTATAAAAAAAATAAAAAAAATCAGCACATGGCATGGTTTCTTTTCTATTTTTAATATTATGTCTTATATAATCATATAAGACGTCTAACGCATACAAATAATTATATTCCTGTCCGTATTTATAGTTTTTTATACATACAGCATTAAACATAAAAAGGATTCGTTTCTATTTGTTCGCATAATAGTAAAATAGATTTCGCATAGAGCAACATAAATCAAAATGGCGAATAATAATTCTTCTTGCACAACGTCTTATTCATACACAACAAAATCCTTTTGTCCAATCTATATAAAGGTTTCATATTCGGGTTGATATAGTACTTATTTCAATAGTGGCGGAGCACGAGGTAAAAATAAGATTTATATGATTTAATTAATTAAAAGATGCGCGGTTCTATACCTCCTCGATACTGTGTGTAATTGTGAAACGATACATCTAACAAATAAAAAAAATCGACGAGCTGGATTGATGTACTTTTCGGTGCGATAGTATACCGTGTGAGTAAAGAAAAATATTGATGATTGATTGAAAATCAATATTTTATAATGGTTTCGATTTTGCATAAAATATATACATATATACAGTAAATCGATGGTACTTTACTATTTGTTTGTTTTCCCAATGTTATGATCATTTATCGTTAACCACACAACATATAAATAAAATATTTGCGTTGTATAATTAATGATTTATGTCGTGTGCACTGACTGGATTTTGGGAGTAAACCATCACCTCGTAAATAACCAACCACATTATTGGGTTATGAACTCATCGTGTCGTTACATCTACTCACAGCTCATTATTGATCAGACAGTGCTTATGCACACAAATGTATGTCACCTTTTGTCTTTTTTACAGTCGCTGCACGAACCGGGCTATTTTTACACGATGCACGTCCAACAATCCAATATTTGTGGAATATTATTGATCATTTTGGGAGTCGACTGATTGATGAAACTGTGAGACCAAGCGCTTTTACGCCGATTATACGTCATGTAACCACCGAAAATCTAATTTATGTACACTTTATTTGAGACAAATTTTTAAAATTAATACAATTAGATTTTAAAAAATTTGGCTTAACATTACAAATCAATTGAATTAATCGTTTTATGATAAATGCGTCCAGACTGAGTTTTAACTGCTCTAACAGTAAAATCACCAATCACTATTCTGAAGTCGTAATCCAGTAGGGATGCTATCAGATCATCTAAATTGTTTTTGTTAAAAATAAAGTAAAGTTATTAATTATCAAATGTTGAAATATAGATGGAGCAAATGATTATTATTCCGGTTTGAAATGAGTGAGCATGAATCCGATAACGAGGTTGATGCAGCGGCTCTCGTTATTAAGACTCAGAGGTTCAAGAATAGCAGAAATGGTCATAAAGGTAGATTAACTTATTTTAAAAACAAATTTGACCAGGATGAATTCAAGGGGAAGCGCTCAGAACTGGACATTTTAAAACTGAATATTTCAAAATAGGATTTGACAAAACGAGATAAGGTATAAAACTGGACATTTCAAAATTGGATACTTCAATACGAGATAAGGTACAAAACGAGATATGGTACAAAACTGGATATTTCAAAACAAGATATTTCGACATGTGATTTAAACTTAAAATGATTTTTTAGGAAATTTCTGGAATATGGCCAATTAGGAAGGAACTCGGTGATTTCTTAACTGATTTTGATGAAATTCGATACGTAGGAAGAAAATGGGATTTTAAAATGATTTTTTGGGAAAGTTCTGGAAAATGGCCACTCAGGAAGGAACTCGGCGAGTTCTTAACCGATTATGTTGAAATTCGATATCTAGGATGAAAATGGGATTTTAAAATGATTTGTTGAGAAAGTTCTGGAATAAGGCCAGTAAGGTTCCATACTTGAATATTTCTAAGGAGAGAAATAGAATTTTCCTTCACTAAATGTTTTTTTCTTTAATTGTATAATTAAATTTGATTTTAAAACCTGTTTTGGGAAAACCTCTGGAATATGGCCAGTAAGGTTTCATACTTGAATAATTTTAAGCAAAAAGATAGAATTTTTCATCACTAAATGTTTTTTTTTAATTGCTTCTTTTCCCATCTTATTAAAATAGTCATTGACTTGATCGAGTTTACTGTCAGTAAAATGTATCTTCATCTATTTGTTATTCTTCTACTTAATAAAACTTTTCTTCACTTTAGAGAATCTATGTGAGAAAAATTAATTAATTTCCATCAACGTTTTCATCCTACATATCGAATTTCATCAAGAACTCGTTGGATTCCCCATCTCGCATTGAAGTTGTGAAGAACTCTCGTCACGACGTGCCTCACAGTCGAATTCTATTACAAAAAAATTTATTCCAAATTTTAAACCCGGTCAAAAAATCAACTTCAGTTAAAGTGTCTGGAATAAATGGAAAGATTATTGATGTAAAGTATCTGGTAACGTTAGTGATCCAATCACGCATATCCAAATATAAAACGAAATTGAACTTTTTGGTATTACAAAAAATTACGGGCAAACTTTCATCGTGCACGCTCCCACTCGATCCGTCAGTTATACCTAAGGCGATTAGTTTGGCCGACCCTAAATTTTACATCAATAATAAAATTGATATGTTAATTGGAGCTGACTCTGGAAGAAGCACAAAAATTAAAACAAGATCTAATACAATTATTGGAAAAGGGTGGTTTTGAGTTACACAAATGGAATGCAACTTGCGAGGACTTAATAGATGGAAATATTCCTCGCGAATTAGGCTCTGAAACCTTAATTTCATAACTGGGGATTCAATGGAACCCCAACTCTGACAATCTCCAAATCAGGTTTAAAGTTTTTGAAATTGCAAATATGTGTACGAAGAGATCAATACTTTCAGCCTTAAATCAGTTCACTAAAAATTTAGTACGATACGAACACATTCGTCAGTTGCACGCTGGTCCTCAGGCATTGCTTTATAATCTTAGAACTCAGTATTGGATAATTGAAGGACGCAATCTTTACCGTAAGGTCGTACATGAATATCAGATGTTTCCGGACACATTCTAAAACAATTAAACGACTAATGGGCCAGTTACCAATACATCGAGTTACGCCTTCGAGAGCCTTTCTCAATATTGGAATAGATTTTTGTGGTCCATTTAGTATAACGTACATTTGCTTTTGTACAAAGGCTGTACGCATGGAACTTGTGGAGGATCTGTCTACCCAAGCTTTCATAGCATCATTTTGTCGTTTTGTTGCACGAAGAGGAAGGTGCACTAATGTCTATTTAGATAACGCCACTAATTTTGTGGGTGCTAAGTCTGAATTGAAACAGTTGCATGAACTATTTACATCGGAAACCCATACGAGTGAATTCTGTCATTATATTGCAAACGAACAAGTGGCACGATACCCAATGGCACGATACCCCCTCGATCGCCTCACTTTGGTGGATTATGGGAGGCTGCCGTTAAAAGTGCCAAACACCATCTAAAGCGTATTCTAGGCAAATAATTCATTGCAAGTTGAGGAACTTCACACTATGGTGACTCAGGTTGAGGCCTGCCTAAATTCGCGGCCTCTGACCTCTATGTCCAATGATCCTCATGATTTAAAAGTATTAACACTTTGTGGAACTTTTGTTGAATATTTGGAAGAGTTTTATAAGTGGGTATCACCATCGGAAAACGTCTCAGTCGGATCTCTAGTGTTGCTAAAAGATGATAACATTCCACCTCTCAAGTGGCCACTCGGTCGGATTACTGCGCAGTACATCCAGGAATCGACGGTTACATTCGAGTAGCAACAATCAAAACTGCTGATTCAGAAATCAAAAGGGCAATTACCAAACTATGTGTATTACCGTTGGAAGACTCTGGGTACAGAAGAAATTTGTTGGTTTTGACAGGTTTCAATTAACGAATAGATTAACGAATCAAATTTAATGTACGAATCCGAAATAAGTTAAAGTTTTAAGTTTGTTTTAAGTCATTTTGATATATGATAATTTCAACACGGGGATTTATGTTAAAAATCAAGTAAAGTTATTCATTATCAAATGTTGAAATATAGATGGAGCGGATGTGTCATAAATTTAAGTTGACTAAAGCAGTCGAAAAAAAAAATAAAAAACAAAATTTTTTTTTTTTTTTTTTGTGAAAAGTAGTTTTTAGTCAATACCTCGTGCTCAAATGTAAGAGGCATAAAAAATGTGTACAATAATTTAAGAAACAAATAAAAAATTTAATAAAAAAAAGACCACATTTTATGGGCCACATTTTATTAAACCTACACCAAAATAAAAATGTGCGTGTTAAATCTTCGATTAACAGTTTTAAAATGAGTTTTTATGTTTGAATTAGGGATAATTAGCATCGAGCATCTTGGACAAAAGCGGCTGGTTTTCTTATCGACTGCAAGTTCCACGGACCAATTTTTAGTTTTTACCCCCAGCCGCAAGAGCGTAAATTACCTCTTAAATACAAAGTGCACTTAAACCAAAAGACGCTATTGGTGGAAATCACCGTACAAAAGAAACAGACCTACTTCGATAAATTGTAGCTTAAATGCAACTAAGTTGCTCAATTTTTATCACCTTCGAACAATGAATAATATTTCGTAAAACAGGTTTTTAAAGGTTATATATATTATTAAATGAGCAAATAGATATTCAATCGAATAAAATAGGTCTATAAATGTTGTTTTGCTCAATATTTTTGAGCAAATGTTGCGAATTCATTATGATAAAATCGTAAAAAAATTAATGATAATAATGTACAATAGAAAATGATAGATTACACTCACCAAAGAGTAGCTCAATTTTTTTCAATTACTTTTTACATTATAAAATGTAACTATTTATTATTAAATTGAGCAACTAAAAAGAATATGACGTTAGAGAACCACCTCTAAAAACGTGATTTGTGGAAGGCTGAGTGCACTATGAGTGTAACAAGTGACAAATGTTGTATTTGAAAACTGTCAAATACAGACTGCGGAGATGTGCCTAAAAGACCCAGCATACGAGGAATTCATACTGGCCATGCAAAGATTTAAAAGAAATAATTCCATTGGGGTTAAATAACTACGAGTTCTTAATATTCGGAGGATTTATGAACCTATCTTTTAAACCTTGCTCGATTAGTATGATAAAGCGAAGTTAAGTTCGGTGATGTAATGTACAATCAATTTTTTATAAATCTAATTTATATTAATTTTAAAGTTTTGTGTCAAATAAAGTGTATATAAATTAGATTTTCGGCGATTACATGACGTTTAGGTCATAAAACGGTTAATTCAATTGATTTGTAATCTTTAATCAAAAATTTGCTGATAACGACGGTCAGATTAGAAGCTTATGGTGGTAGGGCGATACAGGTATTGGGTAAAGTTAATTTAGAATGTAAAAATAACATGGGAAGGTTCATAATTGAATTTTTTGTGGTAAAAAAAAATGCGTGTGCTATTTTAGGGTTAAAGTCAGTCAAATTGATGGGATATATTGACGTAAGAAGAGTGTAAAATTTAACATAAGGATTTTGTAAGAAAATATAAAGTCTTGGTCAAGGAAACCGTTCAAGATGATGTTTTGGCAGCCTAAATCAAAACCGAAAATTGCGAAAAAATTAAAGGGATACTGGAAGTTGAGGAATGAAATGTATGTCTTTAAGGGAGTTCTTGAATGAGAGGATAATAGTGCCAAGTGTTTGGCGGAATGAAATGTTGACCTTGTTACGTGAAGGACATTTTGGGATAACGAAAACAATTGCTATGGCAACAACTTTACTGTATTGGGTAGGCATGAATTTAGATATAGGAAATTTAGATATAGACATTTGAGAAAGAGAGATCATTGTTAGATTCACAGAATACGGTGGAAGTTAAAGCTAGTCTGGTAGAAAGACAAAACAAAGCATTAGCATACTACGGTAGGAATGCAAATTCAAAGGTTGCATTTGTGCAGGGCAATAATGTTGTTTATCAGGAGGGTATTAAGGAGTTGGAAACCGGGTAAAATTATAGCCAGGGCTAATACTCCAAAATCTTATTTGTTGATTAATGAAAATGGTAATGAAATTAGGCGATATTTTGTTCATTTGCGAAGATCGTTTATCAAATTTGAGGTGAAATGTAAGATTGAACAAAATTCGGGTCCAACGGTTCTTCGGAAGTGAGTGGTACTGTTGATAGAGCTGAAATACATGCAAGTTCGGGAATTAGAACTAGGACAGGTAGGGTACTTAAGGTTACAAGATTTTATGAATTTGTGATAAAAAAACGGAGTAATGGGAATTAAGTAATTTAATTAATGTTAAGGAAAATGGAAATGGAAATTTTCCCACGACTATTTAAGAACCTAGCACTAACTAACAAAATGGCAAAGCAGGGAACAAATATATCAGATAGACGATGTCGTTTTAGTCAAAGAAAAACATATCTTCCTCCCATAAAATGGATGATGGGCCGCATTATTGGGATGTATCCTGGTAAAGATAATATTACTCGAAAAGCAAAACAATAAATGGAGAATTCGTCAGACCTGTCGACCTGTAGTTTGAAATAAAAAAAAGTGAGGTTATTTAAGATGCTACGTGCAGAGGGAGATAATTCATAACGAAGTGGTATAACTGTATTTAAGAATGCAGGGATCTAATGGAAATGGATGTCATAAGTATAACATGCGGTCTAGATAATTGTTGGCATTGTTGGTTAAGAGGGAATTTAACTGTGTGTTGAGAGAAATACCACAAGATAATTTCAAAATTTAGAACAAGAACCCGATGAAAAATTTCACAAATTTGTATTTGCAATTGAATCAGCAAGCAAAGAAATGTGGTTTTGGTGACCATAAAAATAAGTTCATAAGAAACCAAATTGTTGCAAAATGCCAATCTGGATGTTTACACCACGAAGGTCTGGAGAAACCTGAGACATCATTACATAGAGCATTATCGATAAGGGTATTGCATTTGAAATGGTACATGAACAAGAACTAGACATACAAGGAACCTCAAAGCAAAATACTGTAGCGATAGATTCTACCGTGAACAAAATAACCGACAGGATAGAATGTTCTCGATGTAGCCGCACGGCAGGTTGGAAACAAATGCCGCACGGCAGGTAGGAAACAAAATCGAAATAATCGACGAAGTGCTAGTCGTGGTAACGAGCGAAATAATTTCGGTAAACGTACATTCCCAGATAACAGTCGTGGAATGCATTCAAAAGATTTTGAAATTCCAGAAACAACGATGATCGGACTAATAAGATTGAAACGGTCCAAAATGTGCAAGACAAGGAACCGGACTATATATTCTGTATCGATGGTCCAAATGGGAATGTAATTGGTTGTGTTTTAGGCGCGGTTGAACTGAACGTGATAATTGATTCTGGATCAATATTATTGATCAAAATAGTTGGAAGATGTTGAAACAGAGGAAGGATTCCAATTTCTATTGAACAAACGGTATCAAAGAAAATTAAGGAATTAATGGCACTAGAAGTAATTGAACCGGAGAAAGGTGCACCAACATGGATCTCATCAATGGTTGTGGAACTAAAAGGAAATGGCCAGGTAAGAATTTGTTTTGACATGAGACGTGTTAACAAAGCAATTAAAAGAGAGAACCACCCGCTACCGATGATTGAACACTTTTTACCGCATTTGACAAATGGAAAGATATTCTCGAAACATGAAATTAGTAATGCATTTCATCAAGTGGAAATATCAGAACAGTCACGACACCTTACCACATTTATCACCAACAAAAGTTTATTCAGATACATCAGGTTGATGTATCGAAGTTCGTGCGCTCCTGAAATATTTCAAAAGTTAATGGAACAAATTTTGGCGGGTTGTGGCGGTTGTATTGATTTTATTGATGATATTATAGTATATGGCTCAACACAGGAACAATACAATGCTGGATTGAACATAGTCCTTGATACATTAGAAAAATGGGGCGTTAAATTAAACAAGAGTAACTGTGTATTTGGTGTCAGTAAAACTGTATTTTTGGGACATGAACTGTCCGGTGATGGAATAAGACAAACACCTGATAAAGTTCAGGCAATTTAGGTCACCGCAAAATGCAGATGAAGTTCGAAGTTTCTTAGGGTTGGTTAGATTTAGCGACGGTAACGTTTGAATTGACGAAACTTATTAGAAAGGAAGAAAAATTCATTTGGGGCCCGAAGCAGCAGGAATCATTTGATGAATTAAAATCAAGATTGTCAAGTAAGACTGTCCTGGGGTATTAGAATGTTGAAAATAAAACTCAAATAATAGCGGATGCTAGTCCGTTAGGGCTTGGAGCTGTTTTAATCCACATTTGTGATGGACAACCGAACATAATATCGTATGCAAGTAAAAGTTTGACCAACCCAGAACAGTGTTATTGCCAGACAGAACAGGAGGTCGAGAAATTTCATTTTTATGTATGCGGAAAGGAATTTGATCTAATTACCGATCATAACCCATTAGAAATTATTTTTGGTAAAAGTTCGAGACCTTGTGCACGAATTGAATGATGGGTAATGCGCCTATACAGTCTTATCAGTACACTGTTATTTACAAACCTGGAAAATATAATATCGCGGATTCTTTGTCACGGTTATATTCGCAAATTGACCAACCGCACCCATTCGATGATGAATATAAAAGTTACATAAATGAGTTAGTGGAAGCGGTTAGGTCAGTCGCGATTTAATCAATGGAAATAGACCAAGAATCGGGAAGAGATGTTGTTGTACAAAATGTTAAGATTAGGTTAGATTTTGCTACGTGGTCTAAAGATATACAAATCTATAAAATATTTGAAAATTAACTTTTTCGGGAAATATTTTATTACAAGGCATAAGAATTGTGATTCCCAGTTCGTTGCATACTAGAACGTTAGAATTGGCACACATTGGGCACGCGAGATGTACTGTGATGAAAAAACGAATATGACCTAAGGTTTAGTGACCTAAAAGTTATGAAGACGTAGAAAAATCAGAAAAAAGTTGCCGTGCCAGTTTAATTACATGGAGACCGGATCCAACAGAACCAATCAAACGGAAAGATTTGCCAACTCAGTCTTGGGATGATGTACCCATTGATTTTATGGGGCCTTTGCTTTCCGGTCATTATTTATTAGTAGTCGTTGATTACTACAGTCGTTATAAAGAAGTCGAAGTAATGACCTAAATAGATGCAACGGAAACAATAAATCATTTGAAGATCATATTTGCTCGGTTTGGTGTTCCAATGTCAATCAGGCATGATAATGGTCCTCAATTCGAATCAGTGGTATTCAAAAACTATTTTAAAGAAAACTACCGCAATGGGGAATGCCAAAGGAGGCATGAAAGAAAAAGGGAAGATATATATATATATATATATATTGACAAAGGTCGCGGAGCGAAAGCAAATGCAATTAAGGTCGGGGATATTGTTTTGGTGAAAGAAATGGTAAAACATAACAAGTTGACCCCTGAATTTGGGTCAGACGATTTTACTGTTGTGAAGCAAAGCGATTCAGAGGTACTAGTCGAATCAACAGATGGGAAAACTTACCGTCGAAACGTTTAAAACAGGTTCCGTCTCTTGAACCAGCAGATGTCGGAAATAGATT
Organism: Tipula confusa; assembly: GCA_963556175.1. Taxonomy (NCBI): domain Eukaryota; kingdom Metazoa; phylum Arthropoda; class Insecta; order Diptera; family Tipulidae; genus Tipula; species Tipula confusa. Next base: position 172,992,600 of record OY744476.1, on the reverse strand, counting down.
TGATACAATTTTGGAACCAGAAGAAATGAAAGAGGATGAACCGAGCCGTCTAAAACGGAAAATCGTTAAACCAAATGATGTTCTTCCAAAATATGTGAAACGGAATCTTGAAAACTTCTGGAACGTCTCTCTGTCATCATTCTAGAGCTGATTTTTTTTTTAAGAAATAAAATTAATTTCAGAAATGGATTACAAATTCCTGAAAATTCCACGTTAAAATTGTGATACAAGCTTCTATTAGCATATTCCTTCACAATTGAGTTGAAACGAAAAATGATCATAGCATTGTTAACCTTAAAATGTAATAGCAGCATTGAAAAAAGAAACTCGAATATAATTGGAAAAATTGATGAACTTTCTTCTCAAGTTGTTTATTACTGTGTTGAGATATATAAAGTTATTCGCAGTCTTATCCAATTTAATACTCTGATTTTTTTTTTTTTCTATATACTTCATCGATTTTCAACATTAAGATTTACTAAATTCTTATCAATTTTGTTTATTTATTTATTAATCGTATTAATTTTCCGACGTCAACAATTTTTTTTTTTTATTTTTCAATTGATATTTTTTTTGTTCATTTTGATAGAAAGATAAGTGATATATATATATATATATATATATATATATATATATATATATATATATATATATATATATATATATATATATATATATATATATAAATAATCATGATGATTTTTAAAAAATCATACAAGACATTCCAAACATATAATATAAGTCGTTGTTAAGACCAACGCATGTTGTGTCACGTTACCTGTTTTAAAATAGCCGTTTTGCGCCAAAACAAGACGCACACGGCGATGTATGGTTTTTGATAAGAAATTTTGTTTTTGTTTACTTAAATTCGTATATTAGGTTAGAACGCACCTTGATAAATTTACCAAAAAAAAAATGTAGTTTTACTACTTATCAATCAGTATAACTTTTCATTCATAAATTTATTACCTCGTTCTGGCGTCTTACCACTAAAAAAAAAATTATCGCCTCGATACTATAAAAATTACACACACTTTTGAAACTATATATATATACATATGCGGAATGATAATGCAATTATATATCATATAATTGAGTGTAGAATATGAAATTGCAGTTTACTACTTTATATACTATTTTTAGTATATTTAGAACTCCGCCTCACTACTTTATACATATAGCTTGAAATTAAAAATAAAAACCCTCCCTCGCAAATTTTATACTATGATTGCACCAATCACACCACTATATCGCGTATAAACTATATTATATACTATACTAGGTACATAGTACTGTACATTATTTTTGTACTGTACATACTCGAATACATATAGAACTATCAATGGAAATTTGTACCGAAAAACTACTTTACACACTTTTATTGCACATCGTCTTTCTTTGTACCGAAGAAAATCAGAACGTTACGATTATGTAATCGTTTAACAAATTAAAATGAAAATTAAGTGTGCTAAAACTAAAATGAATCATGGCAGTTATAATGTTAGTCATTTGTAAATATCCAGAATGTGTCACTACCTATCACTAGGTCTGGAAATTACAATTAAACTTTCTCGAATTTGTAACAAAATAATTATTAGTCATCCTACAAAGGAAAGTTCTAAAAATAACAAATGACATCACAACCAATACGTCAATATGAAATTTTGAAAAACTATTTATGTATCACTCCCATTAACAATAACGGTCTTTCCAGACAATTGCAATAAATCATCTACAATTTCCTCCGCTAGAGGTTTGATTTTTATAAGTACTTTTTTGACTTAATTGCCAGGTTCTCAGCAACGATTTGTATTAAAACTATTGTGTTGGAATTTGAACGGCACAAATACCTTTAAAATTGTTCATGAAAGCAATCAAAGAACTAAAAGTCATCACGTGGCAACTAATAATCCTTTGCTGAATTGGCCAACTATAACTAAACTTTAAAACTTTAAAACTTTAAAACTTTAAAACTTTAAAACTTTAAAACTTTAAAACTTTAAAACTTTAAAACTTTAAAAAACTTTAAAACTTTAAAACTTTTGACAAAAATTAAACGCTGAAAACAAAATTAAAGTCTACACGATGTCTTTTATCCTTATGTTCTCAATTGCCAGTAAGGTAATAAACATTCTTAGCCGTTTTCGTGACGAGAGAAGAAACTGCTTTTTAAGGAGTTTCTTAAACCGAAAACTTCGTTTTGGTGACCCAATTTTTATTTTAGTATTCACGTCATTTAAATTGTAAAAACTCAAACTTGTAACTCTTAAAAGTGTCAAATGTAAAATGTGTCAAATGTCAAATGTAAAAACTGTCCGTTTAATTTTAGTACAAAATTTAAATTTGAATAACAATTTTTTAGGACGTAAAATTAGAGTATTAAGATACATTTTAGGCAAATATCTTGCTATAGTACTATCTTTAACATCGTTTTTGTCCACTTTATTTTATTTTGTTATTGGTGACCCTTTTTTATTTTATGATTCACATCGATTAATATGTCGAAAATGCAGTTTAGTTTCTTTTTAGTACTTTTTAGTACGGTTTTGTTTTTTTAGGACTTTAAACTAAAATATGTACTAAATAATGCTATTTGGAAATTTTGAATGTTAATACTTTTAGTACATAAAGTAAATTTTATTTTATTTTAATACTTACAAATTAAGTACTAAATAAGGTTACGCTCATTAAAATACTTGATTTTCAAGCAAACATCAAAGCACTTTAATTTATATCTCATGGTTCTAAAATAAAGAAGTAGTAATAAAGAAGTAGTTAGTATGCTACGTTTATCAACCTAAACTCGAAGGATATTCGTATTCTAAATAGTGTTGCGACAGTGAAGTTTTTGAAACCCAAATTTTGTTTTGGTGATCCATTTTTTATTTTAATATCGAAGTCGACTAAAATGCCAAAATTTACCCTTGAGGTTTTTTTGAATGTCAATTGTGAAAGCTGTCCATTAAGTTTGAGTACTTATATTTTAATTAAAATTATTTAGTACTTGATCTTGCTAAAGCACTTACATTTAAATCTGACAGTTAGAATTAATATTTACATAAAATTACAATTTTTAGCTTTGGGATGGTTTTATACGAGCTTTTAAATATTAACCTAGGATATTAGAATACCGAACATTGTTGCCATTATGGAATTTCTAAATCTTTAACACCGTTTTGATTATGATTTTATTATTGGTACCCTATTTTTATTAGTTTTATTGGTGACCCTATTTTGATTTTATTATTACATCGAGTAATATGCTGAAGTTGAAGCTAACCACAATTTTAGGTCAAGGGTTCACACTCGTTCAATTTAATTTTAGTACTTAAGCTCGAATTCACAGTTTTGTTTTTTTTAAGACTTTCAATCAAATTTATAAAGATGCAGTGTAATGGTTGATAATCTATCGAATTTCTGGCAAATATGATTTAATATTTTAGTACTAAAATTGTAATATAGTTTAAGTTTATTTAAGTACTAAATCAAGATACATTCTCTCGAAAACTATTGATTTTTGCAAATATCGAAGTACTTAAATGTATAACTCGAAGCATATTAGCATTTCGGGCAGTGTTGCATCTGTGGAGTTTCTGAAATCCAAAACTTTGTTTTGGTGATCCAATTTTATTTTATTATCTACGTCAACCATAGTGCTAAAATTGAAACTTGTAACCGTTTTAATGTCAATTGTAAAAGCTCTCCTTGTAGTTTTGGTGCTTTAGTTAAATTTAAATTACAATAATTTTAGGACTTGAAATTAAAGTACTAAGTTACATTTTAGGTGATTAAAAAAATTGACATAAAATTAAAAATTTAAACTTTAGAACTAGTTTTAGGAGAGTTTTTAATTAATAACCTTGGATTTATTAGAATTCTAAACAGTGCTGCTTCTATGTAATTTAAAATTCCCTAATTTCATTTTAGTGACCCTTTTTTACTATATCAGTGGTGCCCTTTTTTGTTTTATTATACATGCATAATTTTAATATCAAGTGTAAAAGAATCAAATTTAATTTTAGTACTTAAGTTAAACTTCAATTAAAGTTTTGTTTCTTTTAGAACAAAAATAATTAGTAAACGTACTCTGAAATTGTTGCTATAGTTTAGCGAGTTTCAAGCTAAAATCTAAGAACTTATATGTGAGTTTGACTTAATATATTAGAGTTTACAGCAGTACTGCTGTAGTACAATTTCTATACTTTTAGTACTTAAAGTAAATTTTAATTATAGTTGTTGGTTCTATTACTTAAAATGTGTGTACTAAATACAGTTGTGCTTCTTGGTAATAAACAAGTTTTTCGGCGAACATCTCAAGAAGCAACTTTACTATAATCTTAAAATAATAACCTATTAAATGCCTCAAGAAACCGGTAATGGAACTAGTTTTTATTTTAAGTTGACAATTACTAGTATTATTAGTGAAAGCTTGATTGACATTAGTAGTTTAGGGGTTTACTTTGTCATCGATTTTGATTTAATATTTTAGTACTTAAATAAAATTTAAATAAAATTTGTTTATTTTAGTACTTACAATGAAAGTACTAAATAAGGCTACACTCGTTCGAAAGAACTTACTTTCCTAAGTTTATTGGCCATAACTCGAAGAATTTTGTCTTTTTGAACAGTCTTTCATCTGTAGACTTTCTTAATCCCAAAACTTCGTTTTGGCGACCCAAGTTTTATTTCAATATTGAAATCGATTATTGTGAAAGCAGCCCGTTTAGTTTTAGTACTTATGTTAAATTTTAATTACAAAGTTTTTAGAACTTGGATTTAAAGTATTACGTTATTAGGCGAATATCTCACTATAGCACTTACATGTAAATTTGACATTTAGAACTAAATTTGACATAAAATTAGAAATGTTAGCTTTAAAAAAGGTTTTATTAGAACAGTGATGTCATCAGATTTTTTAATCTTTAGCTTCATTTTGGTGACCATTATACTATTGGTGACCTTAATTTTATTTAATATTCTTGTACTATTTTAATGTCAATTATGAAAGCGATCAATTTATTTTTAGTACTAAGTTTGAGTTACAGTTTAAAAAATTAAGTAAAATTAATAGTTTAAAAATGTAAGCACTTTTAACGACGCGCAATAACTATTTTATTGGGGTTCCCTGGATGTTCCTCTTGTGCTGATATATTTTCGGGGTAAACCCATCCATTTACATCAGTGAAGTTGGTGTCACTTTAAATATTAACATAATCTAAATACCCATAATGTTTCGCTATTATATTTCAATAAAACGAAATGTACATAAAATGAATAAGAGGGTATTGTACATAGGGTCATTATAAGTCAAACTAAAACAGCATGCGATCAAATTTTATGAATTTCACGAATTTGATCTATTTAAAATCGTTTATATCTATATAAATTTAGATCGATTGATGGATCAAATCGTTTTTTTTTTAAATTTTATTTATCATGAGGGTTCCAATCCCTACGTGCATGTGAGATTTTAAATAAAATCAATCACATTTTTATAAATAGAACTTCAAGCTATTTTAAATTCACTTTATATATATATATATATATATATATATATATATATATATATATATATATATATATATATATAAACACGTATCCCTCAACTTGCACTATGCTCGAGTTAATATCAACGGTTCGAAGGAACTGAAAACGCTGGAATTAATAAAAATTATCTTGCATTTTGTAAAATTAGCAAAAAATTAGCCCCGACTTAACAAAGTTCAGTCTTTAACGGAGCGCACCAGATAACTGGCAACCTCCAGTTATATAAAGCTTTACCTGCGTACATGGACCTCAAAGCAGGTGGACCTTTAGCTCTCAGATACTCGTGGGAATATTATAAAATTCGATACCAAATAAAACAGAAATGTAGAGGCAGTTCTAACCTTAGGCTTGAAAGAGTTGAAAGAGGCCAAAGCAAGAAAACCACGTTGCCAAGTCGCACGCAATAGGAAAGCGGCTAAAGCAAAGTTGTTACTCATCAATGACAAAAGTCACGAAGATGGGAGCATTACACCAGAAAGATAAAGAACAGTGGTTAACGCACTCATTTGTTTTAATGTCCTTTGGGGAAAAACTAGGACCCTCATTGTCCTGTAGATGTGACATAGCATCAAGGGCGCGTAAAATTAATTTCGGGCCTAAATAAGAGATTTTTATAAAAAAAGCAATAATAGCCGAAGTAGGCGAGTTGTCACCAGGTGCAAGTTGTGGAACGTTGTGGGTAATAGTAGGCCAATGGAACCCGCTTTGTTATAAACCAAACCGAAGTGGCTGTACGAAATTTATAAGGTGATTAAGGTCGGAAACCGCAATCTTCAACCGGGAATTGAATATTTTTAAGCAGAATGAGCCCAAGGGAAGTTCTTGGCTATCCATAATGGTAGTCAACTAGAAGTACCTTGCCCCTTGATCTGCATAGCTTTTTAACCTGAGCTTTTTTTATGAGTGTTGGGGCCAATTGGAGGAGAAAGTGAACACAACAATAATGATATAACTGCGGTTATTTTGGACGTCAGCAAGAACAAAATCTGCCTGGTCAACGCGTATCACATCATCATCTGGGTAAGTACCGACATTAAAAACAAGAAACGAGGTTCTAGGTGTGAACTTCAATTTAAAAAACATCCTTCATATGGTTGGGGCGTGGAAGATGGTGAGGCACTCTCCTATGCTGACCACCATTATCTAACCTACAATCTCTTCATTTCATTTGGTGTCCGGATTTCTTCAGGAACCATTGAAGAACAAACTGGAGCAAATATAGGCAAGTTTTAATGAGGCTTGTACTATCGGGGCCCTTAAATTGTTCCTTAAATTGTTTGCCCTTCAATAAATCCTAGAGGAAAGAGTAAACAAGCCTGGTGGTTTAAAGGGAAAGAAGTCCAATGAAAGGCATGTAAGACAGACATTAATAAGCCTAAAAGAACTAAGGAGTTTCAGAACTGCAACTCGTATAAAAAATACCTGAGACTGTACAAAGAGGAATAGAGGACACAAAACAAAAAGACTGAAGGTCTCAGAGACATCTTAACTTAGGGATATTCTTAATTCTGTGAGAGCTAAAAGGATTTAAGCCGGTTAAATCGTGTGGCCTGGATTGTATCATACCTGCAGAAATCCAGAAGAACTTGGAGATTATTTTCTTATGCTAAAGGTGATCTTTAAGGGATATCTAAAGCGGAACTTCCTAGACAAAGTATGATTCTCCAAATGAAACTGAAAGGTCAGTTATAGAAAGACCAAATACAGCGGTTAAGCTAGCGCTTAGGAAAAAGGCAAGAGCCTTGGCATTGAAGAGATGGACAAATACCTTTACATGTAAGAGAGCAAAACAAGTTTGGCCAAAGATGGACTATGCGAGCTCCAGGACACTAATCTCTCTGAGCAGAATATAGTTCAGAAGTCGTGACGCACTCGTAGCCACTTCTTTTTTGGGGGGAATGCGAGAAGGTTGGGTTAGGAAAGTAAGATAAAATGACGAAAACGAGGAGGAGACACCGGCCGGTTTACTTCCTATCCTCATATCCGGGTTTGGCACAAAATACATAGATAAAATGTAATGGACAATCTTTCAGGCCTTGGTTCTAATAAGGGTATTAGGGAAGCAATATCCTATAGATACATAATAGACTGATAGCTGTCTAAAAAAGACAACTAAACATACAACTAACGATATGAAAATATACAAAATCTTTTTGTCTGTTTTACGATTGTTTCATTTAAGTTTCGTGCTAAATAATTTTTTTGGATCTGCAATTTATGTACGGTTCAGAATTTTGTATTTATTAAATCATTTTGCTGTTTTTTTTTACTAACCCACCATTTGTAAATCAAATGGATTTTCTTAAAATTAATTTGACGTATTTTGTCTGTTTGACGGTTATTTAATTAAATTTTCGTGCTAAGTAATTTTTATAAAGCTGTCATTTATATACATTTTCGAATTGAACTTGGAAATTACTTTCTTATGCTAGATCTTTAAGGAATATCTAAAGCGGAACTTTCTAGGCAAGGTATGGTTCTCCTAATGAAACCGAAAGGACAGTTATAGAAAGACCTAACACGGCGGTTAAGCTAGCGCTTAGGAAAAAGGGCAAGAGCCCTGGCATTAAAGAGATGGCCAAAGATGGACTATGCTTAGAGCTCCAGGACACTAATATCTCTGAGCAGAATTGAGTTCAGAAATCGTAGGCGCACTCGTAGGACACCACCTCTTTAGGGGGCATGCGAGAAGGCTGAGAAAAGGCTGAGTCCGGAAAGTAAGGTAAAATGCTGAAAACGAGGAGAAGACACTGGTTTACTTCCTATCTTCATATCCGACTTTGGCACAAAAAAGACATAGATAAAATATAATGGAAAACCTTTCAGGACTTGCGGGCTGGTTCCAATAAGAGTATTAAGGAAGCAAGATCCTATGGTTACATAATGGACCGATAACGATCTACAAAAGACAAATAAACATACAACTAACGGTATGAAAATATACAAAATCTTTTTGTCTGTTTTACGATTGTTTCATTTAACTTTCGTGCTAAATAATTTTTTTCTGGATCTGTAATTTATGTACGGTTTAGAATTTTGTATTTATTAAGAGTCATTTTGGTGTTTTTTTTTATTAACCCACCATTTGTAAAGCAAATCGATTTTCTTAAAATTAAATTGACGTATTTTATCTGTTTAACGGTTATTTCATTTAATTTTCGTGATAAATAATTTTTATAAAGCTGTCATTTATATACTTTTTGAGAAGTTGAGAGTTAATAAGCGAATCTGCTCAATCTCATCAATTGTACTCGGTAGCGACCACCTGTGATGGTTTCCTTGATTTTGATCAGTCCATAGTTCACGATTTTTTTTTTCATTCACTTTTTATCGTCAGTCACGAAACTGACTTTGAGCCCAGTGATAGAAAACCCTTTCCGATTTTAACGTTAGACCAACTTTCCACATATGAAAAATCGTCTTACTACGTCGCTTTGTATCGGCAAATTTATTTTGATATCGATACTTTTGCGAACCATTTTCCATACACTTTTGTTAATTCAAATATAATTATTTTTAGAATAGTTTTTATTTGTTTACATGAAAACGGCAATTAAAGGTCACTGCACAAATTTTTATATAGAAACAATTGAAACACTAAAACCTCATGATGACGTAGTGAGATTTTTATTTTTAACCAAAAAGTTATCAAGCTCAACAAAAATAAATTAACACGTGGCATATACAGTCCCTAACGTTCGGTGTTTGTTACAATCCCGTGTTTATTGATGATACAGGTAGCGAATGTTACTAAGGCAGCAAAAATATTTACCATAGAATCACATCCCTATCTGATCCATGGGGACCTGCCCGACAGGAGTCATGCTATATTATAATGAAAGATTTTACAATTCTTTATAGATAAATAATTGAAATCATGTAAAAAGTGCAATATTACTAAAACTACACTTTTCGACACTTTTTAACACTTTTCAACACTTTTCATACACTTTTCAATATTTTACGAAATTGTAAATCAAATATTTAAATATTAATTCGTTTTGTGTCGAAGGACCCCCTTAACGAAAGTTTTATTTAATTTATGCCCTGGTTTTTTTTTTTAAATCCTATTTAAGTAGAACCAAATCAAATCAAAACGTATTTACATACTTAATACAAAATTTATAGACTTGTAAGTGTGTGTGTGTGTGTTGTCACAATATCTTAGAATTTCATTATTGATAAGATGACACCAAACTTATATTTGTATATATGAAAATGTGAATATATATAAGTATAGATTGTATGGTATATAGAAGACACTTTCCCCACCCACATTGTGTGTACGTAAAACTAAAAAAAAAATCAATTTTTATTATTACAGAGCACACAAAAAAAATTTTCTTAAAATTAAAATGAAAAATTTTTGCTATTTTCTCACTCTTTCGCTATCTCTTTCTCTGCCGTCTCTCCCGTTGAATATTTTCGTTAAAATACCAGTTTTACACGATCCATGCATTTTGTACACTTAAGATAACATATAATTTGTAGTTCAGTTGATCCCTATATATCGTCTTATATTTATATACAATAATACACATTGTGTACACTCTAGTAAATACCACATGCAATATATTAAGTATATATAGGAGAGGAAAATATTTATTTATTAGCCAGATAACACAAAATGTATCACTTTTAGCAACAACAATGCAACGCGAAGAGGAATAAGTTTTATATCTTATATGTGCAATTTTGTTGTTGTCAATTATGTAGTATATTGAAGTAGCGAATTTTTTTTTGTGTGTTGTCAAATATCGAAATCTCGTATTAGAGCAGTTTTTTTGCAAATGCATCGCACATAATCGTGGATTTATATATGGATGCGTTGTGTCTTATTATAGCTCGTGCCACATAAACATCATATATTGTAGATCTGTATGTGAATAGTATACAGCATCTCCTTATATAGCCGTATTATGATTTCTTGTAAATACAAATACAAAATATTTTTAGTTTAGTCGAATTTATGGTTATTAGAGAGATGTGATGTAATTTATTTTTAAATAAATTTTTGTGGTATTTTATCTTAGGGTGGATAACTGGATATATATATATATATATATATATATATATATATATATATATATATATATATGTTTATATATATGTATATATATATATATATATATATATATATATATTATATATATATATATATATATATATATATATATATATATATATATATATATATATATATATATATATATATATATATATATATATATACGAAAAATAGTTTATATGTAAGTAAAATTAAATTTGCTTCTTAATTGTATTATGTGATCATTGCCTAAGTAATTTAAATTGTATATATTTATTAAATAGTTTTCCCCCGCTACGTCGCCAGGAATCTACTAAATGTTGTTTAGGTTGAATGTTGTATTTGACTATTAGATTAGGCCATGAAAAAAGCAATTCAAACATTCTCAGCTGAAATGTAATATGAATTACAGATTCAAAAAAATTATTTAACACGAAAATTAAATGAAATAAGCGTTAAACAGACAAATCACGTCAAAATCCTATAAAAGAGCAATAATGCATGGAAAAAAATTATTTACAGCAAACAAAAAAAAAACAGTTTTCTTATTTCTAGTATGTCAGGAAAAAGACTGGTGTTGCTTAATTTAAACATAATGTAAGTGAATTAAGCAAATAATGTAAAAAAAAATTAAACTAAAGCACACTTTAAAAATTGATCAATAAACTGAAATCGAGTTGCTTTTTCAAAAATTAATACAACTTAGATTTAAAAAAAAATTATTAAAATGATTTCCCTCCCGTAGCAGTGTATCGTTAAAGGGCTGCTTCGTCTAATTCTAGTAACGCTTTTTTGCAACTCAACGTACGCTCCGCGGAAATCAGTTCCGTTGGCGCAAAAGATTTTCCTTGGTGTACCTTTTCGAGCTTGAAACCTTCGGATGGCCATTATTACATAGTCGGTGGACAACGACCCGACCGGCAACGATGCATGCCATTAAGTATAATTGGATGACGTGTTTCAAATTGTATTGCGACTGCATTTTTCAATCTTCCTTCTGCTGTCCATATTCCGTCGCTGTCGGCAAAGGGAGTAACATGACGAACGGTTTTTTAGAAAGTCTTTTGGAAATTCTTCCTGCACGGCTTTACACCAGATATTATTTGCATAGTTGGCATCATTTGTTTGCAAGTGACCCTCAGAAGCCTCTGATATGAAGAGTAAGACGAAAAATCAGGCAGACTTTTTGTGATCTTTGGAATTGATATACGATACATTTGGTGTTTTCCAGACATATTATTCGTATTGACTACTGCTCTTGTAGCAATAATTTCATGTTGAACGTTGTCGTCATCAGTCTCAACCTCTATGCCGATATCATTTTCATTTCGTGGTTTCTCCTTAGGCCATTTACCTTTGGATTTGTACAGAAACTGCGGCCCGATAAACCATTCTGATTCGTTTTCAAGCTCGTCGAAAATTTGACGCAGGGTTTTGTTTTGAGGTTACCCAGTTCCAATCAATTGGATTTGATGCATACATAATTTCTCCAACTCTAATAGCAACAAATGTTATTAATTTTTTCTTCTACCGTATCCACGATAAAACCGTATTGACTGGCGATAAGAATCCAATTGGGTCAAATACACACATCGCTATTTTCAGTACTTCTCGTTTCGGTGGAATTTTTGTTCCGTCTACGATGTCCTTCGGTATTTGATGAAAATCATAATGAAATACAAAGCAGCCTCAATTTACATTCCAACGTACACCAAGTATACGCGATGCGATTCTTGTGCCATAAAATCTAAAATTTCAGTTTTCAGTTTAATACTTTCCGGGAGATTATTTATTACTGTTGTTGAATTCGATGAGAAATCTCTCAGATTGAAACCTTTCTTCTGAATATCGAGTATTTCTTTGATAATCTGGATAGCATTTTCTTCGGTTTTAAATGATTCGATAAAATCGTCGACGTAATGTTGATAATCGACTTCACTGCTTTAGGAAACTCATCTGAGTATCGGTTTGCTTTGTAATTCTTTACGAATTGCTCCATAAATGGTGAGCTTGTGGTGTCGAAAATCATCGCATTCATTTTGAAAATATCGGGCTTGCGCTTCGAATTTAAGTCTCGCCAGAGAAAACACTGCGACCAACTGTCATTTTCTCTTATGCGTACTTGTGGAAACATTTCCTCGATGTCGGCAAAAAATCCGATTCTTTCTTCTTTAAACCGACAAAGTACACCGAGATGAGATGGAACCAAAACCGGTCTGGTTAACAAATAATCGTTAAGGCACATTCCGTTTGATTTCGCTGCGGCGTCGAATGTATTGTCTCTTGTTATCCAACAAAACTTTTTCGGCATAGCCCTTATCAATGTACGTCTGAACTGTTTTCACATACACCTCTTCAATGTTATTTCGAATTATTTTTTTTCTGTATATTTTAGACGGTGAAGAGCTGTTCCGTAGCTATCAACTATTAACGTTGGATTGTGTTTGTAAGAAAGACCCAGCTCATATCTGTTGCCTTTATTTTTAATAGACTGTTCGGCGATTTGGATTGCTTCGCGGTCGTCTTCAGTTTTTTTCCGATCAGTATTCGTTACAAAAACGCCAAAGTTTTCGAAGTTTCATCATGTCGTGATATGTTTCCTGTCCACATGTAACATTAGGGGACTTTAGGACCTTCCACACCAATCAATTTCACTACCATGCTATCTAACATGGTAACAGAGCTGCCCGTGTCAACAAAAGCTAGAATCTCCAGCTCACCTTTTGGACCTTTTACTTTGACCGGTAACATCTTTAGGATCACGCCTGGTTTGGTCCCAGAAATCGTTAGTATTATTTCTTTGGTGTTGGAAGTTATTGTTATTCACAACAATGAGAGATGAAATCGATTGCAGTTATTTTCTCCACATGCAACTTTTCGAGAACATGGTCCACTGTGACGTTCCAGGAAACTGTAGCAGAGATGAATCCGTTATGCCATATTCCATCGTCCTTTGACATCTAATTTCATTAATTCGGAGCATTTGTCAATCGAGTGCTCTCCCTTGTGGCACACTTTGCAAGATGATGTCAACTTGGTTTCGCTTGTAGGTTTCTTCTCTGTATTATTTGAAGATTTGTCTTGTTGGTGATCACTTTTGGGAAATGCGATATCTTTTTCAATATTTGAGCCACGGAATTGTTTTACCGATATACCAATTTCAAACATTGCTATGACACCATATTCATAATTAGCCCAATCTGCTACATGTTCAACAGTTGGTGACGTGATCCCCTTTGGCTCATATAGTTAGCGCAGATGACTCTCAAATAAACTGGCAACTTCTGAATTAACTTTTTCACCAACATGACATCATAATATTTCGATTCATCACAACCGAAATTCATTATTATTACTACAAAGTTTTCACAAAAGTTCGTGAACTCCATGAATGTTTTTGTGTTTTTCACGAATTGTATTTTGTTTATTTTTTCAATCAGCTGATCGATTCTCAATTGTGATTTGCCGAAATTTCGACGCAGTATTTCAATAACTCGGGTGGCATCCCTAGTATATAGTAGCATCTCGACACTGATCCGTGCTGGACCAGATCGATTTTATTTTGATATTACTACGTTTTCTAGCGCCATCTCGTGGAAAATATACTAGCCGCTAATTTCATTAGTCTATGAAACTAGGTGGTTTTGGCAATTACATCTGCAATAATTATTATTTGTACGTACAATGAATTCTTTTCAAAATTTGTCGAAAAAAATGTAGGTTTCTCCATTATTTATACATTTATTTAAAGCCAACATTTGTTGGTAGAGGTTATCCGAATCAATAAAGAAAGAATTTGTTATTTGCCCGCATAGGATTTTTGGCTAAAACGACCTTAATTTTGTTTTGGGCCAATAAAATTTGTAGCTTATTATATTCTTGCTCAAAACTTAATATTCATATCAACGGCTGCCTTGTATGCGTTTTTAACATTTGAGTAACTACTTAATAATTCGAGTTGATTTCTTTAATGTATTGCATTCAATTTTCTTAAATTAAGCACAATTTATTAAATTTAAAGTAATAGCACAGATAAAAATATACAGATATGGAAGTTTCATGGCCATTAATTACATGAGAATATTCAGCTATTGAAATATCTTCAAGCTCAAATCTAGCCAGTTTAAAACAGGCCAATATAATATAATTAATACATTTTTTATCTCATCTATTTTACGTTTACGATAAATACGATGTAAATAATAAACAAAACGATACATTTAACTATATGAACCAATACTAGTTCCACTTTTTTGTTTTGTGAATGAAAATAAAATTAATACCGACGAATCAACGATAATAAACTTCGGTTGACGAGTCATGACACATGAATAACATAAAAAAAATAATTACAACAATAAACGATCCACGTTATTTTAAATATCACACAACCATTCTAACCATTCTGCTAACGGTTGTTGCTTTTTGCTGTATTATTTATTATGATCAAAATTTATTTTCTGGAAATTGTTGATATCATTTAAAATATATTTATTATGTATATATATATATATAATGTATATATATATATATATATATATATATATATATGTATATATATATATATATATATATATATATATATATGTATATATATATATATATATATAATATATATATATATATATATATATATATATATATGTATATATATATATATATATATATATATATATATATATATATAATTAGATTTAGAGCCCAATTAAACAACTCATATAGAATTCTGAAATTATCTGTCAAAAAATTTTCATCGGCGTATTGCTTATAGATCAAGTTTTCCGAAAGAGGCAGCACGATCAAAGTATATAGTACCAATTATTGCCGGGAGATTTTTTTTATATTTTTCTTTAAAACATTTCGTATGTCAAACGGAAAACGTAAAATATTACACATCAAACAAATAGCTTTCTAAAAGATGGCTGCAATTCCGTTTGTTGACAGTCCGACATGATCTATTTCGTGTGTTTACGCGATGCATTTTACTCTCGGATTTTTTTCATTTTCCATACAAACCCTGTTTTGTTTTATGATAATTTTGGGATTTTTTTTTGCAAAAAATTTTAATTGGTTTCCTAGGATTTTTCGAACTCACACAAATAAAAATGAAAAAAAAATACGCATTTTTTCATATTTTGTTTTTCGAAAAAAATTCGGTATTTTGTTGACTCATCTAAAAGATGAAGGACTTTGTTGCTGAAGAATCCGGAATAAAATGCCTCGTGTAAACACACAGATTCACAGATTGATCTACTAGTTTTAGGCCATTTGAAGTTTTAACAAACGGCGACTAGATAAATTCAAATACCGAAAATGTAAATTATTTTGGTTTTTGAATGAGTTCGGTATTCGATTGTTTCACTGCTACCAACCACTAAATACAAAATAATTGGGCCCCTACATTTTAATAGCAGAACAATTTTTAGTTCACAATTTGTGATCCAAAAATGAATTTAGTTTAATTTGTGTCTTTGCTTGTGTCACAAAAATGCTTTATGTTCCTTATGTTAGAATACATTAATTGGCTCAATTCAACTTTACTTGAAAAATCCATGAACATTTTTTTATTGTATTTCTTATTTCATGCTCAAATTGAATTGAAATATGAAAATTATGATAAAAATGTTGAGCAAATAATGCTAATAATTAATTTTTTAGATTTACGTATAATATGCAAACGTATATTCATGTTTTGCGCCAGTTTCTATTAGGCTCCAAAACGGTAGGGCTTATGCTTATTTTATACCGGTTATGTGTGACTATTTCTTTCCGTGTATGCAATATAAATTTAAGAAAATCGATTGGGCGCTTTTTATTTATATAAAAAAAAAAAAAAAAAAATGAACAGTTTGCTTATTTCGGTAGTGTTGCAAGTTGGCTGTGTTAGGCTCCCAAGATGCGATATTTTCAAAAAGTTTGTTAGCACATAGGGTATAGTCAAAAATTAGTCATTGCGCAGCTTACACTGCATAAAGTCAGCTGGTATGCGTTAAACTGCGACTGCCTTTTTGAGCGAACTGATGCCTGCTTGTAGGGGAATTTGACATTCCCATTACTAATTTGGTACAAAATTTTATAAAAAAAATTAGAAGTTAGAATAAAATAATTTTTATAAAAAAGTTATTCCAAAAAAAAAAATAAAAAAAAAAAAATATAAAAAAAAAACTACATTTGCAGCTGTTTCATTCTTTTTCAAATGGCTGCATACAATGCGCATTTTGATTTAGTTTGCTCAATTTTAATTCGACAGACTGCGCTTGGCTGCAAAACTGAATTTTTGACCGACTATATATATATATATATATATATATATATATATATATATATATATATATATATATATATATATATATATATATATATATATATATATTTATATATATATATATATATATATATATATATATATATATATATATATATATATATATATATATATATATATATATATATATAGATATTTAAATATAAAAAAATGGCGTAAAAAATGTATGTGCGCGCATCAGTTTAGAACGGCCGAACTGATTTGGCTCAATCTATTTTTGTTGTGTGTACAATTGCTAGGAGATGGTTCATACGAAAGAAAACTTTGGGGAAATTCACCTGAAAAGTCGTAAAATTAGAAAAATCGAAAAATTATATTTTTGTACAGGATTTCGCGCGTATCCAATCCAAATAGTCTTTTAGCAAATAAAAATTTTAAAAATCTGAGTGGAAAACTCGGAAACTACCGGAAAAATCCGATAGTTGTAATTTTTAGGAATTGATTTTTCATTTAAAATGCGATGAACGCCGACATGAATCGCGCTGCTTTCAATTATAACTCGACAATCGCCTACAAAGATTTTGCGGAGTTGATATTGGCGTATTGGCTGCCGTGTGCTGACAAAGCATTGAAGTTCCATGCAAACACGCCATATTGGGCAAAGTTAAATTGGCGGTTTTGACTTCCCCACTAGAGCTATTGCGTTCTTATTTCTATGCTTTAACATGATGTTATTTGGAACCGACCTTGTTACTCCCGGCTATAATCCCACCTAAAAGTAATGACGTCACCACGTGTTCATCATTTCAATAATGTTGAACGATTTTACTCGTCCTATTGAAAATTTCTTTATTTTAATGATCAAAGGCAAATTTATTATCGAAGCGGACCGTCGATACTACCTGCGATTAAAGAACTAAAGTTCCCTCAAATTTAGTTCGTTGTAAATTCCGAATTTAAATTAAGTTAACGTCTTACACCTTTCAATGCACCTTTGTTGGCGAAAATGTGAAATCGCGTGATATTGTGATCAAGCGACGTGATGACGGACTAGTGCAGCGTGTGTACGAAACACATCGATTGGATGATGCCCTCCAGTATCCATTAATGTTTTGTCATGGAGAGGACGAGTACCACTTGCAGATAATAATGGTCAATTCGCTGAACGGTTAGATATTGCGCTATCAACTGTACTTGCATTGCTATAAACGAATAAGAAGGTCAGTTCCATGCATTTTTATACTTATCGGTTGATGATGCGTAACAGTATTGCATCGATATGTATGTCAAGATCGAAAAAGCACGTTTACATTTCATCCGTTTTAATCAATCAAAACTACGTTCTATGCAGTACATTCATCTGCGCGATGCCATCATTTCGGAAGGAGATGCAAGCAACGTCGATCAATTGACCATTCGCCAAGCGAAACATGTTGGCAGCTCAAGGCATATGCATTAATATGCGCAGGATGCTAAGACGTATGTGGGGCATTACGGACGGCCAGATTTGTTCATCACGTTCACATGCAATCCGAAATGGCATGAAATTACCGGTAATCTACTGCCAAGAAACATTTTCAGCGATCACCACGACATCACCGCACGGGTGTTTGCAGGACGCTAATGGACTTTATTGTTAAGTAGATGAATCTAAGGCAGAAGCGTGGACCACCACATGCACATATTATTCTATGGCTAAATGAAAAAATCAAACCAGATCAAATCGGTTTAATCATCAGCGCCGAAATACCAAATCCAGAAGCCGACCTAGAGTTCACGTCGCAACAAACATGCTTCACGGTCCGTGTGGAGATAACAATCCAGATTCACCGTGTAAGGCCAATGGAAAATGCACAAAACAATATTCGCGTCCGTTGCTGGCATACACAAATCGTGGAAAAGACTGCTATCCACTATATCGGCATCATTCACCTGAAGGTAGTAGCAGAATCGTCACGATGACGGTGAAAGGAAATGATGTCTAGGTCGATAATTGCTGGATCGTTTCGTATTGTAAGCTTTCATCGAAAACATTCGCAACACATTGCAATGTTAAGTACTGTACCGCCATTAAATATGTCTGCAAATACGTGAACAAGGGTATCATGGCAGTGTTTGGCATTGATGCTCCGGATGCAAATGACGAAGTGTCAAGATTTCAATTGGGCATTTATGCCAGTTGCAATTGGCCGATTTGGCGTATTTTCTCAATGTTTAATATTTGTAAGTGTACTTGGAGAATGGATAGTGTTTTTCACGGAAGTAAATGCAGCAAAACGACCACCGTCTACAACACTCACGAATTTCTTCAAAATTTGCCAAAGTGATTCGTTCCCACTAACATTGCTGTTACACACAACGCAGTTTTTATCATGATGGAAGACATGTGCGAGCTTATGTTCGGAAGCCATTTGTCGAAATTGGGAATGCCAGCACCAATTCGCATTTAATCGTGGATTGCAACGAGAACAAGTGTACGATCCTGATTCAATAAGCCACAAATAGTACGAACGAATGTCCCGCTTTTGAATGCATAGCAAACGACCGTGTACGACGCATTGATAAAGGCAGTTGACGAAGTAAACGGTGGAATATGCTTCCTCGATGCTTCCGGTGGAACAGTCAAAACCTTTCTGATTTCATTGCTTTTGCGTTAGCTACTTTTAGCAGTGTGCTCAGTTGCCAAGAACTCAGCGATGGCCAAGGTATTGCAGGAATGCAGGAAAATCATCATCTGGGCGGAGTTCACAATGGGACACAAACGATCATTGGAAGCGTTCATTCGAACGATGAAGGATTTCCGAAGTGACTCAAGAGGTTTTAGTGCAGCGATGATACTTCGGGCCGATTTCGTCAAACGCTACTTATCATTCCGAGATCGATAGCTACAGATGAACTCAATGCATGACTGAAATCGTCGAGTTTGAGGCGCTTTATGAAGAAGTTACAGTTACCCACGAACATTAGATGCAGATACAAGAAACTGAAGAACGACGTGATTCAAGCGACGATCATCAAGGGCAAATTCAAAGGAGAGGATGTTCTTATTCCTAAAATTCCTCAGATTCCAACTGATTTTCGATGAACGACACCAACCTTTAGATAAAGCAAGTAAGGCCAATCTGTGATTAATTATCGACAACTTTATACCATTATTCGGCCCAATTCGGCCGATTCCACAACATCAGAATGAACGAGAGTAATATCCCAAAAACGATATAGCGATTGTGTGGGCTTTGGATAACCTCCGAAATTATTTCTATGAAGAAAAAAATCAAAATTATTACAGTCTACTAACCATTGATGTTTGCTCTCAGCAATAGAAATCATCATAGCAATCTAAAAAGATGGAAGACCAGAATAAAAGAATATAGTTATGAGCTAATAAACCAACCTGGAATAACCAAAAAAGTTAAAGAATCCTTATCAATGCTAAAGCTAGAGGTTAATAATCATCTTCCAGTAGTGGAAGAGTACACCACAGTGGAAGATCCGACACTACCAAGCACCACTAAATTTATTCAAAAATTGGTCGATTTTTCCCGAAGGATGAGAAGTTTATTGCTTTGAAAAACCACACAGCAGCTATTATATCAGCAGCAATAAAATAAAAATTCCCGAAAACCCGAATTTTGAAGTCAACCCCATTAAGTTCTTGATGCAATGTTACGTGATACATAGAGATGAAATTTGTGTTAATCAAGTACACGCATACACTGTTCTTTAAAACTCCAGAAACTCGAGCAGGTCTTTGTCTATTGTTCTAGTTTATTTACATGAGGATTTTAAGCTGCTGCAGCTCGAATATCGATTTCGAAATTTTCGTTTGTCACATGTTTCCCCCATTTCTTTTTTGTATGCTTAACATTTTCTGTCTCAATATTTAAATTAACGCGGTATCGTCGAAACTGTAAAATTTTTCTACGGTTGGTAGCACCATTTTAAATTATTTACGAGCCAAGCCAAAAATGAGACTTACTTGAATTTATAAATTCTATATTCACACAAATTTTGTTTCAGAATTATCACTAAGACTGCTTTGTTAAGTAAATTTAATGAAATTTTCTTATTAAACTGTGTCCGAAACCAATGATAAATGTTTGTGATTTTTGAATACAAATTTTTGATCGATTTGATCAATTGCTATGAGATAATTTTTGACAAATACCAAAACTTTTGATAGTAAAAGCGTAGCACACTCGGATCTATACAATTAAACAAAAAATTTTTACTTGATTTTGTAATAGTACCATACAAAAACCATATAAAAAAAATTTAAACTTTTTCGGTGCTATGACAATTTCTATAAATAATGCACACAAAATTAAGGCGGAAACACGTATGCGGGTGTATAATATAAAAAACATCTTCACCAATCAAATCACACGTTTACGGGTCAAATGTTGCGTAGCAGAATAAAAACAAAGTAAAAACGGAGATAAAAATGTTTTAAATTTGTTTTTACATGTGGAATACGGAAATTTTTTCCGCCAACGTGTGATTTGAATGGTGAAGCTAGTCACATGGTTTACATGTGATGATTTGATTGGTTAGTATGCGGATGTTTTTTAAATTTTACATTCGCAAGCGTGCTTGCGCCTTTATAAGTGTAATTTTTCTACATAGTTTTTATACCTCACAAAAAGAGAATTTAAAAACGCCGTTTTCAGCATTACCCAGAGGAAAGGCCCCAATGCTTTTTATTTGACAAGGTTTCCCCAAACAAATTAGGCCTTTTTCTTGGTTATAAAGATGGATAATGGGAAGGAAAAGTGATGGGAAAGGTTAGAGTTGTATAGTTAAAACAGCCCGTACTCTAAGAGTTCACTGGAATCGGATTCATCACATAAATAATATTAGCAGCTTGCTATTGGCAGCTTTGCGAAGTTCGAAGCGATCAGATAAAAGAGCTTCCCATTCGTGAGTGGGAATAATAACTAAGATACATCTAGACTTAACTCATTATGCGATTATAGGCGCGCTCCATTCTTCGTCCAGGACACGTCTGATAGCAAAGATATGGTCTTTGGTGGATCGATGGGTAAGAAAAGTGACATGATAAGAGAAAGGTTGGCTATGATAATTATTGAGAAGATCTAAACGAATTTTAGCATATAGTTATACCTCACCAGATGGGCAGCTTTAAATTTGAAAAAAAAAGTCGGAACTTGGGCATGGCGATTCTTGTGATGACGGGCACTTTGGAATTTTGCAAGTGCTCGACGGCGGTTAAATGCTCCGCACAACATTAGCAGTTTAGTAGTAATTTCCATGGGTCGTCGGCTAGGAAGTTTAGAATATCATTCTGATAAGTGGTAGAAAGAAGTACCATAGAAGGACCTTGGTTTTTCATTTTGTAACAACGATAGGTTTAAAGACTTGCAAGAATAGGGAGGAAAAAAAGGTGAAAAAATAGAAACCGGTGGAGAAGGGAGAGGGCGGGAAGGCTGAATAATCCAATTAAAGAAGGGCAAGTTTCGCACGTAGGTGGTCTCTAGCGAGAACTATACCAAGAAGTCCTAGTAAGACTTTAATTTTATTAGACCCGCTATGGAAAAATCTGGTTCCAACAGAATGGCGATCTCAAGAATTATTGAAACCAAGGCGGACATTAAGTAAAACAATGTCGCGGGATGGTGGATATCTATCAAGAATGCGGAATGTATAGTTGAAAAGATTGCAGATGCGCGTCATCGATTATACTTCGAGGTATGGGATGGAATATAAAGGTAGATAAAAAGTATTTCTCCGAAAGTGGTAAGAAAACCTAAAAAGGTAATCACAGAGCCGAGATAATATTTCATCTGTTTAAGGCGAATATAGAGTTTTTTCTTGGTGAGTAATCCAACACCGCATCGGCGGATAGTAAAAATGTTGGAGAGATACCATAAATAGTTGTCAGAGGAACATGCACAAGAACTAATGTTGATTTCTTGAACCCCACAGGTTTCTATGGAAATAAAAAAAAATATTGAATCTATGTGTTCACGTTTCTGAGGGTTAGTAAGGCCACCAGCATGCCAGATGCCTAAATTACAAATGGAGGATAGAAAAGGAATAGGAAAATGGTGTGAGGGAGTAAAATCAAAAAGACGATACGAATTCTCAGGAGCGTAGGAAGAATGAGGCTAAATGAAGTCAGTGAAGTAGGAAGGGTAATAGATGATGGACATGTCGGGGGAACTAAATTATCGTAATGATTGTTTGAGACAAAACATTAATTTCATAAGTAGGAGCAGAATTGTCAGGGTTGAAGCTACTGGGAGGATAAGAGGTGGTGGTAAAAACTTTAATTTTAATATTTTTGAGTCAAGATATAGCTGCCAAACATTCGGCGCCTCTCCAAAAGCCATCTTGCTGCAAATTAGTTAAATATCTGGTAACAAATTGATCATTAGAAAAATTTTGGTCGTGCGGATTTTAAAAACAGGTTAGGATGGAAATTACGGATTGAGAACAAACAGCATGGAAGCAGAAACTGTAAAATATAGAATTAAATCAGTAGAACAGAAATGTGTTGTCTTACTAGAATAGAATTGTCACAGTCCAATCAATCAATCAATCAATCATAAAAAGATAATTTCTAAACATGTGAGGTGGGGAAATACTTCAATCAATTATTACACTTTTCGGACAGTGTAGTAAAAAATTAGGAATGTAGGGGAATATTAAATGTCAAAAATTTATATTCAGAAATATTTATCATGGGTTTCGGACACAGTCTTAGTTTGCTTAAGGTTCGATAAGATAATAATTTGCATAGCAAATTCAGACGCTAGTAACATCTATAACTGGGTTCTATAGTTTACTTATTTTTAATGCTGAACCATATTTTGTCATAAAAATTATAATTTATATTTAATTAAAAAAGTTAACTCTTATTTCACCGAAATATGTGAAAGAAGGACAATCGTCGCGAGTCGAGAACACCTGGCAGCCGTATACATAATATATATATATATATATATATATATATATATATATATATATATATATATATATATATATATATATATATATATATATATATAATAGAAAACTAGAAAATGTAGTATTGGGAGTGTCAACTATTGTAAAATACGCTAAATAATCTTACGTCAAAGGATCAATCCAATTTAATTAAATTAAAATATTTTTATCATTTCATGTGCTCATAACGACATAAAGTCACATTTCAAATTTAGGCATGTAAATACTGGGTGTCACACAAGTGGCTGACAGAAATTTTACAATTTGGAATAGTATCATTTTTTTGAAAAATCAAAAAGGGAAAGACTTTGCTATTCAGGAATCAAGGTGCGGGTGTTTAATTTCACCTCATGGCGACCTCAAAAATCACACTTCTATAGTTATTAAATTCTTTAAAATAGAGGCCTTGCTGCGGTATTATAGCCAGATAGTGGTCATGGTTGGTCGTGGGGTTTGCAAGGCGTGATTGGAAGCTGGAATAACCGTAAAGATAGGACTAGATGGAAAGGCGATGAACTCAAGCTGACATTTATAGAAACTTGGATAGGATGTTGCAGTTAGGAGTGATAGAGGAAATTCAGGGTTCATGGTCCACACCAATTGCCGTTGTTCGTAAAAACACTGATATAGCTAGGGCTATGTCTCGACGCCCGAAAGGAGACCAAGTAACAATCAAAGACGCATATCCGCTACCACAAACTGAGGGGTTGGCAAGTCGACTTGATCAAACTTTTACTAAATACATTTAGTTAATTGACTTAAAAAGATGCCTTTTGCCAAAGTTCCTCTTGACGAGGCCTCTTTTGACAAAACTGTGTGTGACGTTCCGGGCCGTCTATCACATTATGGTCATGCCCTTTGGTCTGTGCAATGCTTCACAGTCATTGTGTAGACTAATGGACAGAAAAAATCCTTTTCATTACTGAGTCTTTGTATATCTATTCGACTTGCTTATTTTCATTGGCAAATTAGAAGAGCATTTTGCTTTACTACCGGAAGGAGCCAGGCTATTAAAGCCAGAAAATCTCACAAACGTTGATAAAAACAAGTTCGTTTTTAGTGAAACATCGTAGTTAGGTGACGGACTTATCCGCATGGACCTAGACAAAGTGAAAACTATCCGGCTCCTTAAACTTTTACATAGCTCAGGCGATTTTTAGATATGGTGGGGACACAATAAAAAAATATTTGAAAAAGATAAAATATGTTCTGAATGCCTCGTAAAAAACCTGATCGTGCATTGCGTTCCAAGATCTTTTTATTTATGTACACGCTCTTTCATTAAGTACCAATGCTAACCCATAGATGGCGCCTTTAATGAGAAGTAAAGTTACTTCACTTTGGTTAAAGAATCTAACCGTACTATTCGTGTCAGGCACTTGCTGGACACCCTGTATATATATAGTATAAATATAAAACGAATTTTTTCATTTTGTTTTAATTTTTTTTTCATAATCCAATATTGAATTTTATGTCATCGAAATTCGCAAAAAAAATTAATTTACAAACAAGTCTATTATATTATATAAATAGTACATAACTATAATATATGGATATATAAAATATTTATTTAAAACACGCAACCTGCTATTAATTTTTTCCTAATTTACCAAATTTTTCGATCATATAAGAGATGGATCAATGGGGAAAACTTTTTAGTTATACATTTTTGTTTAATTATATTACGTAAATTAATTTAGTTAGAGAGTTCTCCTGTTTTGTTACATGATTTAAATTCATAAAAAGTGATACTTATAAAAAGTGAATAAAAAAAAATTAAAATTGAATTAAATTCATAAAAAGTGATATATTTATGTATATATAAATATATATATATATATATATATATATATATATATATATATATATATATATATATATATATATATATACCAATTACACTATAAATAATAAGAAGCCCATTCCAAAGGTGAGGACGGTTTACTAGATCTCCTGAGAAAAATTTTAATTTCTCATTTGAAAATCTTAAATTCAGAAAATTAAAATCCAAAGGGTGAATGCAACTCAAATGTATGGTTAGGTAAATTGATATGAGAGGCAAACAAAACAAGACTAGGCTACAAAAATTGGAAGATAGAGCATTGGGAGCTAAACTCAAATCCACACAGAAATGAACAGCACATTGAAAATCATATCATAGAATGCTAATGGTTTGCTGCGACATCAGCAAAAACTACAAGCAGTCCTTGACATTGAGAATATAGATGTGTGTCTTATTTCGGAAACACATTTTACTAAGCAATCCTACATAACATTTAAAGGTTATTGCGTATATCACACTATTCAGCCAGAGGAGGAAGAGCAGTTATCATAAATAAAAAATATCCAATATCAAGCCAAAGTGGTTTATATAAAAACTAACAACTTTCCTATTGTTGTGGCAGGATTATACTGTCCACCAAGACATTCTATTAAAAACAAACAAAACTCAGAGTTCTTCAAGCGTCTGGGAAAAAGGTTCATAATGTGCTGTCTTCGAAGAATACAAATTAAATTCTCGAAGATGTCACACCTACATCGCCTACTGACGGAGCAAACGAAATTAAAAAAAATTAAACTTAAAGAAAGCAGCAGGATTTGACCTGATTACTGGAGAAATAATAAAGTAGCCATCAAGAAAAGCTATAGTAAAGTTAATTATTATCATTAACACTGCATTCAGGTTAAAATATGTGTCAACACTTTGAAAAGTGCCTGATGTTATCATGATTTCCAAACCAAGAAAACCGCCACTTCTAATAAAATCATATAGGCCTATATAGTTGCTACTTAATAATTGAAAAAATAGCCAAATTCCGAATCACCAATTAGGTTTTCGCAGTGACTACTCAACTATTGATCAAGTGCATAGGATAACCAATATAATTGAGAAGAATTTAGAAGAGAAAAAAATTTCTTCCGCAGTATTCCTTCTTTGACAAGGTTTGGCACGAATGTTTAATCTACAAACTCTAATTAAACCTACCTAAATAGTATATCGAATTTCATCATAATCGGTTAAGAACTCGCCGAGTTCCTTCCTAATTGGCCATATTCCAGAACTTTTCCAAAAAATCATTTTTAAATTACATTTTCATACTTCATATCGAATTTCATCATAATCGGTTATGAACTCGCCGAGTTGCTTCCTAACTGGCCATATTCCAGGTCTTTCCCGAAAAAGCATTTTTAAATCCCATTTTCATCCTAAATATCGAATTTCATCATATTCGGTTAAGAAATCGCCGAGTTCCTCCCTAATTGGCCATAGTCCAGAACTTTCCTAAAAAATCATTTTAAGTTTAAATCACATGTCGAAATATCCTGTTTTGAAATATCCAATTTTGAACCATATCTCGTTTTTTACCTTATCTCGTTTTAAAATATCCAGTTTTGAAATATCCAGTTTTGTACCTTATCTCGTTTTGTCAAATCCTATTTTGAAATATCCAGTTTTAAAATGTCCAGTTCTGAGCGATTCCCATAACGGAGAGATATTTCAGGCTTAAACAAGAAGATGAATATTCTGAAGCTAATTCCAATAAAGGATAAATCTGAAGCCATGACCTTCATAGTTCAGGATGATGTAATCTATTTTAAGTTGATGTTAGTTTTTATTCCAAACTATTTCCTAGTTGATCAAGGGACGTATTGATCATAAAACGGTTAATTCAAAGGATTTGTAATGTTGACCAAGTGAACTAAGAAATACCGAAATTACAAAAAAAAAATGTAGCTTAACGGTAAAAATCTCATTACTTCAAAAGCCAACTGTCCGAACCACTGTTTATTATAGATCGTAAGCAAATAGCAGAAACAATTATTTTTCAAAGGGATCATCCCCAGAACCAGACACTGAAAGATCTCCTGTTTGAATCGTTTCTATACTCAATAATTGGGTTGAATACGTACTGTAAAGCAAAATCTGTGGACACAGATCATCAATTCAATCGCAATAGTACTGTATAACAGCATTCCTCGATATCGAGGGCGCCCTTAATAAAGTTAAAGCGGATGCAATCATAGGAGTATTGCCTTTTATGGTGGTTATTAAGCTGATAAGCCGAACTTAAATTTCTGGGGTGGGTTAATCCACCGTAAGAAGGCGGGTGGTTAGGAGTATCCCATCAAGAGGCGTGGTATCCCTTTCTGTGGAACATTGTGATCAATGGAGAACTTCTGAAACTGGAAGGGGGATAGGAGTGATCGCGTTTTCCAATCATTTCAACATCCAGATAATCTGGGCCCTCATCGCTCAGACGTCAAGGGGAATTGCAGAACAGCAAACATGCTAGGTAACGTACGATTCTCCAATTGAAACCGGAAAGCGCAGTTATGAGAAGGCCTATTACGGCGCAAAAGAAAATAGCAGAAGCCATGGCATTAGAAATGTGCTCATATGTGAGCAAGACAAGTGTGTTCAAAGCTGGACTTGGAATACTCCAGGACACGAACATCTCTGCACAGAAGTGGGTTAAGAACAGACGTAATAGCATTACACTGCTATTTTCACAGTAGCTTAGCTACTCAACTAAACCTAAACAAAGTCATTTAGAGAGAAATTTGATATTCAACAAACTCTAACCTTTTTAAAGGTCATTTAAAGGTAATTCAATTTTTTTTAAAATCCTATAAACTTTTATTACAGATCCCGTTTTTGCCTCATAAATTTCTAAGAACATATTTCTGAGAAACTCTTTAAAATATTCAGCAAAATATTTTGATTTTTTCCTACTCAAAATATCTATCAACCGTGCATTGATTTTTGTTGTTTTTCGAGTGCGGTTATTGTTTTTTCATCATAAACTTCAATTATTTTATGTGCTCAACATGAATCGTAAATTTAACAGTAGTGAGGTCAGTACGTTATCATACCTTCGTCATTTTCCGGTTCACCACGTCACATGCAAGAAAAGACACAAGATGCCATGTCGTATGTATACGTAAATACGGATGCATAGATTTGTTTCTGACATTCACATGTAACCCCGATTGGTCGGAAATAAAAACTATTTCCAGGTCAAAAGCCTTGACTTGCAATCCAATTTTCATCAAATTGAAAAAGTTTATAAAATTATTTACCAAAAATGGCATATTTGGTTCAATAAAATGTTACATGTTGACTGAATAATGGCAAGTGGGATTTGCTCCTGACAGTGAACAAAGATCAGTGCTCTCAAAGAAAGTGTTCGAAGAAATATACTTCGGAGGCAGTCTGGCGAATATTTGAGTTGCCCATCCATGAACGATATACCTCCATCATTTATTTGGCCTTACATTTAGAAAAATGGCAACGTGTGTATTTTATGGAGGACAACATACACCAACAAAATCCGCCAAAAACCACGATGATTGCCTTTTTTGACGTGTGTTGTTTGGATGATTTTGCCAAAAATGTTCTTATACTCCAGAATGTAAAAAAACTCGAGATACCAGGGTACTTCACAATCAGATGGAACAAACATACATTTTCCAGAAGAAAGCGTGGGTCAAACGTTGAAGGCCATCCAGATATTAAAAAAGCCAATTTTAGAAAAAATGGATGGAGAAACTCGGATCCATCGATTCTATAATTGATACGGAAGATGTAGTAAATGATCCACAAGAATTCTTAGACCACCTTAGTCTCGCAGGCTTTCCACCACCTAATATTAAATTGAAGCATGATACTCCAATTATATTGCTGCGTAAGTATTAGTTTAGGTGAAGTTCAAGTTTCCTTCTTAGGCAATCCAAATGACTTTAAATGTCCGGGTTATTCGCGTATTGACTATATTTGATTCCACATCAAGGGGTGATTCTTTTTGTAAGAGATGATCTCCATTTTAATGTACCCAAATTTATTTTACCTAGTTCCAATCCTGCGTTTAATATTTTGTGGATTGGCATTAAATTCCAATCTCGCTCTATTTTTATTTGTTCTCTGTACCGTAGTCCAAATCTACCACATGCAGAGACATGTCACGAGTTTGATATAATTTCAAGTTCAATTGATATGATTTAACAGATCTTGGGAGTTATCTTGGGAGATTTTAATATTCATAATGACACTTGGTTAGGATTTTCTCAACCTCGAGATCAAACAGGTGAATATGTTGAATTGTTTGCGGGGATGAATAGTCTTGTCCAACTTGTAGACAA
Source organism: Tipula confusa (assembly GCA_963556175.1). Classification (NCBI taxonomy): domain Eukaryota; kingdom Metazoa; phylum Arthropoda; class Insecta; order Diptera; family Tipulidae; genus Tipula; species Tipula confusa. Next base: position 172,962,631 of record OY744476.1, on the reverse strand, counting down.
ACCAACTCGGTACCCTGACTTATTAGGCCATTCATCCCATTTATTGGATTTATTTTGGACTACCATGTCTGACAAATATTCTATTGATATTAATGCTCCTCTAAGTCTTTCTGATCATGCGTTTGGAGCTCATTACATGTACACCTAGACTAATCTGGAATTTGAATGATGCTAATTGGCAAAGTCTCAATCTATTTTTCTCTTCTTTTGATTGGACTGTGTGTTTTATTATAGATCAAGATAGTATTAGACGGCATTTCATCCGACTCGTATGAAATTAATGCTGATATACCGCAAGGTTCATCTTTGTCGTCTACCTTATGTTTGATCTATATCAATGATATTTTTAAATTGACACCATGTGATATCCACTCTTTTGCTGATGATACTACAGTATCTGCTTCTATTGAGTTTAATAGCCAAAAGGACTGCAATTCCCATTTAATCCATAGAAATCACAAGCGGGTCTTTTTCACAAAAAAAATTCAAAATTATGTTCCACCCCATAATAAACGGCATTCAAATTAATAGGTCCTCCCCTCTTAGAATGTTGGGTTTAGAAATTTCGGGTGATCTTTCCTGTAAAGATCATATATATTCAATTGCAAAAAAAGGTAGTCAGTATCTGGGTTTCATTAGACGGTGTAACTTTTATTTTACACCTATAGAAGTTCTTAAATTTTACAAGGCTTATGTTAGGCCCATTATGGAATTTAATCCGATTATCTGGGGTGGTGCACCAAAATCTAATCTCAAATGTCTTGATAAAATTTAATATAGAATTATTCATATTATTTACGACACAAATATTGCTTTATCAATTGACTCATTAGAGCACAGACGCAAACTAGGTTCTTTATCGCTTTTTTACAAATATTATTTTGGTCCCTGTTCTTCCAAAATTAAAGGAATATACAAAAGACAAATTTGACCTAAAAATAATTGGAACTAGCCAGTGGTAAAAGATGCTGAGGCATACCCAGCCATCATTAAAGCCCTAGTGGAACGAAACACTGAATTCCATTCGTTCCAACAAAGGGGAAACAAAACCTACCAGGTGGTCATACGAAACTTACATCCGTCTATTAACACTGACGAATTAAAAAGTGAGTTAATTGGCTTGGGCCACGACATGGTAATATCTGCAACATGAGGCAAAGTGGTACGAAAAAACCACTCTCACTCTTTAAAATCGAGCTACCAATGAATGAAACTAATAAAAACGTACATTCAATCAGTAAATTGATGCACTCAGTTGTGCAGATCGAAAAACCGCATGTGAAGCGGGAAGTGGTATAATGCACTACTTCCTAAAGGTACGGGTCAAATGCGTGCTCTGTAATGGTAGTCATCCAGCTAACTATAGGGGTTGCAGCGTTTACCAAGAGGTACAAAAACGCAGATTTCCTCCTCTAAGAGAAAAAAGAGTGGAGAAGTCGCAGCCATCCAATCCGAATCCATCTTTTATAAATCCAAATCCATCTTATCAGCTTGTTAGTGGAAAAACATATACGTAGAAACTCAAAGATTCAATTAAAAATCAAACTTCGGATGGAAATCGTACCAACGGAAAATTCAAAAACTCATAACCAACAGCCTGAGCAGTCTTCCACATAACGGTTGGAAAATATGATGGAAAAATTAATGGTCACAATGGATACCATCCTGAACTTTCTAACCACCATTGTCTCCAAATCATTCAATGTCCAGAACCCTTAAATTAGCAATCTGGAATGCCAATGGCTTGTCACAACATTGACAAGAAGTAAAAAGTTTTTTGTTAGATAAAGAAATTGATGTCATGCTAATATCCGAAACGCATAACACCAGCAGAAGTTGTCTCAAAATACCAAGATACACCATTTAGGTATGATAAAAACCATCCTGATGGAACAGCACATAGTGGCACTGCAGTTATAATTTATAAAAAAGTATGAAAAGGAGCATCTACAAGCAACTACTGTGGTAATAGAAGATTGGCTAGGTGCTATAACAATTTCGGCCATCTATTGCCCACCAAAACATGCAATAAAAATGGAACAATTTGGTCATTTTTATACATCTTTGGGTCATCACTTTAAAGCAGTGGGTGATTATAACGCAAAACACCAAGAGTGGGGATCAAGATTGGCTACAACGAGAGGCCGAGCATTACTTAATTCAACTCAAAAAAATAAGCTTAATCATGTGTCAACCTGTGAACCTACCTACTGGCCTATTGATAGAAGAAATATTCCAGACGTCATAGATTTCTGTGTCACCAAAGGAATCGCAAGTAATTACATTAAAGCGATGCCATGTTTAGACTTATCATTGGACCACTGCCCTGTTTTAATTACTCTGGTTACAAAGATAAGGAACATGCAGAAACAACCGATGTTAAGCAACAAAATAACAGACTGAAACCAATTCAGATGTAAGGTAACAGAGAATCTAAACACAAAAATCAAATTAAAGACGGAGTGTGATATAGATCAAGCAGTGGAACATCTCAATGAATGTATTCAGTCGGCAGCTTGGAAGTCCACACCAGTAAAAAATGAGAAAGAAAAGAATGGAGAATGTTCAAATATTGTCAAGAAAATGATGAAGGACAAAAAAAATTAAGACAGCAATGGGAACGATATAGACTAACAGAAGATAAACGCAAGTTAAACAAGGCGGTCAAACAGTTAAAGAAACTGCTGCTCAATGAAAAAAATCAGTCAATTCAAGAATATTTGTCGCGACTCTCACCAACAGAAAACACGGATTATTCACTGTGGAAAGCGACTAAGAAGCTGAAACAACCACAACATTATATTCCGCCAATACGAAAAAGGAACCGTCAGTGGGCGAGAAAGAATGAAGAAAAGGCTGATGTATTTGCAGACCATTTCGAAAGAGTATTTCAACCATACCCATCAAACTACGGACGAAGAGAACAAAATCAAATGCATTTAGAATTGCCATTGCAAATGAATCATATAATCACGAAGATTCCTATCTTAGAAGTAAAAACTGCAATACAGAGAGAGTTAAAGCCTAAGAAGGCGCCAGGATATGATCTTATCACAGGAAAGGTTTTGCAAGAGCTACTAGATAAGGGTATTCGATTTCTTACCTATTTTTTCAACGCAATGCAATGGAAGCTTTCACAAATAATACTTAAACGAAAACCAGACCAGCCTCCAGAAGAAGTAACGTCGTACAGACCTATAAGCGTGCTACCAATAATGTCTAAGCTATTTGAAAAACTACTACTTAAGCGCTCAAAGCCTATATTGCTGGAAAAGAAGCTGATTCCGGACCATCAGTTTGGATTTAGGCCAAAGCACTCAACAATTGAACAAGTACATAGACTAGTTCAAGTAATTCAAGGAGCTCTGGAAGAAAAAGATATTGTTCTTCTGTATTCATGGACATAGCGCAAGCTTTTGATAAGGTGTGGCATTACAATACAAAATAAAGCACCACCTCTTGACTTCTATAGAATATTGACATCGTATTTTAAATGACAGATATTTTACTTCAAACATACCTACAAGTAAACAAGTAACTGTCGCAACATTTGCAGACGACACAGCAGTGCTCTCATTACACGAAGACCTCATCAAAGCGACAGAAGTTTTGCAGGAGAATATTAACAGTATTCAAGTATGGAAGAAAAAATGAATAACATATACAAATGAATAACCAGAATATAGCCCAAACTGATGATGTAAAATATGTAGGTATTCACCTGGACAAACGTCTAACATGGCGTAAACATATATGGCCAAAAAGAAAGCATTTGGGAATAAAACTGTTAAAAATGTATTGGCTCATATGCAGAAAATCAAGTTTAACGATTGAAAATAAACTACTGCTTTATAAAATGATAATAAAACCTATCTGGACGTATGGTATATAGCTGTGGGGAACGGCCAGCAACTCAAATTTGGACATTCTTCAGTGGTTCCAATCTAAACTTCTAAGAATCATAGTAGATGTCCCATACAGTATAACTCTTTGTGTTTCCCATTCAAAATAACGGGACTCGTGAACCTTCTTTTTTTTTTACTTCGAGTGGCCCGTTATTGGACATGTCAGTTTTGGCATTTTTCACACTTGTAATTAGACTCAAATATAAAATATGCTAGTTTCTGTTTTATAAAACATATCCATATGTTTTTTTTGGAGGTTTTGTTTCGCCTATAGTCCATCATGAATGAGCTCATGCTCAAGATGGACTATAGGTAAAAGTGCTAAATTGTTGTAAATAAATAAATAAATAAACATAAGCTGTACCATTTAGGAAAGGTCTAGATTCATGTTAAATTGGTGTGCAATTTTTTGTGATACTGTACAGTTATTTTAGATGTTATAATGAGATATATGTGGGTTTTAAATTTATCCGCTAGAGGGGTTAGCTACCAAAATCATTATAATCCTAATGCGGGATTTAAAAGGAAATCTAGCCTTTCAAACAAGTCTAAAACAAGCATTTTTTTCAGTTTTTTGGAACTAAAAGTGGCTTAGTGTCAACAAAACTTTAAATAAATGTTTTTTACAGGACTTATTTTTAAACACAATAACCAAATGCTTCAAATAAGCATAAAAGTAAAACTAGACATGTTATAGATCGGCTAGTAGATGCCGCTTAAAATGAAACAAATTTTTGTACTTCAAATTTTTCAAAATAATAAATGCTACTTTTACAATTATTTTTATTTTTTAAACAGTTTTCAATGAACATACAATAGGAAAATTCGAGAACATTTTAGTTTTAATAAAATTTGTGTCAGAGTTCGGCATTACTTGATGAGTTTGACGAGTATTATTCACTGTGTTATCATTTCAAAATATTTTTTTTTTGTTTAGTTTTGGTTTCTGCATATTTTGGTTTGCTTACATAACGAAATTAGTAGATTTTATGTTGCTTTTATCTTTACACCATTTAAAAAATCTGCAGTATTAAAAAGGCTCTGGTCAATACTTCTCAAAGAAGCCGTTCTAGCAATTTTTTTTAATGGTACCTCCAACACCATTTGATGGTCCCTATCCGTGGCTTGTAGGTAAAGAAGTTCCATTCCATTTTTTTTCGAGTTGGATACTCCGACACATTTCCTTTGAGAAAATTTATAAATTTAGTTTCTGGAAAAATTCCCAATCTTGTTTTTCTTGACTCGTTTGGCTGCCATATCCTGTTTCTTTAATTAAATTCTTTGATTTTAATGCATTGTGTCTTGTTGCCTGGAGCATATCCATAATTCAAGGTACTGATCAGTTCTCAGGTATCAAAGATACCAGGTATACTCAATTTTTGTATATTTCCTCGCAATTAAACGCTTCCACAATGTTGCTGAGAACATCATTTTAACAACAATATGCCTGATCTTCCTCGATTGGTGTTATCACGGGAATCGGGACGTGCTGAACATTTTCACAAGTGAGTTTTACAATTTTTTCCAATTGCTTACGGCAATAACCTGACTCTGACAGCCTGTGTTAAGAAAAAATATATTGAAACACTGCATGTAGATTTTCTTGTGGCGATACTATTTTTCCCGATTGACTCGTACGACGATGTTGAACAGTGTGTTGCAGCTGGATTTGACAAAACTACAACTTCATTTAATTGGTACAATTTAAGGTCGCATTTTCTACAAATTCTTTTATTTAGTATTTAACGATTGAACTTTTGAGCTTGTTCAGCTAATTTTTTACTAACAGCTATAGATTTTTGTCTCAAATTTTTGTGATTTTCCAAATTAAAAAGATTGCAGCATTGTGGATTAACCGGCTTGTATTCTGACTTCAATATTTCATTGAAGAATTCACTTAGAACTTATATTATCAATAATAATTTTATAAAAAATATACATTAATTGTAAATATCGACTTATTTTTCACAATCAGTATTTTTTTTATGAAAAACACAATTTTTCAACTTTGAAACTCTGGTTGCTAAACTACGGTGACTGCAAACACGGTTTTACCTTTTTTTGAAAGGATGAAGGTCTGACCTATAGCGGCAAAAATATTCACTAAGATCTATCTAATTAGAACACCCAAGATAACGGTACTTTATATAATTAATTTACGTATTCTTTTAGACTGAACCTATCCCTTTCTAAAATAGTATAACTTTTGAAAATATTGTAGTAAGAACTGAAAATACTTTATGTGTGACCCAAAAATCAGAATTTGAAAACTGTCAAAACTTAGATATCACATAACGGGACAATCGAAAGTAGAAAAATAAAAAAAATTGAATAGGTAAACTTTTTTTGTATTGAGGAACACGAAAAAATCAAAAAAACAAAAATCGAAGGGATGAATTTCGGAGCCATTTCGAAATATAATGGAATGACCCATATATAATATATATATATATATATATATATATATATATATATATATATATATATATATATATATATATATATATATTGACAAGGAATGGCTAGTTTGCCGGATTCATAAAACGTGAAATCCGTCAATGATAAAACATTTAACTTGTGAATGGAAGCTGGAAGCCAATTTGTCATCGTACAAATATCATCAACATTGTAAATATTTAGATCTGCGGTGATTAAAGCAACTATCAATTAGACATCTTTCAAAAATTGTCACAAAGTTCAATATCTATTCCTATACGTCATATACTGAAACATAAAATTGTAAATTAGCGATTATGAAATCATTAAATATGTAAGTGTTAATTAATTTAAATAAGACGTTCAAATGTATAAAAAACTTAAGTATACATTTCGATCGATAAACATTTGTTAGAGTTAAAGTACCTTTACTATACACCCGCATACAGAGAAATAAATCTCCGCCCCACGCTCGAATAAAATCTTAATCAATAAAATAAATATATATATATATATATATATATATATATATATATATATATATATATATATATATATATATATATATAAACATACATTTTTTAATAAATAACAATCAAGCCGAAAAATTGTTTCCAATTTTTTATTATGGACTATTAATCAATTCCGAGAGGCTAAACCGCGATACCTGTTAATTAAACTAATAATATTATAACCACTGTGTTAATAAATTAATAATGATTATAAATCGTTATTTATTTATATATACTGAATATTGAATGCCTAGACTGACTGGCCTGAGTATGAGCATAAACCTGGATTCTAAATAATTTTTTTAACATAATGTTATAACATAACAAAAATTCTGACAAACCATTTCCCATACAATTATGTTTATATATATATATATATATATATATATATATATATATATATATATATATATATATATATATATATATTCGAAACATGCGTATTAATATCCATATCGACCAACCTTGTGTATAGCGTATATATATTTTTGGATAAGAAAATATTTCGAACACAAATTATGAGGCCAAATCGATTCGTTTCCAAATATAGCTAACCGCACTAACGAAAACAAGATACTATCGAATTCCGCGCTTTGCACCAACAACATTTCAATGCATTTATAATATGTGTCACGAAGAAACCATATCAAAACTTTATTACTTATATAAAGAATAAGAATTCAAAACAAACAAAATAAAAACATTTTTGGGGGATTGCGATTACAAAAAAAAAAAAAGGAATACACAAGTTTTTCTTTTGTTTTTCTATTCATTTACTTACGTATATACCTTTCGTACACGTTTCCGTTTCGATTTTCTTTTTTGTTCGAAAGAAAATTTTCTAACAAAAATATTACAAATTGTTGTCATGATTTTCCCGCCATTTATTATGTATATACATTGTGAGTCGTTTTGAATTACATATTTGGGGAGTCACATATAAATTTTCGTATTTTAATTTAAAATTCGCTAGAATTTCAAAATTTGCAAAAAATGAGTTTACCGAAGTAAAAACGAATAATCTAATTATATAAAACTCAAGGACACTCTGAAATATAAGACATTAACTTATTTTAAATATTTGATTGCGTAGGTTGATCTTTAATTTCGAGGCCCCAGTTGCAACATTTCCACGTTGAGATCAGCGATGAAGATATTTTGTCAGTTTAACGATTATTTCATTTAATTTTAGTGTTGACTAATTTATTTTAATCTGTAGTTTGTGTAAATTTTCGAGTTTTCGGTGAGTTGAGGTCAATAAGAAATGGGGGAGTCAACACTGATAACAGTGGCTGTTAATTTAATTCAAATCAACGAGTCTAGACACAGTTCAGTGGCGTATTTAATGCAATTTTTGTAATTACTTATCATGCTCAGCTCAAACCAAAACCATGCGTCAAAAAATGTCATTTTGTATCAAATAAAGTGCATTTAAATTAGATTTTCAGCAATTACTTGACGTATTGGTCATAAAACGGTTAGTTCAACTGATTTGTAATGTTTAATCAATTTTTTTAAATCTAATTTGTTTTAATTTTAAAATTTTGTGTCAAATAAAATGTATATAAATTAGATTTTGGGCGATTACTTGACGTATTGGTTAATTCAATTGTTTTGTAATATTTAATCAATTTTTTTAAAATCTAATTTATATTAATTTTAAAGTTTTGTGTCAAATAAAGTGTATATAAATTAAATTTTCAGCGATTATATGACGTATTGGTCATAAAACGGTTAATTCAATTGTTTTGTAAAGTTTAATAAATTTTTTTAAAATCTAATTTATATTAATTTTAAAATTTTGTGTCAAATAAAATGTATATAAATTAGATTTTGGGCGATTATATGACGTTTTGGTCATAATACTGTTAACCCAATTGATTTGTAAAGTTTAATAAATTTTTTTAAAATATAATTTATATTAATTTTAAAGTTTTGTGCCAAATAAAGTGTATATAAATTAGATTTTGGGCGATTATATGACGTTTTGGTCAAAATACTGTTAACCCAATTGATTTGTAAAGTTTAATAAATTTTTTTAAAATCTAATTTATATTAATTTTAAAGTTTTGTGCCAAATAAAGTGTATATAAATTAGATTTTGGGCGATTACATGACGTATTGGTCATACAACGTTTAATTCAATTGATTTGTAAAGTTTAATAAATTTTTTTAAAATCTAATTTATATTAATTTTAAAATATTGTGTCAAATAAAGTGTATATAAATTAGATTTTGGGCGATTACTTGACGTATTGGTTAATTCAATTGTTTTGTAATATTTAATCAATTTTTTTAAAATCTAATTTATATTAATTTTAAAGATTTGTGTCAAATAAAGTGTATATAAATTAAATTTTCAGCGATTATATGACGTATTGGTCATAAAACGGTTAATTCAATTGTTTTGTAAAGTTTATTAAATTTTTTTAAAATCTAATTTATATTAATTTTAAAATTTTGTGTCAAATAAAATGTATATAAATTAGATTTTGGGCGATTATATGACGTTTTGGTCATAATACTGTTAACCCAATTGATTTGTAAAGTTTAATCCATTTTTTTAAAATTTAATTTGTATTAATTTTAAAATTTTGTGTCAAATAAAGTGTATATAAATTAAATTTTCAGCGATTATATGACGTATTGGTCATAAAACGGTTAATTCAATTGTTTTGTAAAGTTTAATAAATTTTTTTAAAATCTAATTTATATTAATTTTAAAATTTTGTGTCAAATAAAATGTATATAAATTAGATTTTGGGCGATTATATGACGTTTTGGTCATAATACTGTTAACCCAATTGATTTGTAAAGTTTAATAAATTTTTTTAAAATCTAATTTATATTAATTTTAAAGTTTTGTGCCAAATAAAGTGTATATAAATTAGATTTTGGGCGATTACATGACGTATTGGTCATACAACGTTTAATTCAATTGATTTGTAAAGTTTAATAAATTTTTTTAAAATCTAATTTATATTAATTTTAAAGTTTTGTGTCAAATAAAGTGTATATAAATTAGATTTTCAGCGATTACGTGGCCTTAGCGACATTATTCTATCTGAAAAAAAAACAAAAGTCTGGAGGCCAAAAATGCAAAAACCTATAGTGTAAAATATAACGATGGAATTAGGACTAGAAGTGAAGAAATCTGAAAAAAGACATCTCGCAACACACACTGAGATAAAAACTGAATCGAAAAACAAAGTTGGATCACTGAGCTGACTACCTCTACCCTTGAAAAACTCAATTGTTCAAAATATCAACAAACATAAATATGAAAATCACCTAAATTTAACCAGATCCCGCTTACGTTAACGTACACTAAGAAAACTAGGCTAAATGGCACTATATTAGCCATGAAAGAAACTCGAGTCTTACCAGATGGCTCAAAAAAAATACAAAATGTATTTCGATATAGCAATTCTTTAAATATTGCCAGATAATGAGGGTTCAAATGGTTTGAATCCAGGGGCAAAAATTTTTTTTTTCTAACTACAAATGACGCAATATTTTCGCCCGCAATGCGGGATCAACTTATCACTTGCAGAACATCAGATTAACCCTCTAGTATGCATTGATTCACACATATGAAGAGTGATAATTTGATAGATTCAGATTGACTGGATCGTTTCAGCAAGCCGCACGCAGACAGATATATTTCCTGCAAAATTCTCAACTAGTACTACAGAGCATTGCATGCCTTTTTGCCGGGAAAATCACGCATTATAGGGTTTAATTCAGTAAATGATCAGGCTCAGCCGATTGCTGGTAGGTACCAGTAACCGAAAGACCGTAAACAAACAGCCTTAATAACTCATTCAGGCTTATATCGTTTCAAACGTATGCCGTTCGGCCAAAAAAATACACCTGGAACGTTCCAACGGCTTATTGACAGGTTTCAAGCAAGATGCTATGGGTATTAGTTAGAAAATTTGGAAAACCAGATCTTTTTTCTTACAATGGCTTGTAATCCCAAATGCTGAAAACAATTTTAAAATTGGAAGCATTTTTAGTAAATGTCAGAAAAGGACAAGTTTTTTGAAATTGCCATTCATTAATGTGGGATTTTGGCACATTTTGCTGGCAGAGCAAAAAACTACTTTATGATGAGTGGGATAATGCCCTTACAGACGCTGCCGATTTGAAGTCGGCTATTCTTTATTGGTGGTCCAGGAGGAAGTGGGAACACATTTTTATATAACCTTTTGAGTTTTAAGAGGAAGGGACTAAATATATTATCGGTAGCTTCCACTGGAATTTCCGGTTCCATGAGTGATGTTAGAGGGTGGAATAACATCACTCTCAATTTAAATTATCAGAGGTACTGGCTCGGACACAAGCTCATCAAGAATTCGAATGATATTTGTAGAGGCAAACATGATAAGAGCTGCCAAACTCATTGTTTGGGATGAGTCTAGAATGACATCCAGAATCATATATGGTAACCGAGTTACGATAATGCAAGAAACCATAAAAATCACTACAAATATGAGAACTGGGGAAAACAGAGTTGGAGCAATAGTAATATTATTTGAAAATATTTGTAGAAACAGAGCTCTGTGTAATGGAACACGTCCCATTATAACTCAAAGGAAAAAAAACGTTATATTTGCTAAAGTCTTGACAGGAAGATCAAAAAGAGATGAAATTCCAAGAATTGGGTTAGCTCCTTCTGACAACAATTTTCCTCTTTATATTGCAAAGGCGACAGTTTTCAAAACGAGTCGCCTTCATACATTTTATGACTATTCGAATATTCCACATATTTAAAAACAAAAAAGTTCAACAACCACGTGATCCCACTAGGTAATTCAACTTTCAATTTTCATTTATACATTTTTATAAATATATTCCACCACGTGATAGCAATGTAAAAATATTAATTGGCGGAATTTGCGCAAAACATCTTCATTTTCCGTTCGAATACTAAATTTATACGAATATTATATATAGTGATGAGAAAATACTCTCTCTCACCCATATCCCGGTTCTTTTCGCAGAATACAATTAAATCGATTTTTGATTATTTTAAGAATTAATTAGCATTTAGGGATCGTATATTACATATACATATATATATAGAATTCATCATCATTGTGTGCAAAATACACACGGCAAACGAACGAGGTCACGTAACTGTTGCGTGTGTTCGTTCTTTTGTTAAAAAAAAAAGATTACGTAAGATTTTAATTAATTAAATTAAGAATTTAGCATGCAATTTTAAATTAGGCGCCATTTTTTTTCTTAAATCCGTATAAATTATCTTTTAATCATAAACTGTACATCACTAATACGTTAACAATATATATGATGATTCGTTTATTTTTCTTCAAATCATTCAAATCCTTGTTTTGCCCTTCATACGGCTCTCATTCTTTCTCTGTTTCGAGATTATATGCGTAAGTATATAGCTATATATACCCCGATCGATATTTTTTTGATTTTTTCGATTTTCCTCTCAAACACGAAATTAATTTTGTTTTACCGCTACAAAACTTAACGGTATTTCGAACATTAATCAAATTACAAATCAATCACAGTTTTTATTTTTATTTTTAACCTCACACACACACAAAACGATTTTTGATCAAGAACATATAAAATTAAACAAAAAAGGAGCAAAAAAACAAAAACAAACGAAATTTGGAGAAATAAAAATAAATAAAAAACCACGCGACTTTCTTTTATTCGATTTTCGCAGCCAAATTTCTAAATTCACTAAAGTTATGCACACACATACACACACATAATTTTATTTTGTATTAAAATAGAACTTGCCTTATTATTATTATTTACTATTATTTAAATAATTGATATATGGTAAATATACCGTTATTATAATTAAATTTATTAAATTATTATTGGTTGCTTGTATTTTATCCTATATTATATTAAACGATGACGACAACAAAATGAGATATAAACTTTTTTTTTTTTTTTTTTTTTTTTTTTTTTAAATTATAAAACTGTATTATTATTTATTAGGAAAAAAACTTTAAATTAAAACTATTAATTTTATATACATATGTGTATATTGAGAGAGAGAATTTTGTATATCCAATCGGTAATAATTTTGTATTAAATTTGAAATTAAATTAAAAAAAATTAAAAACTATAAAATTTTTGTATTATTTTCTGATGTGTACAATTTAGATCCAAAAGAGAAACAACATGGCGTTTTCAATTTCCAATGTTGTAGGCAGAGAGTAAAGAGAAATTTTATGATTCGTTATACCTTTTAGTTTTTTCTTTTATTTTTCTCATGAGTATATGTGTGTATGCATGTGTATTCGTTGGTGATTGTAAAGTGAGCTGGGTAGAAAATATAGAAAGCGGGAATATTATTGTATCGATCAAAAATTTTCCTTAACTTTTTTTTTAGGTTTTTAGGGGCGGATAAATATGTTTGTTATTTTTTTATTTATTTATACGTATTGGGTACATTTTTTACAAGTATTTGTAATACAATGAACCCTGAAAACAATATATGTATATATATTATAAAATACTATTATTTACAACTACATGTATACATATAGAAGAAGCAGGCAGCAGAAAAACCAACGTAAAATATTTTTTTCGTTTCTTTTACTGTTATTTCATCATTTCAAGGGGTAGAAAATATAATATAAAATGAAATGAATTTGTTTTAGGGGTAGCATACATATATATTAATGCTGGTTTAGATGTTGTTTTTTTTGTGTATACTATGCATGTACAGGCTAATCCTCAATGGCAACATATTAATGATTTCTCTTCTTAAAGGTACGAACGAGTACTTTCTACAAAAAAAAAAAAAAACTTAGGGAAACTATAGAAGTTTTGTCAATGGTTTAAATAGTTCGATTAATTTTTTTTTGTTTAAATTAAAAATCGATTATCCTTCAAACAAGTGACGTATATATACATATATACGTCATGTATTGGGTATGAAGATGACGGTACAAAAATGTGCATTTAGCGATGTGCGACATTTAAGAAGTGCAAATTAAAACACGTGGATTATTGAAATGGCATATTCCATGAGCTAAGAGAACATGCTTTTTGGTAATAACTAATAAGTCGCATTTCTAATTTTAAGTCTGACTTATTTTAAGTAATGTATTTAGTACACTATTTCATTTTAATATTAGTGTGCTGCAAAGTTTCAAACTTGGGTCTATAAATTAAGTTACCGTTTTATATTTGAAACTTAAGTCTGGCTTAAATTAAGCTTTATTTTTAAGCATTAATCGAATGAATTTAAAAAACTTGCTAAGATCAGGATTTAGCAAATTGTATTTCAAATTTTTTCAGCTTAGTTTTAGTACAGTTTTTAAATTTTGTTTATGGTCTCAAGTTTTCGACTAATGATTTTATATAACTTACAATAACTGTTTTTTAGTTAAGTCAAATTTTAGTACTATACGCGTATGTTTTAAAATATTTTTTTATTATAAATAAGTTTACTGTTTAGAACTGAAAACTTAAGGCTGATGTTAATACGTTACAGTTTCAGTTCTAAACTTAAGCTTAATATGACGATATGTTTTGTTTTGTCATTTTTAAGTTTGATCGTGTGATTTTAAAAACATTTTGCAACTTAAATTTTTTTTTAAATTGTTTAAGCTTAGTTTTAGTACTATGTTTTAACTTAAATTTCGATTATAAGCTTAAGCTTAAGATTAATGATCCAGATTATTTAGTATTTGTTCGTTTCAACTATTAAAATTGCTACATAACTTCAATATTAAATTGTTTTCTTTTTAAGCTTAGTTTAGTACTGTTTTTAAATTTTGTTCAGAGTCTTAAGTTTTTGACTAATGAAATTTTGTTTTTTGATTAAATTAATTTTTAGTACTAAAAATTAATACACGCGTAAGATTGTTCTTATTTTGACGCTAGCTACCTTAGTTTTATTATATTTTGTTAAAATATAAATAAATTTGATGTTTAGAATTGAAAACTTAAGCCTGATGTAAATAAGTTACAGTTTAAGTTCTAAACTTAAGCTCAACATATCGATATGGTTTTGCTTTGTAACTTTCAAGTTGGTTTGTGTGATTCAGAAAACATTTTGTAACCTTAAATGTTTTTTAAATTGTTTAAGCTTAGTTTTAGTACTGTGCTTTAGCTTAAATTTTGATTATAACCTTAAGCTTAAGATTAATGATTCAAAAAATTTAGTAATCGTTTATTTTAACTATTGGAATTACTACATAATTTCTTGCGATCTTTTGATTAAGCTTGACTTTAGTACTATTTTAAACCTGGGTTTATAAATTAAGTAACTGTTTAATATTTGAAACTTAAGTCGAATGAATTTAAAAAACTTGCTAAGATAAGAATTTTGCAAATTGTATTTCAAATTTTTTAAGCTTAGATTTAGTACGGTTTTTAAATTTTATTTATGGTCTTAAGTTTTCGACTAATGATTTTATATAAGTTACAATATACTTAATTTTTTGTTTGTTTCTTAATTAAGTTAAATTTTAGTACTATATACGCGTATGAATAAATTTATTTTGACGTAAGATACCTTAGATTTATCTTTGTTTCAAATATAAATTAATACGCAGTTTAGAACTGGAAATTAAGGAATGTCGTAAATATTATCTTAGCCTGGTGTTTAAGCTCACCTACTGATTGTTGTTTTAAGGTTATGCCGGTAGGCTTAAATTGTAGGTGCTTTGATATGCACAACTTCATTTAAAAACCATTTTAATATTTAGGTCTACCGTGCAAGTGTAGGATTTTTGTTTGTTTTTATCTATAATAGAAAAAACCTATTTTTAGTACTATACTCTTACAGCACTATATTTTTATTTTAATCCCGGCTCTAACCATAAGTCGAAATTTTAGTACAAAAACCAAAATGTAGTTAAAGTATTTTCAAATGTTTTTGGCTAACTATAGTGGTCAGTTAGTTAGTCCTTTCTGTAAACAATAAATCCAAGAACGTGAATACAGGTCCATACTTATTTTACGATTTGTAAAATCTTCAGACATACTATACTTATGAATAACACTTCAGCTTCCCGTTTAGGGGTTTAAATAATAGGTACCTTATATTGTGATATAAATCTATGATTAACTTGATTTGGTAACCATTTGATTAGGTTTAATTTTAATCCACAGAATAGATTATAACAATTAAGCTAGTAATACTATAGCACAGGCCGTAAGCAATTATATTGTTTTTGCACTAAACTGTACTTTAAGTTTAAGATTTACTTTAGGCCCGTGATATATAGTTTAGTTCTAAACTTAAACTTTTATGCGTTTAAATAAACTTATTTTGATGTAAGCTACCTTAGTTTTAAAATATTTTTTTTTTATTATAAATAAATTAACTGTTTAGAACTGAAAACTTAAGGCTGATGTAAATAAGTTACAGTTTCAGTTCTAAACTTAAACTTAATATGTCGATATGTTTTGTTTTGTCATTTTTAAGTTTGGTCGTGTGATTTTAAAAACATTTTGCAACTTAACATTTTTTTTAAATTGTTTAAGCTTAGTTTTAGTACTGTGTTTTAACTTAAATTTCGATTATAAGCTTAAGCTTAAGATTAATGATCCAGATTATTTAGTATTTGTTCGTTTCAACTATTAAAATTGCTACATAATTTCAATATTAAATTGTTTATTTTTTACGCTTAGTTTAGTACTGTTTTTAAATTTTGTTCAGGGTCTTAAGTTTTCGACTAATGAAATTTTGTTTTTAGATTAAATTAATTTTTAGTACTAGAAATTAATATACGCGCAAGATTGTACTTATTTTGACGCTAGCTACCTTAGTTTTATTATGTTTTATTAAAATATAAATAAATTTGCAGTTTAGAACTGAAAACTTAAGCCTGATGTAAATAAGTTATAGTTTAAGTTCTAAACTTAAGCTTAACATATCCACAGGATATGTTAAGCTTGGTTTTGCTTTGTCACTATCAAGTTTGATCGTGTGATTTAAAAAAATATTTTGCAACCTTAAATGTTTTTTAAATAGTTTAAGCTTAGTTTTAGTACTGTGTTTTAGCTTAAATTATAAGCTTAAGTTTGATAAATGATTCAGATAAATTAGTAATCATTTATTTCAACTATTGGAATTACTACATAATTTCATGCGATTTTTTGATTAAGCTATATTTTAGTACTATTGCTTATAAATGAACTTATGTCGAAGTAAGGTAAGCTTAACGGTATTTAATGTTATAATAAACGTTCTGATAATGTGAACGCTTTAGGTGAGGTATAATCAAGCATGAATCTACATGAATCTACATGAATAGTGGATACTAGTGATGAACTGAGTTGGAAAATCGATTCTGAACAAGAAATGCAGTTCAACATTAAACCTATAATCAAACATTAGAACTTTTAGACTAAACGTTACACGATAGGGATAAATCTCAAAATGGTTACTTAGAATCTAAAATGTTCAATTCGTAGTTAAAACAAAACATTAACCTAAGATAATTTATACGATACGCTTAAATTGTGCGTTCTAAACTGTCAGCTAAGTAATAATTAAAGAAAATATAATAAAATTAAGTTAGCTACATCATAATTTTAAAGTACTAAATTTGAACTAAATTAAAATTCAATAAATCAAAATTCACAGCTTAAGTACATATATTGCAAATCAAAAGGCCTTATTGGTTTAAAGCTGATTGCATTACTCAAAAAGTAAAAAATAGTACTAAAACTAATCTTAAATTTGTACAACAGGCTTAAGTTTCCAATTCTTTAATAAATTAAAACCTAGTTCTAAAATAAAACTTAATCGAAAATGTAAAGCTTAAGTATATAAAAGTCATCATTTGTGGAAATCATTTGTCTTAAGCACAGTACTAAAATTAAGCTTAAACATTTGAAGTATATTATATTCAAAAAGTAATATTTAGTTCTAAGTTATAGGTGTATATATTACTAAAATATATGTTCAAAAATAAAAATTTAAAGTTTAAGTTTGTAAAGTCATTATTAGTCGAAAACTTAAAACCATAACCAACATTTAAAAATACATAGTACTAAAACTAAGCTTAAAAAATTAGGAATACCATTTGCTATATTCTGATTTAAGCAAGTTTTTAAAATTCATTAGAATAATCATTAAAAATAAAGCTTAAGTTAAGCCGGACTTAAGTTTCAAATTTTAAACAGTAACTTTATTTATAGACCCAAGTTTATGTCTTTATTTAGTACACTAAAATTTAAATGAAATAGTGTACTAAATTTATACTAAAATATTGTTACTATACATTACTTAAAATGTGTCAGACTTAAGATTAGAGATACGACTTATTAATTATTACGAAAAAGCAGGTCATCTCAGCTTAGGCAATAAGATCCTTGTGACCGAAAGACAGCAAAACCGACCAAGAAAATTTTGGAGAACTGACCAAACTGAGGAACTGAGTTCCAAAATAACTTGGGTGGAATGGGCCAACGTGGTTAGCAAAAGAACAAAAATATTGTCCAGATTAACCCGGAATACCAGAGACAATTGTCAAAACCTAAATTGAGATACACAATACAATTATCTCCGAATCCAAAGCGAACGATCGAGCTTCTTTAAATTGAGAAAAGTGCTTACATACTTAGAGATTTTTTAATAATGCCAGAGCAAAAAATGAACGGCAATAGAGGCAAAATGGAGTGCCAACACTCACAGAACTTGAGATAGCTAGCTACGGATTTTGCCGAAGAATATCACCGTCTTCAAAATAATAAAGGGATTCCCTTTAAAGTACACCCCGTGCGCCGAAGAGGCGCAATTCCAGTTAAGACATACTAATGCATTTTTGTATGTTTCAGCACGCGCGCAATATATACTGAGATTTGCATGAATCACAGTACTGAGTCGTTTTTGGGCGCACTCAGAAGATTTATCAGCAGAAGAGGGCTATGCCATACTGTATATTGCGACAATGCGGCAAACTTTATCGGGGTAAAAAATTCTCTTCGTGAACTTTATACTTTCTTAATCAATAATAATAATTCAATCATTTCTAATCTTTCGAAGGATAAAATTACTTGGAAATTTATTTCGCCAGCAGCACCAAGCCAAGGAGGATTTTGGAAAAGTGCGGTTAACGCCACAAAAACACAATTAACGCGCGCTGTTGGCGAAGAAATACTTACGCTCGAAGAATTTTCTACGCTGACCGTGCAGATAGAAGAAATTCTTAATTTAAGGCCCATCTGTCAGAATCAGAACGATGAGTTTGGATTCGTTACACCTGCTCATTTTCAAAAAATTGTTCTAGAACGGAAGAGACGAAAAAAAAGAAAATCGTAGTAATTATGTTGAGTATTTCAAAAATTCTACAATTATCGATGGATCACCAAATTTACTCTTGGTCTCATAGGTAAAGGGGAAAGGAATGAAGAATGAATCTGATATCATGAGACCATGTGTAAACACGATGAATGAGCTGAAAACTTCTCTTGGTACCATCAACATTGAAGTAGAAGGAAACAAGTGGAAATTACAACAATTGGAAAACGATCGTTTACGACAATTGGTATTGGATTTGGAAAATAAAATGCTAGAGAGTAATAAATGTCAACAAAATGAAGATTCTACGAAAGACAAAATAAGTATCGTTAAGAAAGAACGGCGTAACCTTGATTGGTCGAAATTATTACCTGAGTTTAAGAGACAAGGAGATAATTTCCAAATGTTTATTGTAAAAATAAGTTTATTCCGAGAGACATATGATGTCGATGAAGATGAGCTGAAATTGGAAGTAATAAATAAATTCGAGGGAAAAGCGGCAGAGTGGTTTCATTCATAAGTATTACACCCGAACTAATAAAGTAGGTTGCGATTCGTAAGAAATCCAATCAGAAGATTAGATGTTACAATGGTGGAGAGTTTGGACATTTGGCATCGAGTTCAGGTATACATATGTAGATTTAAAATTGTTTGTTAAAAGCTTAAATAATAAATGATTAGCTTTCTGCTTTGGTGGATACTGGAAGGCCAATCAGCATCATTAAGGAGAATTGTATTCCAACTGATTGTTTTGATATTGTAAATGGTGCGGATTGCGAGTATTCCGGTATAAACTAAAGTCCGTGTTGGTTAGAAAAAATTTAATATTTAGGCTACACTGTATCAGAACCAGGTATAAGTCCAAACTTCAGAATCAGCTCTTATACTTCAGAAATTTTATCAAAAAGTTTTGTCATATTGCCAAACCTCTGCAAGACCTTGTAAAAAAATAATCATTTAATATTTGAAAATTAAAATTAATGGAAGAACCAATTTTGGGAATATTTTCACAAAACGACGAAACAGAAAGGTTTGGCGCAATGTTATTCAGAAGAAAACAGATTTAAAATTTCACCCCATTAGCTATTTTTCTAAAAGAACCACGACCTACGAATCTAGATATCATTCATATAAGCTAGAATGTTTATCTATAATTTATGCCTTACGTCAATTTAGGATTTATATATTTGGACCAAAATTTAAGGTCATTACCGATTGTAACGCGATTACGCTAACGAAAAGAATTGGAAAAATCGGAAAGACTTTGTATAAATTACGTGATGGCTTGATTTATCGAAAAATTTCAAAAAACAAAATCCGTTTTTATGTTCCGGAAATAATGGAACCACAAATAATTCGAAATTCACATGATCAATTAGGTCATATTGGAATTGAAAAAACTGGAAGAAATTATTAGTTTCCTCTTATCTTTCAAAAGTAACTTTTAATATTAAAATGTATTACCTATAATGTTCCTAGTGGAAAATCTAAAATATTTCTTAATTCTATCCCAAAAGGGAATAAGTTATTTCATACCGTCCATACAAATTTTAATCGAGGTATAAACGCGGTCTCGTTTAGTTGATATATTTTCTGACAGAGCGCGTAGTATTAACATTTTTTTTACTGTGTAAAAACGTGTTTTAAGTTGGTGTTTTTTTTGTCTTAAATGCTAACCTTTAAGCATCTCAATAAAAACCATTATTATAAAAATCCTATCTTCTAAGAGTTTTACTTCAATTGGTACAAATTACAAATTCTAATTTACATAATCAAATCATAAATCTCTGGGGTTATGGGTCCAAAATTTGGATTTTTTTGTTTTGTCGTCGAAACGAGTGTACTGCATAAAATATTAAATATGGCGGAAAGTACAACCAACAGCATCAGCAAAATAACACAGTTTGCTGGGACAGATTTCAGTAATTGGAAATATCGGATAGGAATTTTACTTGATGAAAGAGATTTGAGAAAATACATCAATGAGGGACTGGATGAAATTTTGGCTGGTGTGGAAGCAAAGGAACTTGATAAAGATAGATTGGAAAAGGAAAAATGCGTGTCAGGAGTTGATTCACAGTGACGTATGTGGTCCGATGTAAACGACTGCATATGATGGTTCCAGATATTTTGTGGCATTTATAGATGATTTTTCGAGAGCATCTAGTGTTTATTGCATTCAACGGAAAAGTGAAGTGTTGGAAAAGTTTAAACTTTTTGTGGCAATGGCTGAAGCACTTCATGGTAAAAAAGGTGGCCAAACTAAGAGCTGGCAATAGTGGCGAATACACGTCAAAAGAATTTAAGAGCTACTGCAATGAAAAAGTATTCAAATGTCATTAACTGTTTCATATAATCCAGAAATGAATTCTACTTCCGAGTGATTGAATCGAACACTTGAAGGAAATTCAAGAACAATTCTTTTGGCAAGTGAACTGGATGGAAAGTTTTGGAACGAGGCTATCATCACTGCAAATTATTTAAAAAATCGATCATCGACAAGTGCAATTGGAAAGCAGTTTGAATAGAAAACCCCGGCTGAAATTTGGTTTGGTCCAAATTTCGAATTTTTCTTTGGTTCATCATATGGTACATATCTATGGGATATAGAACAACAACAGCAAAAAATGAGCAGAAGTTTAACTTTCAACGAGACATCGGTTTTAAATCGAAAAAAATTGATTAAGATAATCGATTCAGAGGCGGTTAATGATGACAGTTTCAGGAAAGTTCAAATTGCATTGGTAACAACGACAGGACAATTCCACGAAAAAGTGTACGAAGTCGGCGAGCACCTAATCAAAATGATGAATGGGCTACTATGAGTGAAGGTTTTCACAATGCATTGATTGCTGGAGAATTTCAAGAGGATGAAAATCTTGCTTTATCGACTGTATAGTTTGTTGCAGATCCATCATCGATGTCTGAAGCAAAACGTCGAATAAATTATGGCCAGAATGGAAAAAGGCTATCGAAAGTAAATTGATAGTGAACTATTTGCGATTTACCAAAAGGTAGAAGTGCCAAAGAAAAGAAAAGCTGGTTCAACTGATAAGTGCAAAGCAAGATTGGTAGCACGTGGTTTTACTCAAAAGCTAGGATTCGATTATGATTGGCAAAATTAGTTACATTGAAAATGTTGCTGTCAATTGCCAATCGTTATGATATTCACATTCATCAGATTTGAACGAAGACATTTCGACTTCCAGAGGGTTTTGGACAAGGTGATAAAGTGTGCAAATTAAACAAAGCACTTTATGGACTGAAACAAGCATCGAACGAGAAGTTCAATAATTTCATTATTCGGATTGGATTCAAGCTCTGCCAATCAGATCCATGTTTATACGTGAAGAAGCAAAATGAAATCATATGCTATGTGCATACGTCGATGATACATTGATATTTTGCCGAGATATCAAAATGATTGGAACTGTGAAGAAACTTCTATCAAATGATGTTGGTAAAGCGAGCTCATTTTTGGGAATGCGCAGGTTGCTCAAAACATCAAAAAGAACACCATTACGATGAGTCACTCAAGATATTTGGAGAAAGTTTTGCAAAAGTTTGGAACGCAAAATTGTAAACCTAAATCGACACCAATGGAAAAGGGTTTACATGTTGATGTGGGTCAAAATGGTAAATGTTCGAATCATTCATATCGTGAATTGATTGGGTGTTTAATTTATGCACATGTGACTACCAGACTAGAACATGTGACTACCAGCGAAACACATTCGTGGCACCATTGACATGAAAATGGTTTATAAGAGAGACGTCGAAGCAAAGACATTGATTGGCCACAGTGATTCAGATTGGGCAGGTGATAAAAATGATTCGAAATCCACATCTGGATGTGTTCAAGTTATTTGGAAACACAGTCAGTTGGTCATCACGTAAGCAGCCAACATTGCACTCTCTGAAGCTATTAGTGAGGGCAAATGGATAAAGAAGTTATTGGTCGAACTGAAGATCAATTACAAGGAACCAATTCCAATACATGAAGACAATACATCTTGCATCAAAATTGCTGAGGAGCCACGTGAATACAAACGAATGAAGCATTTGGATGTAAAATACATAAGGTTATGTTCAAGCACAGAAGTATGAAATGGTTCAAACATCGTCCGAAGACCAAGTGGCCGACATAATGACAACAAAATTACAGTTGAATGGTGGCACACTGGAGTTGCTGATAAGAGACGTCAGAAGGCAGAGCAGTTATCAGTAAAATTGCGATTGTCTTGTGCTAATAGCATTACCTTTCCTTTCCCTACACCAGAAAAAAAATACTAATTATCGATCGCTTAGGTGTCAGTAACCGGGTCGAGTCCGTCATAACTAACATTATTGCTACTCCTTATATGTAACACGGGTGTACGGTGGTGCCCGGCATTCCGGTAGTTCCTAGTTCGTCCTTGGCCGTACATTCTAATCAATCAATATGAGGCGGAGAAATATTTTATACAATTATTATACTTTTTGAACAGCGTAAAACAATTGGGAAGGTAGGGGAATATTTTTCAAATAAATGTCAAAAATTTGATTCACAAATATTTATCATGGATTTCGGACACAGCCTTAGTGTACTTTTCCTCTTATAATCGAAATTTTTTTTTAAACCAATGAAAGAGTGAGTTCGATTCGTTCGTGCATCATTTTCAAATGTTCATAGGTGATTAATATTCTACTCAATTGATGACTGGTATGTTTCTCTTCATAGCTTAAGAATGATTTTTGCAGTTTGTTTGCTACTCGTTGTTTTCCCTCTGGATCTAGAAATGGATTCAATGCTAATAGCTTGTTTTTTTTCTATCTATATATAGCCTTATTTTTCTTTAGCCGATTATCTTCTCAACTTCCGTTAAATCGTATTTTTACGAAGTTAGTGAAACTGGAAATTGTATGCATTATAGAAGTTATCCTGTCATCGTCCTCTCATGTAGTGGTGGTTATAGGTTAATATTTTTTATTCCGTTTTTTCCAGTTTCTCTGTGTTGAAAGCAGTTTTGTGTGTCAGATCAATTACCACACTTGGTGTTGAGGGTTTTGACCAAACTATAGTCTGCTTTCGTTTTCTGGTTTCTTTTTGGCAGGTTTTTGACTTGACTTATACAATTTAAAAGATGGTTCGGGTTTATTTCGGAAGCATTTATTAAATAGATGCTGGACAAATAGTTTTAATCATGACTGTATACATTTATATATATATATATATATATATATATATATATATATATATATATATATATATATATATATATATATATATATATATATATATATATATATATATATATATATATATATATATATTTACGCAGGCAACGAACTTTAAAGTATGCGCATGTCTGCTATAATGTGTAAATTAATCCATCAACATTTTTACTTTGGATGATTCTCTCTATGTTTTCCCCGCGGTGCGTCGACTCATATTTAAATAGGCCCTACCATTTGATTATATTATATAAACATATATGTATATATATATATATATATATATATATATATATATATATATATATATATATATAACATAAAATAAAAACAAATTCAAAGTGTCTTGTGCAAGAAGTCTACGTATTCCTTGTATAAAAACATCGCCGATCAAAAATATTTAAATGGACATTGAACTGTGTATGTATGTATATATATTTATATATTGTGTGTCTTTACTCTCCATTTTACAAATTATACTCGCGTTCACATATGTATGTCGATATGTATAGATAAATAAATTTGCAGAACGTTAAAATACACGCAGCACTTTAACAATCGCGCCGTATCTGAAGTACATAAAATATTTTCTATATATAAGTATAAACCGCAGCACACTATAAAAGTTTGGTCGCGTGCGCGCTCCTTTATTATCATTATTAGTTTTCTTAATTACTTATCCAATATTTTTATTTTTTTTTTATGTTTAAAATGATGCATATATTGCGCGAGAGGTGCATGTTAAAAAATTGTCTCGCACACTTTTAATAAATTAATGTAATAATCGTTTATAATGCAATTAAATGTGGCAAGTACAACAACAAACACGACGACCAATATATCATACACATAAATCAATCGATTCGTTTCACTCGTCCTCATAGTGTATATTGGTTGATTGGGTGATGGGGAAAAATCCATTTATTTTTCATATAATATTCCAGAGAGATGGTAATGACGATAACGAACAAAAAAATGAACGGTGTACGAGTACGTTGGTATGGAAAATTGATTGTCGATCAATCAAACAATTTTTATCGTTTTGTATTACAAAAACAAAAAAATCGTACAAGGAAAATATTCACGCTGGTTTTTTATCTTAAACCATGACGTCACGAATTTTACTTTTATTGGTCACCATTTTTCCCATATATATATACTCTTGTGTTGTGTGCGTATTTCTAAATCTTCCCCTGGATATAAAAACAAAAAAATTTCTCAAGTACTCGAGTAAATCAAATTATTCACAAACTCTTGGAATTCTTGGAATACGACGTGCAAAACTATCTTTAATATCTCCAAAAAAAAAAAAATGTATGTAGTGCGCATGTCATAATTTTTCGATAAGGATACGTGTAATGTAAATATTATTGCCCTTGGATTGATGTCTTGTGGCGTTTTAGAAAATATGTTCGTTTTACACTCTCCAATACTACATATAATGTAAAATGGATAATTGAAACTTCAAGAACAGGATTCGGAGGAAAAATCGAATTGTTTTATAGATTGTTACCGCATATCAAAAATTCCGCTTCATCGGTATCTATCCCAGCTTGATCTCTTTACTGTTCTACTGTTAAACCATGGACTTGGCATATTACCGACCACCATTGTAAGTGTAAATGATACGGAGATCTCGCTTGCTCGGCTTATTTGGCTTTTCGAATCCTTCAACAAATAGCACGTGACAAAGGAAAACATGAAGCAACATATTCTAAAAAAAATTGTATCTCGATGATTTTTTGGCTAATGAGGAAGATGGAATTCAACCGAAGAATAACTTAATGACGACGTTAGAACTAGGTGGTTACGCACTGAGTAAATGGTGATCCAACCAACGAAAGGTCTTCCACTGCAGCTGTACTTGCGGTCTTGCCTATAGACGTATTTGTGTTCAAAATTAAAGCTGAACTTCCAATCAAATAATGTCGGAAGCTTCCAGAGTTTTCGATCCCTTAGGCTTCTTTAGGCTAAAAATTGAAGATGAATAAGAGATGAGTTCAAATATTCCGAAGAGATCGAATTCACAAATAATTATGGAGAAACGCTAATTCACGGTTTTGCCCGTTGCATTAACCGTTTAATGACACATTCGTCATGTAATCGACGAAAATCTAATTTATATACACTTTATTTGACACAAAACTTTAAAATTAATATAAATTAGATTTTAAAAAAATTGATTAAAAATTACAAATCGATTGAATTAACTGTTTTATGACCAGTACCAAATTCTATCAAGGGTTACCTATGCATATTTATCTGCCTTATTTCGGTTCACTCGAATATCATTAAATCTGATGCACTTGTGCCAATGACGGTTATGTTTTTTGTCGCTCTTTTGGCTTTAGAACCCAAAATTTTTTTCTTACAAAAGCAAGAAATAAATCCACACTTTGATGCAGAGTTTTTTATGCGCTAAATCGATGATCAAGCTCATGATATGGCATTTAGATGAGAGTATTATTGGATGTTTTTCGTTATACTGTAGAATTAAGTGTTGCAAACCATATCCAATTCGTACAACTCCAAACTTGTCCAGAAATGGATGTGAGGACAAAAGTTTGCTTTTACTGCCAGTATATGCATCTTTCTTATAAGCATAAGTACCTTCCCTCTGACTATCTTTACCATAACTGTTAGAATGAGGCCTTTTAATACCTGCATTTTGTCTGTAAATGAGGATTAAGAAGATCAAAACTGTGAAATGGGCTGGAGTGGATTTTGATGAAGAACTTAGTATCACGAAGTATGTTAAAATATACTTGGGACACAGTGGGAAAGTACTACACTCAGTTTCTGTATAATTCATATGCCCTCAGTTTGTTCGAAAACATTTGGCCCCCCACCAGCTACAAGAAATCTGAATCCAATTCTCGATGCACATCGAACTCTCAGAGTTGGCGAAAGGATAAAACAAAGAGACATTGATAGACTACAACGCTTAACATTCTATAATATTGTCTAGGAAATTGGAAGTAGTTCCTAAATTGGTTAAAGAGTAAATCAAGATAAATACCGGCAGCCGGGACCCACAATACTTAATAGTATTCTGAAGCGAAAGTACTGGACCATTGGTGGCAAAATACTGCTCGGTCAATATTTCAACCCTGCATCCAATGTAAGAAAGCTAAACCAAGCACTCAGCAGCAGCTGATGGCTGTTTTTCTCGATTATTGTGTGCACTCTTCTAGACTTTTTTGAAGATAGGCATTGATTATGCTGGACCATTAACGGCATACTACAAAAGAGAAAAAGGTAAAGGTCCACAAAAATGTAGGTATTTGTGTATTGTCTTCCAAGTAGCTACATATCTCATAACGAATTACAGCATGGAAGCGGATAAAATGCTAAAACAAAATATTAAAATCTCCGAGATTTTTTTAAGAGAAAATGTCAACTGGCATTTCAACCCTCCAAGCATAGTTACCACGTTGGCTCCAGAAATTAAAAGAATTTTAAATACGAGACCACTTTGTTGTGCGGGAATGATGACTCTATCGCTAGACTTCTAGAACCAAATTTAGAACGATAGGATTTGAGCTATGTAAAAAGGTGGCAATTAAGAACTTCGAAAAGTTTACTACGCGAAACGCGAGATTCGATTAATGTTTGGATTTCATTTTTATTATACCTGCGTCTAAACTTTTCTCGAAAGATATCTTTCCTCGAAAGATATCGCCACTTGCCGATTATTCAACTTATAGAAAGATAGTTGTGTAAGTCGCCAGAAGTATTTGAAGGTTATACGAAACTCATAGAAAAGTGTACAAAGTCCTTAGGAAACATGTTGACCCGGAAAGGATCAATCAGCCAAATTGTTAACCGAAAGGTACTCGCAAAACTGCTTATGCAATAATTATGCCAACTCAACCTGCGGGCTGGGATCAATAACTATCACAAAACCAACACATATATTGGCAAACTCTTCAAGGAACTTTTAAATCACTCGAGAATTTTACAATCAATCATCTCTTGTTAACGTCAAATACTCTACAAATACACAGGTTTACCAATTTATCAAAATTGAAGACATTTTTTATTAATCGGATTCAACCATAATGCTCTATTTTATAAAATCTTGTCAGGCCAGATGATCCAATCGAATTCCTAAGGTACAGCAGTTCTGCAATCTACACAAATTGTGCTTTTAACACAATTATCAGAATAATTTATAATGAATTATATCTAGACGATGTTGCAGCTCTGAAAAGCCGTCACTTCGATCTTTGATCCTATTTCTGGACCATAACCACTTACTTCGAGATGGTGGTCGGCTTCATCTCATGAATTTACACAATAGTAAACGTCTACCACAGGAAGCTATACGGGCGATGTTGGCTGTTGTTCACCAATACTATTGGGTGATGTATGTATTTACGCTCATCAAATCCAGTTCGACTCTGCGATGAAGTAATCATTTGTTAATTGTTGTTATTATAACTTAATAACAGTTTCACTGTTGTCTAAGATATTTGTTTTTATATAAATTTTGGTAAAATGTCGCTGTCTAATGCGTATTGTTTAAATTGTCGCTATAAGTTCACATTTTCAGTCATTGATAACTTAATTTAAAAAACATTTTTAGCTAAAAAACGATAGTCTGTTTGCAAGGTCGAACAAATGCTGTGTGCCTTAATCAACTAAACTAAATTATAACGAGTTAGTTCATGATATATCTAGATAGATGGAACTACCACAAAAGTTACTTACGTAGGATAGATATTACAGTTTTCACGGGAGAACACACAGAATTTGTTCAAGGCCTCTATACACAACAATAGCAACATTCAGGGAGCACACAAGTTACAATATCTGAACGGTCTTCTTAGAGGCGAAGCAGCCGCTTTGGTATCTCATTTGTAAATAACGGAAGGTAATTATATTGAGGCTTGGGAGAAAATATGTGCGTGATACGATAAAAAAACACGTGATCAGTACCTTAATAACCCAGATCATGTCGCAATCAGCAATTCCACAAACATCAGCCAAGGGTATACGCACTATGACAGACAATTTAGTTGAGATCATCTCATTTGAGGGTTCTAAGATTATTGGGACTCGACGCCGAGACCAGAGATTTGCGGCTAGTTCATATACTATTGAACAAATTGGATCAAGGTTCATGACAGAGGATATGGTTCAAAGGCTTCGACTGCGAAGAACGAGATCCAACATCAACATCGTTGGCTAAACACCGGGTCATCTTGTTTCCAAAGGAAAGACAAGGGCTAAACTATCCTCAATGCACGATAACAATGAAAATTAGACTCTAGAGCCCTTGATTATAAAATCATTACCAAGCCCCCAAAATCGTACATGGATATTACCAAAATCAAGATATTCTCTAGCTTAGATCTAGCAGACTCCAGTTTTCATCGCCCACCACGCATAGATATTTTAGTGGGTGTGAATAAATTATTCAATGTCATCAGAGATGGGCAGAGGCTTTTGATCAAAGGGTTTTGTGGAGAAGCCTATTCGGAAAAATTAAGCATGACCAACTCACATGGGTGACATTTGGATTGGCAAGTTCGGTATTTCTCATGACCAGAACCCTACAACAATTGGCACAAGAACAGTTTCCTGATATTGCCAACAGAATAAGCGAACTTTCATGTCGACGATTTTATATCTGGATGTCAAACAATCAATGAAGCGCGCGATAAAACTTCGAATTCAAACACCCTGCAATTCTTCCGGCAACTCATGTCTTTACCAAACTATTGATAAAGAGATGCCATTAAAAGGATATTTAAGCGCGACCGACTTTGGTCGCTAGTATAATAAGACATATATATTCGATTATTAATGGACGTATAGTAGAATCAGACATGCACTTAAAGGCTGCGTGGAATATACTAGATTTTCAGAGAAAATTACCAAACAGATAATATAAGTAATTTTCCTGCTTCTAGAGTAACACCAGCACGTCCATTCAGCAAATGCGGTATCGATTTTGCGGGACCTATATCATTGTTGACGAAGCGTGATAGGGGCGCAAAATGTACAAAGGAGTATATATGTCTGTTTGTATGCATGACGACCAAAGCTGTGTTTATTGAAACGGTGAGCGACTTAACAAGTGAAAGTTGTATAACCGATCTAAAACGGTTGGCAGCTAGGATTCAACACCGAACACAATATTTTTGGAAAAAATACAAGAATGATTAGTTCAACAACTTCCAGCAACGATACCGATAGCAAAAGGCGAATAATAACTTGCAGCCGGGCGACATTGTAATAATCAAATATGAGAACTTACCTTCGTGCAAATGGCCATTTGGACGTATTATAAAAACTAAGCCAGATGCAGATGGTTTTGTTAAAGACATTGAGAGTGGTTTCATTAAAGACATCAACATCAACGCTCACCAGACCCATAACAAAATTATGCAGATTGCCAATTGATTAACTTATTCATTTGTGCCTACTCGAGAACTTAAGGCAAGAACTCGGTCTGTTCGGGCATTACCTCTTTCGACTATCGAGACATTTTTTAATTGAGCGAATATTTACTGATTTGCCAATGCCTTTAACAAATCGACCACCATTAGATACCAGGCGGTCAATTTAATTTTATCAACGCATATTTTGAAAACACTGATCAACCGAATACTTTCGATCGATCCAACAAAGGATCTAGTTGACCAAATTGACACAAAACATTGCTGTTGGAGAAAATCAACAGCGAACATGTTTATGTGTCTCGGATAAAAACCAACGTTAATAAGAACAAAGATTTGTCATTCAGATCGATGGAGTTTTATTTTTCTAAATGGTTTCAAAAATCGACCGTTTTTGCATCATCAAAAATGTAATTAAAATATACTGCAAGGCAAAATATAGTACAAAAACAAAAAAAACTGAGATTTGGCGGTGGACGCAAGATGGAGATATCTTTTTCATCCAAATAGAAGATCCATAGAAAAGAAGATGCTTTCTCTGAAAGATTTACAACTGTTGTCATTAACTTTTGTGTACGACAATTTATCTGCAAAAAATAAATGAATATAGGAAGTCTAAAATGTTTCATATTGGGCCCATTTATCTCTGGGACGTAGCAAAAACGTAGCATTTGTGAACTATAAAGTAATACTTTTAGCCGGCAATTTAGCACAAAAAGAATTAGAAAAAACGCAAAGTACTGAAGTCAAAATAGTGTAGAAACTACCAAATGCTGCGTTTTTAGGCCAAAACAGCGACACATGTCCATGTCAAAAGTATCTTGCCTATTTACAAAAGCTCGTAAAAGTAGGCTGATTTTAAAGAGTGATACTTTTATTTCAAGCTCTTTTATTTAAAGGTGAGGAGATCGACTCTATTTTAGTAAGTTCACTTAAAAGGCAAGTAGGAGAAGCATCTTTTATAGCAATTCACCAACAATGACGAAACCACTCGAGGATGCAGTAAAAATACTCATATACCAATCCATCTTAATATTTATATGAGCATAGTAATTATAAAGAACCAAAAAACAAAGTAATGCATTCCGGGGGTTTCCCTAAGTTTGTGTGTTTATGTGCCAAAACTAATTATGACTAAACTTTTTAACAGCACCGCGACCAGTTAAAAATTGTATGGTAAAACTAATACTGACTCAATTTATGTTTAAACTACAAACTGAAAATATTAAAAATATTGGAACGACACGAAGTATGCCTTAGAACAGAAAACTTGGATTTTGTTTTGTGAACAATTATTTTTACTTAATTGGGAAGAAACTACCGGTTGGTAGTAACACCATTTTTGGTCATTGGAAGTTTACATATAGCATCGGATGGAATCGGATTATCGTCTTAACTCCCACCACTCAAACTTTACCATTACTGCGCCAGAAAACACCTTTTGAATTTTTCCTAACAACTATTTTGCTGGGAGAGATCTTCCGACCACTAATACAAATATATGTGTCATCGTGCGAACGATGACCTATTTGCTGCATCTGCTGTCATCGTGAGAGCATCGATTGCTTGACATCAGATGCATCAACCTCAATATAGTTTATTGTATGTCCAATTAAAAAGTGTGACGGTGTTAAAGCATCAGTTTCATCAGTGGTGCCCTTGCAAAAGGGCCTGGAATTTAACATAGATGATTCTTTTCAGATGAAATTTTGTAGATTTAACTACAGCACAACCCATTCTTTTTTAATAACTCAATGAACAAACTCCGAAAGGCACAATCAGCTAGATTTGATTTTGTTGGAACATGTCGCCAGTTGTTACCACTAATGTGTCCTATAATATGCGATGTTCCATTAACAACAAAGGTGCTCCATTTTCTATCATCAGGATAGAAGGATACCAGTTCGTTATTGGCATTCATGTCATCCACAATCTGATTCCATTTGCTTATGATATTCGTTGGTAACTTCTAATTCTAAATTGGAAACCCACAGAGATTGCAGTAAAATCTTAATTCTTACCGTCATTGGTACTAGCCAAACGAGTGGATCTGCTGCGCTATAATTTTGCCATTCTCTAAAATTTGAAAAACTATATCAGACCCGAGTAAAATATCTTTCGATTTGGATGTATTTATTTCGGGATCTGCTAAATCAATACCGTCTACTAAACTTAAATCGTGACAGCGCTGACTCTTGGTAAAATGTATGCTTCCATCTGCAATTCTGGTTTAAGATTTTTTCGATCTGTCATATTGATTGACGTTGAGCTCTTTGTAGATTCAGTTCGAGTTTCACCAATACCTGATACTGAAATACGTCGATTCTTCTTTGGTAATCTTAACTGATTCATACAAGCATCTGAGATGAGCGAGAGTTGTAATCCCGTGCCTAGAAGCGCTCTACATCTGATTGGATTTCCATACAAATCTTTTATGAACCAATGCTGTTAGAAGTATACTGGAACTTGGCTCCATTGAATTTAAATGCACAAGCGTGTAGTGCTGTTTTTCATATATCTTTTTGCAACTTCGTTTTGACTTACAGTGGTAAACCGAGTGTGAATTAGAGAGGTAATTGAAGCACCATCTTGATTCTTTAATATGATTTCGCCGCTGTTCAATCGACTTTGCCTCAAAGTCTTCACACTGAAACAAAAAATGTTCAGAGGAACTTCAGAGATCGTGAGGTGTCATTGGATTTGGATAACGCACTATACTTTTGCTTCCCATTTGTATAGACTAAAAAGCTACTGACCTTTTGTTCAAGAATTTCAAAAAATCTCGTTAATCAGCTTCCTCGCCCAGTGCGCGCAAACCTCTAATAATCTCATCAAATATATTTACTAGTTTTCTTACTAGAAACCTAGGTTTTCACCTTCGGGAATTAATTCCATCAAACCCTCTAACGCGTTTGACTTAATACAACTCACAAAATTGTAAGCGAGATAATCTCAGATCAAAATAAGCAACACAGGAATGATAACGAGACAGACCAGAAAATAGAAGACCGATATCTAACAAACTTGACAGACTTAGACAAAATCCTTAACATCGTGAAATGCATCGGGAATTCTCGGGACAACTAGGAGAATTTAGCTCCTAGCGTAAAAGCGTAGATCGAATTTTACAGATCTACGAAAGCTTAAAAGGAACGCCAAAATATTATGGCATTTTAAATGTAATTAGAAATAAAAACGTAGTTTTTCCTTAATTGGGAAAAAAATTTTAGATGTCAGATGCTGCATTATGCAAACAAAAGGGATCTCGGTGCACTAGAGTACTAAATGATGACATTGATACAGGGCAATCAAACGATTCCTGAGTTCTATCAACGCGTGTATCAACATTTATCATTAATTCTTAATAAATTATCCTGCACGGACATGGGACAGGAATCCCTAGATAACATAATCCAAGTTATCGTGATAAAGCACTTGACAAGTACTTCAGAGGTCTAAAGAGAGATTTACCACGCCTTTTAAATATTTGGGAACCCTCCGACTTACCTCAAGCTCTGCTCCTATATCTAAAATTACAGAATGCCGACTATAGGATACAATACGCCAATAGCAGCTACAGAATGGTCACCAAAGACCACCAAACCGTCCACCTTCGATTCCGAGAAGAAATACGCAATCGGTCTACCCACAGTAGCTGTATAATCCCCAGAGGTACAATAACCAGAAACCAATGCCATCATTCAATCGACAACCATTCGGCTTTCCAAGCCAAGAATCCAATCGACAAATTACTGACAAATCTTGCTCGAATACACAAACTCTCAAGACGTACCAGAATTAGAAACGGACTTCCTCGAACAACTCGACGAACAAGAGGAACTAGAAACCGTAGAATTGAATGATATTAATTTTTAGGCTAAAGAGCTCTTCACTCCTATTTAGAGCCCTATTCTCAATCAAAAACTATTTATCGCAAATTCTGTGGCAGGCGGCTTCAAAATTACCCATCATGCCATGGTAGACCTGTTTGGCCCTCTAAGAAAATTAAAATTTTTTATCCTTCTCAGCTTAAAATCCTTTGACGGAATAATTGGGAACGACAGTTTGAAGGATCTAGGTGCCACGATTTACACCAATGATGGATTTATGACCATCACACCGAATAGAAAAATCATTCTTAAACAACATATCGCTGATCACGTAAATACCATATGCCTCCGAGTAACCCACTTAAATCTTCAACAAAAATAGAAACTAGGCAGAATTGTGAACAATTGCCCAAAACTGTTTTCAAATTCAGAAGAAAAACTTACTTTTATGACTTCTGTTAAAGGGGAAATCAGAACCTTTAGTTTGGATCCCGTTTACTCGCGACCATACCTATATCCTAGGTGTCTAAAGGAAGAGGTAGAAAAACCAGTCAACCAATTGTTGCGATATGTAATAATTTGAAACTTGCAAAACTCTTGACCTCGCTTTTAAGAGGGGAAGACGGTCACGTGTCCAAAACCCCTTCGAAGACGAAGCACTAAGTGCCGTCCTTTCACAAAATGGAAGATCCATCATATTATTATCCAGAACATTGGACAAAACGGAGGAAAATTACACTGCTAACGAGAAAGAAATGTTAGCAATAATTTGGGCACTGATATCCCTAAGAAATTTCTTGTACGGAAGTAGAAAAGTACAAATATTTACCGACCATCAACCTCTAACATTTGCTCTCTCCAACAAAAATAATAATGCGAGGATGAAGCGTTGGAAAGCCATACTCGAAGGGCAACACTTATATCGTAGCAGACGCTTTTTCGAGAGTATCAATCCCTACGGAAACAAATGCTAGGACCGTCACACAAGACAGTGATGAAAGCTCAGCTCGCGATTTAATACCTACAGTCGAAGTCCCCGTCAATGTTTTCCACAATCAGATCATTCCGAAAGTAGGTGATGAAGATTCTCAAAAGTTTTACACTCGCAAAATCGTAGTAGACATCACAGACAAAAGGTACTGATGACCCACAGACAAACTCATCGCAATGCCTAGGAGAATAGAGTACAAATCATTCAAGATTGTTACTTTCCAGGGATGAGCAAGAAAATTAGATTTCTTGTTAAAAGGTGTAGCAGATGTCGCAAAAACAAATATTACCACAGAAGGTCGATTAGTCTATTACACAGAAGGTCAATGAGTCCTCACAGCCATAGATAAGCTAACAAAATATGATGCATGCAAGACTATTAAGGTTAGGACACAGAAGACATTAAACAGCATCTTAGAGACATTCTATTTTCCTTTGGTGTCTCAGAAATGGTATAGTAACAGATAATGAACCATCGCTGAGCCCTCAAGCACTATAACATCTATGATGGAGGATTCTCTTATATATATATATATATATATATATATATATATATATATATATATATATATATATATATATATATATATATTCGTAATTAATATAATTTTTTTGTTTCAAATAATTAAGTTTAAAAATATAAAGCGTGCTGATTAGAGATTATAAAATTTTCATGAACATCTTACGAAACATCTGCACCCAAACCATTTTTCGAAACAAAATCAATCAACAGAAAAAGTGATCGATCCATATACACACACATGAATATATACACGACCGTCTAATTACAAGAATTAACATATGATTACCCTGCAGGCCATTACAATCTTATCTTTTTTGCTATCCTTTATGCGCGGTTTTTTTTTATGTATATTAATTTTGGTTTAAGCCTTAAATCAGGTGTGTTTCAAATGAAAATTCGAGTTGATCGACATCATACGGAATACGATTTTAATTATATGGTCGAAAGATGCGGTTGCGTTTGAAAATTTTTTGGTGTTAAAGAACATATTATCGCTTAAGAAAATATTTTGACCTCTCACTAAAAGAATACACAAATACCATGATCGTCCAGAGAAAGATAGGCTTGATACGGGCATTATGACATTTTTGTTGTGGAAAAATTTTGCAGACCAACAAAAGTTTTTAAAGTCACCAGAATTTTATGAATCGTATAAAGCATTCATGAAAGATGAGATGTTTTGTCAGTTTAACGGTTATTTCATTTAATTTTCGTGTTAAATAATTTTTTTGATACTAATTATATAAATTTTATAGTTTTGTGTGTATTAAAATGTAAATAAAATGAAAGAATATTTTTTTAAAGTGGGACGAACCACCAGCCAACAAGAAAATAATATTTCTAGCATGCTGTTCTTTCAAAATGGTGCATAACATTTTTATTGATTCATGCATGAATAACATATTTTATAGATCCACTTATCACTAACCTAAAACGAATATTAAAATATTTAAATGTCAATTAAATATAATAACGTTAGATACTTACATAAGATAAATAAAAAAGATAACCCCCCGCCTGTGAGATATTTATGCCGGGTGAGCTATTTAACATGAATTAAATTTTCAAGGTCATTTAGAGTTTCAAACTCTTTAAAGATGATTTCTTAAAATTTATTTTACTGCATCATCTTAAATGGTTCATGCGGTACATGAGTAGATGATAGTGTTTTTTTCGAATTTCGTTAAATAAAGATATAATCATAAAAAAAAAATATTAACGATCATAATCAATGTGCGCGCGTATAATCTTCGACTATAAAAATTGTTCATTCATTGATCGATTAAACGAAATTATAATCAAAAGCCGTTAAAAAAAACAAAAAAAAAATATCACACTGAATTAGTTGTTAAAGCAGGCGGGTGATCGCATTAAATTTTTTAATTCATGTGCACGATCGTGCGCAAGATAATATATATTTTTTGAAATATCGATTTTGCGCGTTGCTTAAGTTAATAATTTTATATTGCCGTAATCTATATACAGTCGCATGGCTTGTCTTTTTATCGTTTCAATTACAATCAATTTACGGCCCTATAATTTTAATTATACGTTTTTATGTTTTCTTAATATACTTTACAAAGAATTGCCATCGACAAAGAAATTGACATCTGCTTCGGGGTATTAAATATATAATTTTTGATAGTACGATTTTTATTACGAAATTTTATTATTGCGATTTTTATATTTTTATATTACTACTTCCGAGTTTCAAGTTGTGCACATAAAATCAGATGTAGTTTAAGTTCACGCAATCAAACTGAGCAATAAAGCAGTCCTGTAGCCAAGGTAATTTTGAAAACAAAAAAAAAATACTACACCTCGCTTGTTTTGGTAGAGCAGTTGTTTCCTGACTGCGAAAAATTAGAAAAAACATATTACTAGGCAAGGTGGCGATCGTAAGTCAGTTGATCGTCAAGTTGACTGCAAAGCAATTTTTCTTTGATCAAGGAAGATTTTTAAAATCAATAGTTTGAAATTTGGTTGCGATCGCAAGACAATTGATCATCAAGTTAATTGCAAAACATTTTTTTTGATCGCGGATAATAAGTTAAGTCAATGCCATAAATTATGTTGGCGATCATAAGACAGTTAATCTTCTAGAATGCGGAACGATATTCATGTCAGTATTATAAAGAAAGATATAGTGATCGCAAGATCATAAAGTTGACTGCAATTCATTATAAACCAGGATAGCAATCACAAAACCGTTGAGCATAAAGTTAACTGCTATCCTAAATTTAACTAAAAATCAATATTTTAAATCAGATAGCGATCGAAAAATTGTAAAGCCTATATCATAAAATAGAGTAAAGGTTGCAAGACAGATGATCTTCAACTTGACTGTAAAGCAGTTTTCCTTAAAGGCGGAACAATATTTATGGTAATATTATAAAGAAATTAAGTGATCGCAATACAGTTGATCATCAAGTTAACTGTATAGAATTTTTTTCTTGATTGGAAAAGTTTACTGGAAAATTGCTAAAACAATTTTGTCTTGGTCACGGAGAGTTATTAAACCTATTATTAAAATGAGGATAGTGATCGCAAGACAGTTGATCATCAACTTGACTGCAAAGTAGATTTTCCTTGAAGTTGGAAAATTTGTAAAGTCAATATTTCAAAATTGCATAGTGATCGAAGACAGTTGATCATCAACTTAAGTTTGCATAAAATTTCTAAAGTGTATATTTTAAAGCTATCATATTGTCTTGATCGCAAATTTATGAAGCCAATATTATAAAACAGGGAGGCGATTGTAAGACAGCTACGTACAAAGCTGTTTTTTCTGATCGAGGAAGAATTGTAAAGTCAATATTTTGAAGCATAGTGGCGATCGCAAGACAGTTGACCATTACTTGTTGATCGCGGAAAATTTGTCAAGTCAATATTATAAAGCCGAGTCGCGATCGCAATCAGTTAATCATATAAAGTTGACTGGAAAACTGATTTTTCTTGTTCGCAGGAAATTTGACAGTTGATCATCAAAATAACTGCTAAGCAGTGAAAAAAGCTAGATGGAGAAATGTTTTTAAAGCCAACATCATAAAGCAGGATAACGATCACCAGACAGCTAATCAAGATGTGAATGCAAAATAGTTTTTTTGTTGTTTGCAGAAAATTGGTGATTGTAAGAAAGTAGATCATCAAGTTTACAGCAAAGCAATTTCTCCTTGGTCTGAAAAAAATTGATTAAGTCAATATTTTAAACCGGGAAAGCAATCGCAAGACAGTTGATCGTCAATCGGTGATCGCAGGATAGCTGATCTACAAGTTGCTGCAAAACTGAAAAGCATTTTGTCTTGATAAGGAAAAATAATGCGGGACAATATTTATGTCAGTATTATAAAAAAAGCAAGTGATCGAAGACAGTTGATCATCAAGTTAACAGGCAAGCAATTTTTTATTAATTGCAGAAAATAAAGTCAATAATGTTGAGCAAGGCAGCTGATTATAAAGTTGACTGCTATCTTAAATTTGACTGAAAAGCAGTTTTTTCTAATTCGAGGAAAATTTATAAAATCAATATTTTAAATCAGGTAGTGATCGAAAATTCTTCAAGTTGACTGTTAAAGGCGGATCAATATTTATGGCAATATTTTAAAGAAAGATAGTGATCGCAAAAGATAGTTGATCATAAAGTTAACTATAAATAATTTTTTTCTTGATCGGAGAAAATTTATTAGGTCAATATTATAAGTGATCGCAAGTCAGCTGATCTAAAGTTGATAAAGTTGACTGCAAAATTGCAAAAATAATTTTTTTTTTGGTCACGGAGAGTTCTTAAACTTAATATTATAAATAAGGATAGCGATCGCAAGTCAGTTGATCATCAACTTCAATGCAAAGTAGATTTTCCTTGAAGTTGGAAAATTTGTAAAGTCAATATTTCATAGCAATAGCATGGTGCTCAACAGTTCACCAATTTAAGTTCTTACCAATTTTAAGTGTTCACCAATTTAAAATCTGTACTATTTATTTTTTAAGCTATCATAATGTTGAACATTGTTGATCGCAGAAAACTTATGAAGCCAATATTATAAAGTATGGAGGTATTGTATGACTACTTACAAAGTAGTTTTTTTTCCGAGGTAAGATTTGTAAAGTCAATATTTTAAAGCATAGATCGCAAGACAGTTGACCATTAAGTTGACTTCAAAATTTTTTTGTTGATCGCGAAAAATTTGTCAAATTTGTAAGCGATCGCAATCAGTTAATCATATAAAGTTGACTGGAAAGCTGATTTTTCTTGTTCGCAGGAAATTTGACAGTTGATCATCAAAATAACTGCTAAGCAGTGAAAAAAGCTAGATCGAGAAATGTTTTTAAAGCCAACATTATAAAGCAGGGTAACGATCACCAGACCGCTAGTCAAGATGTGAATGCAAAATAGTTTTTTTGTTGTTTGCAGAAAATTGGTGATTGTAAGAAAGTAAGTAGATCATCAAGTTTACAGCAAAGCAATTTTTCCTTGATTTAAAAAAATTTATTAAGTCAATATTTTAAACCATCGCAAGACCGTCGATCGTCAATCGGTGATCGCAGAATAGCTGATCTACAAGTTGGTGCAAAACTGAGTCAAAATGATAGTTTGCAAAACATTTCTAAAGACAATATTTTAAAAGAAGATAGAGATCGCAAGACTGTTGATCTTCAACTTGACTGCAAAGTCCAAATTTTGCTTGAAGTTGGAAAATTTGTAAAGCCAAGATTATAAAACATTGTGGTCATCGCCTGACATTTGATCATAAAGTTGGCTGAAAAAGTTTATCCTTGATCATGTAACATTTTCAAGGTCAATATTACAGCGATGGCAAGAGAGTTGATGATCAAGTTGATTGTTAGCAGTTCTCCCGTGACCGTGGAAATGTTTAAACACAATATTATGAAGCAAAGTAGCAACTGTATAATAGTTGATCATAAAGTTAACTAATCGGCAGTTTTATCTTGATCGCGGAAAATTCGTGAAGTCACTATTATAAAGTATGGTGGCTATTGTAAGCCCAATCATGGTGGCGATCGCAAACCAGTCTATCATAAATTTGATTGAACAGCAGTTTTTTATTTGCCGAAAATTTCTAAACTCAATAATAAAGCAGGGTAGCGATCGCAAGGCAATTGATCATCAAGTTAATAGCATTGCAGTTTTTTTAACGCGAAAATTTGGTAATCTAATATTATAAAGCAATTCCACACGACAGTTGATCTTCAAATTGGCTGCAAAACAGTTTTCCGTTAACGCGGAATATTATGAAACAAGATCTAGTGATCGCAATTCAGTTGATCGCCAAGCAATCTTTTTTAATTGCAGAAAATTTGTGAAGCTCATATCTTAAAACAGGGTAGCGATCGCAAGGCCGTAAAAAATTAATGATGTCATTATTACCAAAAAGGAAAACGATCGCAATTCCGTCGATCGTCTAGATCACTTTCAAAATATTTCGAGCTTAAGTATTTAACCACTATGCAACCATTTAGCATCGACCTGCATATATTCATCAAACGGTAACTGCGCACACAAAAGAGAAACGCCCCCCAACATAATATCGAATACATTTTAAGTCAATATCTTAAGAAAGTGCGCATTGCAACAACAATTCGTCGGTCGCGGATCAACACAACACGAAAAAAAAAACATAATATTCCTCCTCTAATATATGTTATTATCTGGTTTAAATAACCCAAAACAAAAAATAATTGAGCAAGTGCAAATTGCAATTGCAATATTACGCATGTAATTTTCAATTTTTTTTTCTTTTTGCATTACTGCATTATGTGTGCATTCAATTTAACACCAACAAAAAATAAAAGTGCATGAGGTATAAGAAAAGAGAATTGAGCACGTGTCTATGCATTATATACAAAATCAACAAAAAAAAAAAAATCCGGTATTTTTGCACAGACCGTACTTGCAATTTTAATATACGATCAAGATATAAAACATAAAAATTCTTCGCGTTATTATCGTCTTCATCGTCATCATGATCATCATCATCGTTGTTGTCGTCGTATAGTCAACATCATAGTTGCCGCGTTCAATATACTCTTCGTATAATATATTTGTAGACCCCAATGCAATGTTAAAATATATGTATAATGCACTTGTCGTCCACAACATAAAGTAAATATTGCATTAAAACATAAAGTACATAGCTAAAAGGTAAATACATAAATATGTGGGGTTGCGCATGCATGTAAGGAATGCAACATAAAACGCATTACACAATAATAATTTTTTTTTGTGTTTTTTTTTAATGTTGATGTATGGACATGGACATGTAAATGGTGGGGAGAATTAATCAAAATCATAACTCAATTAGGCTCGCGGATTACCTTTTTGAAGTTTTGATTGGATACAATTGTGATGACTCTTCGAAATTTGTTGCCTCATATTTCAGTGGCCGTCAATTCAGAGGGTTTTTCCCTAGGCTCGAATTACAACATTTATAGGCCTGAAGTATAATCCAGTCTGGTGACCCCTTTAAAGAATTTGGAAGAATTATTTAAAAACCGTCCTTTAGTAA
Organism: Tipula confusa; assembly: GCA_963556175.1. NCBI lineage: Eukaryota > Metazoa > Arthropoda > Insecta > Diptera > Tipulidae > Tipula > Tipula confusa. Next base: position 172,920,028 of record OY744476.1, on the reverse strand, counting down.
TTATGAGGCTGATCTATGCAAATTTTCGAAATATCTCCAATATAGCGGCTTAAGTGTAAGCTAAACCCCTTCAAGGCAGGATTTTAACTAAAAATGGGGAACAAACAGAACGGAGGCAGGAACTAATTTTTCAATCGGTGGCAATTGCGTGACGATTATATGTCATCTGTGGCAACTTGACTACTTTGCTAGGAGGTTTAAATAAAGAAAGTACAGGTGTCTTTCCGCGGAGAAAGAGCTTGTAAAGCAGAGATCTTCGGGAACCGCTCAGAGCTGGACGTTTTATAAGTGGATATTTCAAAATAGGATTTAACAAAACGAGATAAGGTACAAAACTGGATATTTCAAAACTGGATATTTTAAAACGAGATAAGGTACAAAACGAGACATGGTACAAAACTGGATATTTCAAAACAGGATATTTTAAAATAGGATATTTCGACATGTTTTTTAAACTTAAAATGATTTTTTAGGAAAGTTCTGGAATATGGTCAATTAGGGAAGAACTAGGCGAGTTCTTAACCGATTATGATGAAATTCGATATGAACTCGGCGAGTTCCTTCCTAATTGGCCATATTCCAGAACTTTCCTAAAAATTCATTTTAAGTTTAAAAAACATGTCGAAATATCCTATTTTAAAATATCCAGTTTTGAAATATCCAGAATTATACCATGTCCCGTTTTGTACATAATCTCGTTTTAAAGTATCCAGTTTTGAATTATCCTGTTTTATCAAATCCAGTTGTAAAACATCCAATTTCGACCGGTACCCGAGATCTTCCTACTCAGATTAATATTTGAAGCGAAAGTCTGTGTTGGCAAAATGATTATCACTAAAAAGGTCAGGAAGTTAAAAGGCAATTTGGAAAATAGCAATAACTTATTTACTGAAATAGAATTTGTTTACGGCAATAACGGGAATAACAGGACCCGGGAACAACGGGACCCGTGGTTGATATGTTAGCCATTCAGAAATTAGATCCAGAGACCCAAGAAATGTGGCGTGTGACAGCTGCAGAAAAAGATTTTCCTAAGTTTCAAGAGGTTTTGGATTTTCTGATCATTCGTATGGATTCACTCCAAGGAGTCAAAATAGAAGCCAAACCAAGGACCTTCTGTAGAAATGCAGTAAAGGTGTTAAATAGTGGCACAACAATGAAATGTATTGGATGTAATTTAGAAGTGGAACACAAATTATATAGTTGTCAGCATTTTATAAATAGCAGTATTACAGACCGTAGGCGCAGTTAGTTAAGGCAAATGGAATCTGTTTTAATTGTCTCAGCACTAAACATCAAGCATACCAATGCAGATCCAAGGCAAGATGTTCTGATTGTAATAAGCGGCAAAATACGCTACTACATATTCAGGAAATGCAACCCACAAGTGACACAGACCATCACAAAGACAACCCACAAGAAGAGTCAATGCCAAGCGAAGCCAAGTGTTATGCTACCAACATGATGTATACTAGTCTCGTACTAAAGGCACTATTACCAACTACAAGGGAGGTAGACATTCTGATTGGAAATAATTATTTTTTCGATGTCTTATGTGATGGATAAATTAGAAATGATTCCAAGGTCATAGCACAAAATACAACGTTCGATTGGATTATTGCTGGTGGAAGTAATAATAAAAGAGAAGACAATTCATGTCACACGAGTTTATTAGTAAATGTTGTTGCCAGTTTACGATGGTTTTGGGAGATCGAGGAGATTCATGAAGGTATGGCTTTAACACAAAAAGAAAAAACCTGCATTGACTACTATATAACAGGACAGTAGCTAGAGCAGCCGATGATAGATATATAGTTAGTCTACCTTCCGTGATGAGTTTAAACTAGGCCAGTCAAGAGGAATGGCCATAAAACGACTTACATCTATTTAAAACAAACTCCGGAAAAATGTCCAAGTCTACTGATGAAATTAAAACATACCAACTTCGAACAGTGACGTATGGAACATGATCAGCGCCGTTTTTAGCAACGCAAACGTTACATCAATTGGCCAAGGACTATAAAGATCAATATCCCGAGGCAGTAGAAATTATTTCCAAGGATTTTTACATGGATGATTTAATGTCCGGAATACATGATAAAGAATTAGCCAAAGTAGTGGTAAATCCTTTAAGAAAATGGACGTCGAATGATGCTGAACTGCTAAGGTCACTTTCAGAAAACATTAAAGAAATATCAGACCGTAGTATCCAGGAAAAGGATGATACGACAGTTAAGGTTTTGGGACTCCAATTTAATCCCGGTTTGGATCATTTCTAGTTTAAGGTTTCACTTGATGACTGCTCTATCCATACCAAACGGACGCTTCGATACAGTAGAGTGAAAATTAATGACTAAGACTAAGGTAGCACCAAAGACTAAGGTAGCACCAATAAAAACTGTAAGTGTTCCAAGATTAAAGTTAAATGGTACACTTTTGCTTACAAGTTTAATGAATGCAATAAAAATCTCACTAGCAACCACAATTATGCCAAATATGTTCTATTGGACCAATTCTTAAATAGTTCTCGACTAGCTCTCTAGTCCACCAAGAAGATGGAGGACCTATATTGCAAATGTTATTAAATCCGATGGCATCAGTCACCGAGATGCGCAATCAGCAGGATTACTTGTTGCATTATCATGAACCATTGACTTCGATTACTAAGCTCCAGAATTTGTGCAGTTAACTTACCTTATAAGACATAAGATCACCTTTTCGAATGCATTATCCACTGTAATTATGTACTGAAAATGTAGAACGTAACTTACTTCTAACCCTGTTAATTAGATGTCACTAGTTAATCAATCACTGACTTGTCTGGTATGGATCGCGAACATCCCGCCGACCATGAATCAAGTGATTCATTTATTGGTAATTTGCACACTATGGTTATTGGACGTTCCATTATCGTGCCGTTTAAAGTTGCCAACTTGACCACACGTACCCGGCCATCGTTACTAAGATACACCTTTGTGATTCGTCCAATCATCCACTTACCAGGTGGTAAATTTGGTTCGCAAACAATGACTACATCGTTTACTTCGAGATTTTGTTGCGGTTGCTGACACTTTGACCGAGTTTGAAGATTCACAAGATACTCTCGTTGCCAACGGTGTTAAAAATGTGAGGTGATTCTGCGAACCATGTCCCATCGATCATTTAGTGACAAATCCTTCTCGTCAATTATGTCAGTGATTTGTTGTGCTGAACGATGCAAAATAAAATGCGAGAGTGTAAGGATCAGTTCTGTTGGTGAAGATGAGGCACAGCGGACGCGAATTGACTGCCGACTCGATCTCGACCAATAATGTAGTGAATTCTTGAATGGTGAGGATTTGTTCTCCAATGGTGCGATGTATATGTGTTTTGGCTAGTTGGACCGCTGACTCCTAAAAACTCCCCATATGTGGTGCCGCAGGGGGATTGATTTTGAATCGTATTCTTTCGTTCATCATTTTGTTGGTAATTGACAATTGATTGGTTGCAAAAAAATGTTGCATATCTTTTAGAAAATTGGCAGCACCAACGAAATTGGACCCGTTGTCACACAGTATTGTATGACACAAGCCCCGTCGGCCAACAAAGCGTTTTAATGCTACTAAGAATGATTTGGTGGTGAGTTGCATGCAGAGTTCAAAATGAACGGCTCGAGTAGACATACAGACAAAAACACACAGATATGTCTTTATCTCTGGAATGGCTGCCCGTTTGCGCATTGTAAGAACCCTGAATGGACCTGCAAAATCTATTCCTACACATGCGAATGGAGCAGACAGATTCACCCGTTCCGTTGGTAGGTTCCCCATTATTTGACTTTCCATGCGTAGGCGCTGTTTGATACACCCAATGCAATGTCGAAATTTTAAACGGAACAAATTGCGTGCTCCTATGATGCAATATCGTTCTTGAAACATAGCCATTAACAATGCCGGTTCAGGATGACAATAAAAGTTTGTGGGTTTGATATATGATTCGTTGACTAATTGTCCATTTTGTTGACAAGATTATTGGGTGGTTTGAGTTATATGGCGCCAAGCTATTCTTGATACAACCACCCAATCTCATGACCTTGTCGTCATCTAAAAAGGTGCGTATTGAAGAAGAGGACTTTTATTGTACACGGGTTTTTGCTGTTTCAACTCCATATATTCTTACGAAAATTCTCTGCGCTGCATTTCTCGGCACAATGCTGCTTCAGTCTGATTAAGTTCATCAACACTCAGCACAAGAGTATTGTTCTTGACTGAACTCCAAACACGTCGAACATATGAAGTGGTGCGCAGAATTTTCTTGTAACTTGAAAATTTCGAGAAGATATAGTTCAATGTCTGGTTGTCTTTGGTAGGTTTGTTGGCCTCAGTTATTCCGCGAGTTGCGATATGGCTGACTATTTCGGATGCCTTTTCCTTGCTTGGTTTTGATACGTCAATATTGGTTTGTCCCGGCCAGTAGTGCTCTGATTGCCGTAAAAACGCTGGTGCAGACCACCATAACGGGTGATTTTTCAATTCTAGTGATATCCCACGGCTCGCACAATCCGCTGGATTAAATTGAGAAGGAATGTGACACCAGTGACTTCCGCTGAACACGGTTATGATTTTTCCCACGCGGTTTGCAACAAAAGTTGCCCATCTCCTTGGTGAGCTATAGACAACCAGTTCAAAACTATCTTGGAGTCCATCCAGAGGGTAACCCGTGCTAGGGGAAGTGTGTTGTCCGTGATTATAGATTTGCAATGATTTGCTATAGAAGCTCTGCGCCTAGCAGCTCGAGCCATGGTAAACTGATGGCTTTCAGCGGTGCGACCTTGATTTTAGGGCTAAGTATGCGACAGGTACCTCGATTACCACTCGTAATACGCAGAAAAGCTACTACTGAGTATGCAACCTCACTTGCATCGCATGAATCCATGTAATTCAAGTTCCTCGTCTCCACTTAGTGAACTGGCCACCCATCTGTCCAGCTGAATTTAGTTCGCATGTTTCATTTCATGTCGTAACCTCAGCCATCCATTGAGAATTTCGTCTGGTAGGTTATCATCCCAATCCACATGGCTACGCCACAGGAGTTGCAAGATGATTTTTGATCTGATTAACAGCGGAGATAACCAGCCAAACGGGACGAAGTAGGTTGCGAACCGAAAAACATCCTGAGTTGGATCCCACTGGATGCCAAGTACCTTGACTGTGTCCTTGTTGTCGTCTAATAGTTTTAAGTTGTTGGGTTGAGCCGGGTCATGAAGTTTTGGATGGTTGCTCACAAATTTTCTTAGATTAAATTTGCCACCCTGTAGGATTGCGCAAATCTCTCTTTTGAGTGTACCTAACTCTTCGATAGTGTTAGCACCGGTGAGAACATCATCCACGTAAACATCTTCTTGGATGACCTTTGCGGCCTTTGGGTAAACGTGCGAAGAAACCGCGGCTAGTTCATTTAACGTGTTTGTAGCAATGAAAGGAGCCGACGATGTCCCGTATATAACCGTCGTAAGTTGAAACGTACACATATTGTTCTCATCGTCTCGCCAAAGGATTAACTGGTACGGCTGATCAAATTCGTGTACCGAGATTTGCCAGTACATCTTCTCAATGTCGGCTGCAAAGACGTATTTGGAAAGGCGAAAACGCAGGAGAATGTCCCCAGAGTAGATTGAACGTAAGGGCCTACCAGCAGCATATTATTAAGCGATGGATTTTCACCAATTCTCGACGAGGCGTTGAATACTACCCTTAGTTTGGTGGTAAAGTTTTGTTCCTTTAAAACGCCATGATGTGGCATGAAGTAAGCGTTCGAATTAATCGGGCCATCAACCTTTATCATATGACCAAGCTGGTTATATTCAGTTAAAAATTCAGTATATAGATGATAAAGTTCTGGATCGCGTGTGGTAGTTGCTTTGAATCTTTGTTGGGTCGGACTTAAACGGCAACCGCGTGATGAATCGTCTATTTGGTTTGCGCACTGTGTTTTCTTTGTAATGCTTCACACAAGCTTCTTCTTCGGTGCTTAATGCTCTCTGCTTGAAGCTCTGTACCTCCACTACCTCCTTTTGTGGCTTGGATGCCGGCATTTCCTCCTACTACCCACCCAAATTTAGTATTCTGCGCAATCATATTGGTATTGGGATACCTAAGTCTACCTTCTTCCAGGACGTTAAAGAATATGTCGGCCCCTAAGAGGATGTCAATACTTCTTGATTGATAGCACTTCGGATCTGCCAGCTGCACGGTGGATAATCACTTCAAATCATCGCGAGTCACCAGCTCAGCTAGTGTAGCTGCTATTTTTGTAAGGATCAGTACGTTTATTGTGATTTCATCTGTGCGGTTTTGACCTTTAGGTTTAATGGGAATGGTTACTGCGCCTCGAGAGGTGCCAGCTGATGTATGTCCGATGCCAGTGATGTTGATTCGGCTGTTAAATCGTCTCAAGCCGAGTTGTTGCACCACATGACTCAGTTACAAACGTGGCTTGTGATCCGGAATCAAGTAACGCTCGGTATTCTCGCTCGATTCCATGATTGTCGACTATCAAAACCATAGCTGTAGGTAAAACTGCAATTGTATTCGGTGCAGCTAGCAACGTTGATACCTTCGGCTGAGTCAGAGTGGAGGTGACAATCGTATCGTCGTCCATCCTTTCCAGTAGAAGGTAGATTAGCCACCAATCATGGACATCGGCAGGCCTCGTAGCACCTCGTCTGCTGTGTCATGTGCTGATCTTAACAATGATGCTGTTGCTCATGATATTTTTGAAATGCTAATAAATTTTCGTATAAATGCGTTAATTATTTTACGATCATATCGTTGTTTGATACGCATCATTGCCGCTGTATAGTTTGCGTCGGTAATCGGCATATGGCGGACCAGTGCCGCGGCTTCGCCAGCCAAATACCTCTTCAACAATTGAAATGTTTGAGATTTCGTGTATGTTTCAATATTATGCACAGCAGCATTGAATAAGTCTATAAAACTTTGAAATTCAGTTGGCTCGCCTGATTGGAATATCTACTTTGGAATACTTTACTATATTGATTGGTTGGTTCAGGTTGGAGTTCATGGTTTCGTCACCTGACCCTGTTTCTTGTTAAGGGAGTACATGATGGATGCGTAATGCCACATTTAGCTTCGCGATGACTCCTAAATATTCGTCTTCAAAGTCTCCAATTTGCGGCGTTCCCCTTTTATTTCAAGGGTGACTGCTTCTAACTTCAGGAACCATTCGATTAACTCTCTGGCATACACTAACCTGGTTTTAATTTCCTCTGCAGAGACAGGTTCTCGTAACAAATACCAAGCGGCTTCTATCAATGCTCATCTTTCTCGTTATTTGAACTATTTCAAACTCCGGGTGTTCATCCATTGTTGTAACAATTTGGCGCTGTAGATTACTAATGCTTCTATTGGTTTTATTGGCGTACTCTACAACATAGGCAGCACAAGAGTATTCTTTCGTGATAAATTGTATGTCCATATTTGATTTTAAAATACTGAAGATGAACGGGTTGAATGGATTGTGCCATTTTTCTGCTGGCTCACGTTTAAAGAAACCCCTTGGTCGAGTAATTCCAGCTCGAAGGACATTCAGATAGTAATCATCTGAAATAATTTTGTTCGCTTTTTTTCTTGCTCGGCAATCTCGCACTAGTTTTCGACTTAATTTTAGACGGTTCATTTGCACGTATTTTTTCACACCAAGCTCTGGTTCGTTCTGCTCCCGATTTCGGCATATTGTCTTGGAAAATGTTGACTCTAGTTGGACCAAACATCGTACTCGTTGATGGTTCGTTGATTGATAGTAATATAGATACATTCACTAAACCGCTGTATTCACCCTTACATCGGAATTACACCAGATCAGAGTAAAGAAAGAGGACACTCAAAAGTCATTTATTTCCACTATGAATCGAAAATATGAATTTTTAATACTGCCTTTCGGACTAAAAATACTCCGGCTATCTTCCAAAGATAGACGACGCATTGAAAGAATTCGTCGGAAACAGATGTTATGTTTATATCGATGATATAATCATTTTCGGTGGGAAAAACGGAGAAGAGCACCTGATCAATGACGAAAAAATATTTACGAAATATGAAAAAGCCAACTTATCCGGAATTTGAGGAGCCTCGATTTTCTAAAATAATTAAAATCATTCCTGAGGCTTGCGTCATACTATCGACGTTTTATTGAAAACCTCAGTCCTACTACTATTATCAATGGAAGCCCTACTATCATCAATGGAATAAAAATATCCGAAGAACATATTTAGAAATTGCAAGACGTGTTCAAGAGTTCTCTGATGAGAAATGATAAAAAAAATAAATTCAAAATTATAACAGAGGAGCCTAATCGGGCACACAGTGCCCGATCGATTATTTTGGACCATGTTGGATTGCCAGTAAACATAATAAAGAGATCTGGAGTTCCTCCCTTCCAGAAAATTGACATGTGAACCTCCGAAGCAGGACAGCAAAATAACGGTGACAGCTACTGTAATGTTTTTATGTTCTGTCGAACTGTATTTCTCTTTAACCATCTCTCCCACTCTTTTGTTATTGTTTTGTTAGTCTTGGAGGGTTAGCTTTTCTTATATCCGTGCCACTTGCTGTCGTTATAACTAAACAATGGTCTAATAATAGCCTTTCTTCATTTTCGACTGCTGAATTTTCTGAGGTACTCCTTGATAGATACAAATTCAGAAGGTCAGTAAGGTCAGTGAGTTTCCCATTAGGGAATTCGATAGTTATAGATAAAAAACGGTACATCAATTTAGAGCAAAAACTCAAGCGCGAGCCTAAATTGAAATTAGAATATACCGAAATTATGCGAGAGTATATCACGTTGAGGCACTTAAAGAAAATTCCCAACTCAAGTAAAAACTACATAAATACAATGAGTTGTTGTCAGCCACGTCACGCTGTCATAAAATACTATAAGGTATATGCATTGAAAACCAGAATTTGATACTAGATGTCATTACTTGTTTATGCGTTATAGTACATCATGGACATATAAGTCAATTGAAAGCCCTATTGAATACCTGTCAAAATCAGCTAAAAGTTTTTGTTTTGATTGTGCACATCCAACAGATTTCAACGATGGAAAATTTATCAAATTTGCGAAAAAAACTGCATTTGCGGGAAGTTCTGTTGAGTCACTTTTTCGCAAACAAAACTGCAGCTGAAAGTCATCGTTTGCACGTGGATTTGTATGGTGAGCATGCTCTTGCAAAAACACAGTGCTTTGAGTGGTATAATCGCTTCAAAAGTGGTGATTTTGACATCAAGGACAAAGAGCGTCCTAGTCAGTCGAAAAAGTTTGAGGATGTAGAATTGGAGATATTACTCGATCAAGATTCATGTCAAACGCAAGAAGAACTTGCAGAATCATTGGGAGTTGATCAAGCAACAATTTCCAGACGTTTGAAAGTCTTGGGATCCATACAAAAGATGGGGAATTGGGTGCCATACGAGTTGAAGCCAAGAGACGTGGAAAGACGATTTTGCATGTCCGAAATGCTGCTCGAGCGCCAAAAAAAGAAGACGTTTTTGCATCGTATTGTCATTTGCGATGTAAAATGGATCCATTACGATAATCCCAAGCGCAAAAAAGCGTATGTCAAGCCGAATATTCACGGGGCCAAGGTCATGCTGTGCATTTGGTGGGACTAGCTAAGTTTGATCCACTATGGGCTGTTGCCAAGTGGCCAAACCATCAATGCCCAACTCTATCGTTGGATGGGAACGGATGGGAAATTCTGCCTCACCCGCCTTATAGCCCAGACCTTGCTCCTTCCGACTACCACGTATTTCGATCCATGCAGAATGCCCTATCAGGAATACGCTTCACTTCAGGGTATCGAAAATTCAAGGTATCGAAAATTGGCTCGATTCGTTTTTGGCCGCCAAGCCGGCGCAGTTTTTCTGGGATGGAATCCATAATTTGCCAGAAAGATGGGAAAAAGTAGTGGGTAGCGATAGGCAATACTTTGAATAAAAAATCTTGTAACATTTTTCCACAATAAAGGCTCAAATTTCATAAAAAAGTTCCGGTTTTTAATGCATACACCCAATAATATTTTTAGGCATGTTGCTGAATTTTCGATGCAACAAATTTGCGATCACAGCTGATATCGAAAAAATGTATAGAGAATTCGTGGTAGCCGAGGAAGATCAACAATACCAACGAATATTATGGCGAGAAAATATAAGTGAGTTTGGGATATGAAGTTCAGCGTTTTTGGCAATCATCTACTGACGAAATCGATAATAAATTGTACATAGGCGACTACCTATCCGGTGCTAATACAATCAAAAAAGCGGAATTTTTAAAAGGCAAGTTTACTTATTTGCTGAAGAACTACTCCCACGAAATCATTGGCATCATGTCAGGTCCGAGAATAATCCTGCTGATTATGCGTCTAGAGGGGTTCTGGAGTCTAAATTAATCCAGCTCTATTAATTGTGGCATGGACCTTCATGGTTAATTGAAACTGAGCAAAATTGGCCAATTACAACTCTAGAATAGAAATTCAAGAGGGGTGCACGAAACTGCACAGCGATAACCTGTAAGGAAACTGTAAATGGAACGTAAATGGAAGACACCTGATTTAGTTTTAAGCAAAGCAGATAACTTACCTACGTGTAAATCGACTATGGGCAGAATTATTGAATTTGTCTATTTGCGGTTGTTTGACAAAATTTGACAAACACCAATGATGCTTCGGTTGCACCAAAGCATCATTGATTTTTGTCAAATTTGTCAAGAAAAATCTTGACGTGATCTGCCTTTAGCTGTTGCAAACGGGAATTAAAATGTCCAATCGTTTTAAATAGAACCATGGAAAAATCGTCGACTGTATGAAACTCGGTGTTCTGCTATTGCAGCCTCAAATACTTTTTATCGTGTGGCCAGAATTCCGATTAGCTGCGATGCTAGTAAGTACACTAAGTAAGTACTTTAGCGAATTCTATTCTCGCACAGAATCAAGGAGCTGAGTCAAATTTAGAGTGAAAGTTTTGCCAGCTCCAGCGTTGCCATAGTGATGAATATTTTTTACAGGGCCCTCTGGTCCTTGTGGTTTGGGAGCACTCCCCACGTTTCGTAAAAGACTTCTAAACTAGCATGTTATCCTTAGAATCCCTCACTATACGCATACATCGATGCAGTGCTCGACACTTGGAAGGATTATTTCTCTGATTTACTCAATGTTCAAGTGTCAAATGCCTTGTTTGAAAATTGTTAAATAGAGACTGCGGAGATGTGTGGAGTCATCCTACAAGGGATTCACACCAGCCATACAAAAATTTAAAAAAACCGTTCCCCTGGGGATTATGAGCTCTTCAAATTCAGAGCGGATACTTTGTGAAATTATCTTTTCGACCTTATTCGATTAGTATAGTAAAGCGAGTTTTGCCGGAAGGTGGCCGCGCTATGCCCTATCCTTAAAATAGGAATTCGCTTGAAATTCAAAAAATATCGTGGCAATGCTCTCCGCTCTTCTTTCGACAGCATACAAATTACTGTCTTACATAATATTGGAGATAATCACTTTTCTGGAGCAAGAAATTATAGATGACTGCCAAAGAGGATTTCGTCCAGATCGTTTAGTCACTGATCAAGTTTTTTCGCTGAGGAAGCTTTTTTTTTAATATTACGAAACATCTCGTGACTTACATCAGATGTTCTTGGTTTTCCAACAAGCTTACGGCTCAATCCATCGGAAAAGCTTATGGTTTGCGATGTCTGGGAATACCAGACAAACATGTGCGTTTATGTAAAAGGACAGTAATGCAACCACAATGCTGTGTCAAATATATAATTATTAGAAGCAAAATTAAATATAAGGATATTGGTCATAAAACGGTTAATTCAATTGCCTTGTAATTTTTAATCAATTTTTTTAAAATCTAATTTATATTAATTTCAAAGTTTTGTGTCAAATAAAGTGTATATAAATTAGATTTTTGGCGATACAATCAAATATAAGATCACTGATTTTAGAGACTAAGACGCAATGAATTTTACTCATTTGAAGCAGTGACAAGTTTCCAATACCTCGGGACCACCGAGTTTTCTTCAATTTTTATGAAAATTCCTGATCTCGTTCGCGAAATAAAAGGACAGCGAGTACGCTGGCTCGGCCACGTTCACACGACAGTCCTAAATGGATGGTGTATTAATCTCTGAGAGGAGAACTACAATTTGGCAGATGCCAAAACTCATCGGGGTAAAGAACGATTTGTCTTCTCCTGGTTGTCTAGTTCTTGCGCTCTCTTCAATTTTGTTATGCAATGTTTGACCCTCTAATCTAAACGGTCAGCCTCATAATATTTTGAAGAGATATTCTATTTCCTTACCCGCCAAGTTTAGATAGTGAGAGTTGCAAGTTCGGAAGGTCGTATTTCAATCAAAAATATCATTTTTCCAAGCAATTACATCAATTACTATCCCGCATAAGGAAACAGAACAAAATGGAAAATTAAAATGCAACAATTGAAAATTAAAAAAAAAACAAAAAAAAAGAAATTTTATAAATATCCACAAGTGAAAAACACAACAACATTTATATGCGAAAAGTAAGAACACACACACCATGACATACACCAAACTGCATAGTATACAACATTAAGATTGGTATTTTCGTTGTTATATATTTACCCCGACTGAGATTGTTGTTGTTGGATTAGATTATTTATGAACCCAGACGAAGGAAAATTTTTGTCTTAAAAACTTTTTTTGTTTTTGTTTTGTTGGTTACCTTAAAATATTTTTTTTTTCATTTGTTTTTTTTTTATTTTGGTAATGTTATTATTTAAGCGCCCAATTCAATAATTGGAGTCAGGGCGCAGATGCAACATGTGGCGCGTGCGGTAATATTTAAAGAATATAAAAGAAGAAAACTGTAAGAAAGATTCAAAGTATTTTTTGCAGCAATTTTTTTTTTGTTTTTGTTTTTTTAATATTATTATTATTATTGAAATGAGATAATTAATGTTAAGAAAAGGAAAATTATTGTTGATGGGTGCTTGGATAAAGAATGCGAAGTAACAGGAGTAATGTGATGGATTAATGTTCATAGTTAATAGACCATTAATAGAAATATGGCGATGACTAATTTATGTATAGAAAAAAAAATTTAAAATTTTTATATAGGCCTACTTAGAATTTGTTTGCGTTAAGTAAACAGCACGCAGAAAGTGTTATCGTAATTTTTTTTTTATTCTGTTATTGAATTAGAACATACCAATTTCCGTCTGAAAATTTACTATATCTTCATATATATATACCAACAACATCAACAACAAGAACAATAACAACAACATCAACAGGAATAATAATAAAAAAAAAAGGTAATTTTTTTTTTATAAATTTTGTAAGTTTTGTACATCTGTCCTAAGTTAAATCTAAAAGGTCTATAGACTAAACTAATTCACTTCATTCTCTTATACGAAATTTATATGTACACACACACCCAACATACAACTGAATTTTATGTTTTAAAAATAAAAATAAAAAAATGTTGTGTATATGTCTAATATTCGCTTCATTTAACATTTTAACAAAAAAAAAAATTTAACATCGCAAAGTAATAGAAATTTAGACAGAACAGTAATAATGTCATATGGAATATCTAACAACCGAATTATCGGGGACGATATGCAACTTATATTAAATATATTTGCATTTGATCGATGGCATTGGTAGATACGCTTCTGTTGTGCAGACAAAATAATCATTTTAACGATATCAAATAACAGGGTAGATATTGAATAAAAAAAATTTTGCAAATTTTTCTTCTCGTCCCTGCTGATTTCTTATTTTGCAACTGACGTTAAGAACTTTATGTTTTCTGTTGAAGTTTCATGATCAAATGATGTTGGTTGCAACATTTATTTAATGGGAAGTGGTAGATGATTTACTTGAAACAGTGCTTTGTTGGGGAACTTTGTCTTGAATTCGTCCTGTGATGGCAGTCATAAAAGGAATCTTTCTTGGTATTACAAAAACTACAGGAAAATAATATTGCAAGCAAGACAATTAGCAGCAAACTTTATTGGTTCATTAAAGAAGCAGAGGCGAAGTACAACTATCCATCTAATTTAGTCTTAGTAGCTCAAAATTTGAAGTAACAAAACATATAACAAAACCAAAAGTGTGGAAGGTATGTTAGATTTGACAGAATCGGTTACTGTCCCCTAAGCGATCAATAATAAGTGTTTTTTGTGGTGTATAGGGAAAGGAAAGGTAAGTCAGTAAAGACTGAATTTGTTCAGTTTCCTGATGACCAATTTTTAACAAATATTAGCCCAACACAATCACAATTTCACAGAAACTGCTCTGTATTCCATCGTCTTTCATCAACAAGTCTATTTTGGCACCATTCAACTGTAATCTAAAAAGGTTTTGCAAGAACAAAATCTATTAATGAATTAAATTCACCAAGTCGTAGGCTGTAACAGATGGCACTAGTTTTTGCCTGTAAATTACAAATTCATTATTTCACCACCATGCTGCTAAAATTTATTAAAATTAATATAAGTTAGATTTTAGAAAATTTCTTAAACATGACAAATCAATTGAATTAACCGTTTTATGACCAATACGTCATATAATCGCCGAAAATCTAATTTATATACACTTTATTTGACACAAAAATTTAAAATTAATATAACTTAGATTTGAAAAATTCATTAAAAATTACAAATAGATTGAATTAACCGTTTTATGTGGCGTTTCCACTAGTAACCCTCTAGTGTGCATTAATTCACATATGAACCGTTATTGTTCAGGTTTGAAGAACATTTGTTATATACACAATTGATTAATAAGCGATAATCACAGGGTGTTCCCTTTTATATGCCATTGCTTTGACTTTTCTATCTAATTTGGTCTCAGTAGCACACAATTTGCAGTCTAAAAATCTTTTGAATTTTGTAAACCAAAGTTAGTGTAAAATTTTCGAAGTTTGGATTAAACTTTCCGGAAAAATTAGTACGGCCAGATGCAACTTAAATTTAAGCCATGATTAACAAGAAGAAAGCGTAAACTAAACTTTCTCAAATTTTTTTTTTTGAAAAGACATCATCTGATTTTTGGAAAGGACTATCGATTTACAAGCAAATATGTGGCACCCAAGCTCTTCGTAAAAGTAGCAATATGGTTGTGCAGCATGAAGATCGTAGTATCGAATTTCCAACTATAGTTTGGAGATGCTGTCTACCGTCGCAAAGACTAACGTTTCATACCCCACAGGAAATAACCAAAAAGTGTTGAATTACACGATATTGGAGGCCAATTTATAAGTCCATTAATTAGTCGCCCAATTACAATTCAATTCAAATATTGTGATCGATTGGGGCGAGTAAAAAGCGAAGGAATTTGCGTGGTATCATATCTCTCCACATAGCATGGAAACAAGATGGTGGAAAGGTTAATCTCTATATGTCGCAAGAACTTGTGAGAATCTTCACTGGGAGTGGGAAGGACATAGTCGGGGAATGTTGATCAAACTTTGGAAACTATCCTCAGAAATTATTTGAAGAGTATTCATCCGGTCGTAAAAACCTCATAATTCGGGTAGTTCCTTTTTGGAACTTTTTCAAATATTCGACAAGATGTCAGCATCAACACAGCAAAGCTTTTCAAGATCTTCATAATGATGATAAATCATCATTATGAAGATCTTGAAAAGCTAAATTGGATCGATAAGTTTCCAGCAATTTCACACTATACTTTTGTCCCGTTCTTCAGAGTAACTGTACATTTTCCCCATTTTCCGCCATTCCGCGGTGAAAACAAACTGTTGGCAGACAGTGAGTTCTTTAAGGAAGACTTAGTGGCAATTCATCGCAACTAGCATTAGCTAGTGCAATTACAAGTATCGCAGCTAAACTGAATTTTGCCCACACGATAGAAAGACGATTTTTTCATGGTTCTATATGAGATGCTCGAATAATTTAATTCCCTTTTGCGACAGCTAAAACCGGATCACGTCTTTAATTTATCTTGACAAATTTGACAAAAACGAATGGTGCTTAGGTGCAACCACTAAATGCCTCGTGCACATGGCGGAATGTGTGAGATTACCAAAATCATTTGGCCACTCTTTTGTCGAGCTCAATTGTTTGTTGAAGACTTGCCAAATGTGAAGATGACTTTTCCTGAGATCGGCGAACAAATCAGCAGGCCGCAGACAGACAAATTCTTCATTCTGCTGGATGAATGCTACCACTAAACCATTGCTGAGAAAATCGCGTACTGTAGGATTAACCGCAATTCCGTGTGATTGTTTTTATAAGACCGCCGCTATCTTGATTTGGTACCATTTGTTTCAGAATCTGTATAATATTATCTTTATAGATACCCGGAACTGGAGGCAGAACTTCCATGTCAATTTGCAGTAAAAATAAGCAAGGAACACCAAGAAGAAATTTAGCATAAAAAGGCTGAGAAATGACAACACCAGAATTGCCTTCAGTGATGGCCTACCGCACTAAGGACTGGAAATACACTGGAAAGGCACTGAGGACATTCTCAAAACAGCTAAAGAAACTGCAGCAAAGCGTCATTGCGGCAGAAGGGTCACCAAAAAGTTTACCAATATACCACAAATTGGGAATGGAGCAGATCAAATTCTAACCTCAGAAAATCAAAAGTTAAACAGGTGGAAAAAATTCTTCAGAGATAACGGCATATAGACACTGAAGAATATAACGCACTTCAAAATGGAAAACGATAACGAAACAATCAACACCCATCCACCAACGTAGAGGGAAGTTACATGTTCCACAAGGAAGTTAAAGAACAACAAAGTGCTGGATTGGACAACATTCCTGCTGATTGACAAAATGATGATATACCTGCAGCAACAGCGGTTCTAGCACCACAATTAGCAGAAGTTTGGAGTACAGGTAAAATACCAGCAAAATGGAAAAAAGGAATCACTATAACAATAAGCTATAAGCTATCACTATAAGCTCCTGGAAGGAGCTGAATCTACCTTTCGTAGAACTTGAGTGAGTGTTCGAATTGATTAATTGGAGCGCAATTTGAAGAGTTAGATAGGGGTGTGTATAATACTCCCACTGTTGTTTTCAATAGAATAGTGTTAGACAATGTTATGCGCAGATTAGACATAGCAAGCCCAAAAAGAATATAATGGAACTTCATGAGTCGGCTAAATGATCTTGATTACGCAGATGATGCATGCCTGCTAACGGAAAAAATCGCCCGATAAACAGAAGAAAGCTAAGATGTTAACAGAAGCTAGTCTCAAAAACAATATCAGAAAAACCAAGGTCATAAGACTGAACACAAAACATTGAGGTGTCGGGAAATTCGCTATAGTCTCCTTAGTTATTTTTCTGGTAGTCGTTTCCAGGCGGTTTTTACTTTTGTTTGATTTCTTTTAGAGTAACTAATAGAAAATATACCATCTCTTTGTAGTTTAAAAGTATTTTCAAGATGTTCAGCAAATAGATCAGCTTTTTGCTGATCGCTGCAAATCTAAGCGCGAGCGCTTACATTTTAAACCTTCCCACACCTTTGTTGGGTTTACACAAGGGAAATTCCATCTCCGGTTACTTAGAAAGCTAGTAAGATGTTTAGAAATGTTTTGTCTCCAGGGGATCAGCCGTGTCTTTACTTGAAGAGTTTATACTTTTTTGTAATAATCCATGAGGTACTCCAATAGTCCAATAGAGGTTCTTACCCAGAACACTTTTGTATGAAACTTTCGAGCTCTTCTTCTATCATGTAAGCGTTCAAGATCTACACCTGAAGATTCCAAAAAGGATTACCAAAAAACTCATAATTTTAGAATTTCATAGATAAAGGCTACGTTTACTAATAGCAATGAAGAGAAGAGCTAAGTGCGGGAAATTTTTTAAACCAAATTTCCCAGTGTATTTGTGTATGATATAGACGGGAACCGCTTAGAACTGGACATTTTAAAACTGGATATTTCAAAATAGGATTTGACAAAACGAGATAAGGTACAAAACTGGATATTTCAAAACAGGATATTTCAACATGTGATTTAAACTTAAAATGACTTTTTAGGAAAGTTCTGGAATATGGCCCATTAGGGAGGAACTCGGCGAGTTCTTAACCAATTTTGATGAAATTCGATATGTAGGATAGAAATGGGATGTAAAAATGGTTTCTTAGGAAAGTTCTGGAATATGGCCAGTTAGGAAGGAACTCGGCGAGTTCTTAACCGATTTTGATGAAATTCGATATGTAGGATGAAAATGGGATTTAAAAATGATTTTTTGGAAAAGTTCTGGAATATGGCCAGTTAGGAAGGAAATCGGCGAGTTCTTAACCGATTTTGATCAAATTCGATATGTAGGATGAAAATGGGATTTTAAAATGATTTGTTGGGAAAGTTCTGGAATAATGCCAGTAAGGTTCCATACTTGAATATTTCTTAGGAGAGAAATAGAATTTTCCTTCACTTAATGGTTTTTTTTAATTGCTGCTTTTCTATTAAAATAATCATTGATTTGAAAAAATCATTTTAAAATCCCATTTTCATCCTACATATCGAATTTCATCATACTCGGTTAAGAACTCGCCGATTTCCTTCCTAATTGGCCATATTCCAGAACTTTCCTAAAAAACCATTTTAAGTTTAAATCATATGTCGAAATATCCTGTTTTAAAATATCCAGTTTTGAATTATCCTGTTTCGTCAAATCCAGTTGTAAAATATCCAGTTTTACCGGTACCCGACATAGACGGCTCAGAAAATGGAGAAAATTATGCAATTTAGGCTACAAAAAAAAGGTAACACTAAAGAAGAGGATTAAAGGTTGGTTTCAAAACCGGGCCAACCACCATCCTAAACCATGTGTCCATTAATGTGAGCGGGGGTTTAGCTTATTTTTGAAAGTATCAATATTGATTTTTGTTGAAATGTCAGGCAGCGGCCCAACTTTTGTTTACAAGGCAATGAGAGGGTCCCTCGACAACATAAAAGTCGGATTATTAAACCGTATAAATGGTTTTGTTTTGAGGAACATATATTAACACCCTTTACTCATATATAAATTTGACCCGTGCCGGCTAATGCTTTAAGTTTCTGTAATTTTCTTCTGCATGTGCCTATGAAATGTTGGCTGTGTTTACCTGTATATATTTCATTGGTTTCATACAAACATTAAAATTAAATTCTAATACAGTTGTTCGATTTGAATGGTTTGTTGTTTTTTTTTTTTTTTGCTTTCTTAGAAGATGGCTAAAAGGAATTAGGATTAATATTGCTTGAATGTTATTTATATGGCAGGTGGTGCAATCAAGCAAATCTATGTAATGTAGTAAGTTATATTGTGTCTCGATTAAATTTTGCAATACTCTGATATATATATATATATATATATATATATATATATATATATATATATATATATATATATATATATATATATATATATATATATAAATTGTCTGATTTCATTCTGGAACTCTATAAGTTGAATTTTTTTAATAAACTCGTTACAGGATTCATTTAGTTCTTTGGAGATAATAAAATTGAAGATCTGGTTTCCAGTTTTTTTAAGCATTTATTTATAAATCGGCGACAGAGGCCAACAACGCGAATTATTTTGTTCACCTTAGAAAATCTTTCTATTATCTGCACGATTGGATTAACTATTGCTGATGTTGCAAGTGTCACAATTAGTTTAGTTTCCAAATTGTTCGGATAAAAGTTGTAGCCAAGTTGGACCCGTCCAACATAAATGATTGTTATTTAGTTCTTTTGGACTCTTGAGGCACAATCTCCTGGATTATCAGTTGATCCAACGTGATGCCATTGTGCTGGACTAGAATAAGATTGAATTTCTGATATTCGATTGGCCACAAAAGTTTTATATTTATGAGGACCTTTCGCAGAATCCATGTAACTCTTCTTTATTATTGTTCTCAAATTGGATCCAACTTGGTATAGATATTTCTTCTAGAAGTGGCAATACGTTTTAATTTCCTGCCATTTTGTTGATATGTATGACGGAAGTTCGCCGTCCCAATACAGACTTGCCAACCAAAGTTCTTGCATCATAAGCTTGGCTACAATTGTGACTGATGCCAACCAGCCTAACGGATCAACAAGCTTTGCCCTATTTGAAAGTAGGCTGCATTTGGTAGATTTGTCGATATCAGATCTAGTCTTGATGACATTAAACCTTGTAGACCTGAATGATCTCCTGAACACATCCGCCACTATAAACGAACATTTTGAACTGATGAGAGAGGTTGCTTGACGGTTACTTTTTCGGCGGATGTGTAGGTGGTATCGCCGCTTCATGCCTAATTTTGCTGGTTTAGCTGCTCCTTTGACCAATCTTACTGGGAATTCTACTAAATCAAAAAGGTCAGCAGTAGCGGATCCATCATTTCAATCATTAAAACTCGCTTTGTTATCTGCGTCCGTCTTTGCATTCCGCTTAACGCAACTACTCGGTGACTGAGCTGGAGTGCTACGCCACGGTGGTCAGCGTGCAAAAGTTCTGGCTTCATATTGAAGGGTATCCTTTTGTGATATACACCGATCTCATAGCTTGCGGTGGCTTATGTGGCAAAATGATCTATCAGGGCGTCTTGTGCGGTGGAGCCTGAAGTTGCAGGAGTTCAACTTTTTGATCGGTTATCGTAAGGGCACGTTAAACATCGTGCCTAACGCCTTATCACGAGCTTTTGTTGAAGATTCTCTTTGTGGCCATAATTCACAACGTTGACTCTAGTGATGGTCGATCTGCAAGTTGTTCCTTCTAAACCTCCTTGCCTGTTGATGCTGTGGATTCTGCGAACTACGGCTTTCTTTTAGATTCGGAACATAATTTGAAAGTTGAAGATGACAAGTTATTTATCGCTCCTTCATATGGAGATCGATACCTCGATACCTAGGAATTTCACCGAACAGGCTTACTCATCTCTCACTTTATGATACTTAGGCCGGCGTAAAATGCTGAAACGACTGCAACGACAATTTTACTGGCATCTTATGGTGGTTCAAGTAAAATAAGATGATTAAAGCTACAAACTATACAACAAGGCTAGCTACGGGAGCTCCAGTCGTGTCTTCACGTGCGTTTGAGAAACTGTTCGACAATTTCCTGGTTTCGCATCCGCAGTCTAAACTTGAAACTACTGTTATTTGTATAGTGTTAGATCATTACTCCAAGTTTGTACTGCTTAAGCATATGCGTGATGCCTTGGTGTCCGCACTATGCTCATTCTTGGAGAATGACATATTCCTACTGTTCTCTGTTCCAGCGGTCATTAAGTTCGGCAAAAGGAAATAGATCCTATCTTTACTCTGTTTAAAGATTTACTGTGCAAATACGGAATTTCTCATGTACTCCAGTTTATTTTTCTCAAAGCAACGCTTCGGAGAGGATAAATCGGACTTTACTGTCAACCATACGGGCATATGTTGCTGGTCCCAATCATAGTGAGTGGGATAAGCATTTACAAGAGGTGGCCGCTGCCTTGCGCAATACATGTCACGAAACATGTCTTCCGACAACTAATGTCTCACCTTGGTTCATGAATTGACTCTAACGAGTTTCAGGTGTCAGCCAAACCTGATGGTCTTAACCTCGTTCGATCACAAATCGCGCACTACCTTAAAGTGGCTCATGCAAAAGAAGGTCAATTCTACAATTGAACGAGGAGTCATCGTGTTTTTCAGGTCGGACAACCTGTCTTTGTGAGGTCGTTCGCCCTGATTAATGCATTCGATAAGTTCTCCGAAAAGTTGGAGGCAAGTTTCAACCTGCTGTAATTGGGTCAAAAGTACCAGGTCACTTATCCAGGTTACCGACTTGAAGGGAAAGGTCCATAGGGTTTTCCACTTTAAAGAATTTAAAGTGGCGAATTTAATTTTTGGTGGTTCCTTTTTATTAATGTTCTTCCCCTCCCCCCCTCCGCTTTTTTAAACTGCTCAAGGCATGGGACGTCCCCACGTTTTGTAACGCGAAAGGGGTACAACCCCTCGTATTTTTCTATATAAGTATTGGTCGATGCAATTTATGTTTGTATACCCGCACTCATCTTCCTTGCTCTTTTTGTTTACAAATCGAGTAACGAGATGGGTTGGTATATTAAGAGATACCTGCGCCGAAAAAAGTCAATTGTCAATTTTTTGGGAGTCGAGTTTTAAGTTTTGATCAGTCGAATTTTGATCTTTTGGATAAAGTCTATTTTATTTTATTTTGAAGAGATTTCTTTGAGTTCTGGAAGCGAGGAGCCAATCAGTGAGTTTTTGGCTTGGCTAGTGCAACCTACCTGTTGGGCTGACCATTCAGCACATCACAGCATAAATATTTCTGCGACTCCGCTTTTTCAAATTCGTAATAATAGCCACGGATACTATATAAGAATACCGCCTACTGACCGTCACATATGGCAATTCAAGCGCACTCTTTTGATCAGCATGAATACTTCGTCAACTTGCCGATGAATATCAAGTTAACTTTCCAATGGCTGTCGCAATTATTATACGAGACTTCTATGTTGACGATCTGGTTCCGATTCGGAAGCTGATCTCATGGAACTGAAGGAAGAATGCATTTCAAGGTTTTAACTTAAGAAAGTGTTCTACAAATTCATCAAACTTAATTGCAACCATCCCAAGCGCGGATCTGGAAACATCACCTATTCAAATTAATCAAGACCAGACGTATGTTAAAATCCTAAAGAAGATTTTGGGATTCTTAAAGAGACATTTTTCTTACAAAATTAACCTGAATGAAAAGCCTACACTACCTAAACAAGGTATGTTATCCGAAGCTGGTTAGCCCCAGTTATAGTTTACATAAAAATATTATTCCAAAAACTTTGGATGATTCCACTAAATTGAGATGATGAACTTACGGTGACACTAGTGACACTAGTACGACCAATCATTACAACAGGTGCCGAATATGCTCAACACCTTTACATCCGCTCATCGAAACGAAGAGGCTATAAATCGGAGAAAGTCTATATTGCTGTTTTTGTCTGCTACAGCACCAAGACAGTACATAACGAGTTGGCCAGCCACATGCCAACTAATAGCTTTATTACAGCTTTGACACAGTATCATTGGGTGGTCAAAGGAATAAACAAAGATTGAGCTCCTGAGTTGTCTCCCCGTATCCTTAAAAATCTATTTGTCTCAAACTTGAGACCATATGATTGTGTCTATCAAAAAACTCAGCAATTAGCGCAGTTCACATAATTTTTTTAAAGGAGTAATCGAACTGCATAATTTCAAGTCAAACAAAACTATAAACTTTGATTATTTCGGTATAGAGGAAATTTACATAAGTGCCCTTGAAGCCGATGGTGAAGTGTTACTGCCTCAAACAAGACCTATTTTTAAAATTAGAGTTTTTGGTTCTAGGGATATCGCAATTATTGACATGGCAGCAAAACTGCAATTACCTTGCCGTCTTTGTATAATATTTTGAAAAAAAAATAGTTCTCCGTGATGGTTCGGAAAGTCTATACGAGATTTTGGAAACGAATGTCAACATTTTATTAAAGGGAAGATCAGTTCCTTCGGTTCAAGATGTCAAATATCAAACTTTACATCAGATTCAAGTACGACTAAGTGTGAAGTTAGTAAATCTCAAATTAGACTTGATGAACCGAACGCAGCCCATTATTTGGAATACGGACGACAGAAAATTAATCAACTTTTGAATTTCAATGAAGATATTTTTAGAATAGGAGGAAAACCTACACCATGCACTGATCATAGAATTAATACTGGTGATCATTTATCTTGCAGTGCAATCCTTTTTGTTGAATTACCGAGTCCATAATCAGGGAATGCAATCGACTTCAAACGATTTGACTCCCAGCAGAGGACAGTCGTATTTGACGCATCAAAAATATGTTTTGGAATTTTTTGATGGAAACTAGACGAAAACTTGAATACCCGCAATATTAGTTTATCAATAGCCCTGCAGCAATACTTTAATTCACATGAACAATATAAGTGATGAGAACCTCAACTATGATGATAAGATAGATGCGCCGCGCGTAATTATTTACGATCACCAAAAAAAAAATTTAAAATCTTGTTTAATGCACAAACAGTCGAAAATTAAAGGAACCGTGAGATTTTTGATAATTCAATAGATACAAAAGAAATTGGCAGTTTTCCTTTAATTCCTTAATCAAACATAAATTATAAAATCTTAAATCAGGATACGTAATTAGATACACGCAATTTATGAATTTCGTATTTTTTTGAAGTATTCTATAGAGAGGAACCAAAATTTACTTGAAGAAATTTGAAAGGGTTAAAATATGTTTGCATTTATTATTAAATTCATAATTTTATTAAATTTCAAAGTGCCCTGCGGCCTATTAATAAACATACATATATAGTATTGTTCGTATTGATGTTCGTTCGTATCAACGCGACTTAGGGAATTAAGTGTTTTTCTATTTTAAAGACATTCAAATGTTAGCGGATCCTAACTGGTTGGGTTTCTAACCAAAGCAGGCTTTTCAAAGAAACCGGGTTTTGAAAGTGGATTATCGTATGTCACAGTATTAATCCTAGTACTTTGATTTAGACTTAACGTAAAGTATTTTATAAATTTTAAATTTGATTCACACTATAAAAACATATAGACATTGGCAACACTGTAACTTTGAGAAATTTTGAAAATTTATACAAAACTTCTGTCGAAAAGAGGTCTTTTTAAGGATAATTTTTTTTTGTTCACGTTTTTTTTTTGTGTTGATAAATTGGAGTGATTTGCGATTGGAGTGAAAAATTTGCGGCTTTATTGACGAAGCCAAACGCACAACTTACAGTAACCATAGATCAGCTGAAACGAGCTGCAGAATTTATAGACAACAAAGTAAAAACGGCCACATTACCTGAGCTAGAAACACGTTTAGCCGTTGTGGAAAAGGCGTGCAAATTATTTTAATATAGTCAGTCAGACTATACAATTAAATTACCAAAATGTGAAATAACCCCTCTCACAGGGGATCGCAAAAAATGGTTTACCTTTTACTAAATTGATACACATTAAATTGATACTAAATTGAGTCTTTTAATAAATTGATACACAACAACCCCGGTCTTTCGGATATTGCTCGATTTGGTTACCTAAAATCTTTACTAGTGCATCCGGCCATAAAAACTATCGAATCATTGGAATTGACCTTGGAAAACTATAAAGAAGCTATCAAGCTATTGCAAATTCGTTATCAAGAAGATCAGATTCGCGAAATATTTTCTCTCAGTCCAATCATCAAACCAACATCTGAAAATATTAGACATCTGCTTGATACTGTTAATGCTAATTTGCGCGCCCCTAAATGTTAACAACAGCATCATTCTTTGTTGCAGGATCCCGCTGAAATGAGTGTCAATCAAAAGGAACACTCATCCTCATCTCTTTTTTTGTGTTTTGTTTTTGAACTCTGCAATCTTTTCTGGGGCCGAAGCTCTCCCAACTCTTTCGCGGTTAATTTTTAATTTCCTACTTTACGGCGTCACCAGCCAAATCGAGGACGCACGAATACAGGGTCGATTTAAAATCCATCTGCACATTGCATTGCTCCAGTCAGTCTGTACTGACATGGACGATGGTTCGGCTCATGGATTCTGCATTCCAACAGGGGGTCATAGTTGTGTTCTTCGTCATCATCGATCGTAATCAGGTGATGAAAAATCCTTTTTGCAACTCTCCCCCATTGGGATTCGAACCCGGTACCTCCCGTCCCAAACACCGCAACTTTAACCACTGTGCCAATTGCTCGGTATCCTCATCTCATACACGGTATAAACCCAATCGCAGTCTCAGCAACAGCATGGTCAACAGCACCTTACGCCAGCGAAACAGATAATTTCGGAGCATCATATTGATACCATTCTAAAAATACAATCACAATCGAGTGCCTCAATCATTCCATCAACTTCTCAAGCTTCTCAGCCAAATGTTTCGATAAATAACTCATACGTGTACCTATCTACTGCATTGGTTTAAGTTTACGATACAAATGGTGTTCCCGTCATCGGCAGAGCTTTACTCGATTCAACCTCTTAGGCTCACATTATTACTGAATCTTTTGCAGCAAAACTTGGCTTAACTCGGAGACAAATATCGTCGTCAATCAGAGGTTTCAACGATAAATCAACATCAACTAACTTTGCCGAATGGCAAAGGATCGATTTACTGATCGGAGCTGATATCTATTTAACGCTTTTATCAATTGGTCAAATCCAACTCGTTGCCAACTAACGTCATCTTCAAAGCGCTCAACTTGGTTGGATCATAGCTGGAAAAGTCACTAATTATTGTCCTGCGACCAGCTATTCCAATGCAGCCATAGTAACTAACGAGACAGTTTATTGGAGAAGTTTTGGAATGTTGGGTCGGCAGTCACATTCCAGCGTAATTTAACACAAATAGAATCAGCTTGCGAAGCTCATTTTGCGGAGGATACTACCTAAATTCTCAAATCATAACTACTCGCAGATTTTTGAATTTGGAGAAACGCATAAGTAAAGACAATGAACTTAAACAATCATACGCTGACAAATTTCCCACTGAATATGAAAACTTAGGCCATATGGTTCCGGTTCCGGACTCCGGAATTGCAGCCATTCACTATTTTATTCCGCACCATTGCGTGTTTAAATGTGACAGCACCACAACAAAAATTCGCATAGTGTTTGATGCGTCAGCGAGGATCGAAAATCCGTTAAACGACATAACGACATAATGAGCTAAGCTTTTTGACTCACCCTAAAAGCACGTGGCAAAAATTCACTCCACAGTTCATCGAAGAAAGGGAAATTCTGGAATGTAAAATTCCAAAGTCATCCATGGTTGCAGCAGTTTCATATCCATTACAAGCTACGAGGAAAAAGGTCAACCAATGCTTACCTGTGAATATTTGTCTGTTTTGCTACCAAAGCGTAACATTTTGAGCTGGTGACGGCCCTTACGACAGTGGCATTTATCGAAGCCTTAAAACGTTTTATATGGCAAAAAGGGACATTTGTAAGCATATAAGGTTCGACAATGCTACAAATTTTGTTGCCGCCCACAATGAACTGCATCAACTGTTCGAGCTGCTGTCGAGGAAGACAAAATCACCTGGCCATTTGCTCCATCATATTCTCCGCATTGTGGTGGGCTCTATGAAGCCATGGTCAAATTCGAAAAGTACATTTTACGAGTTATGGGAGGTGCTTCTCCAACTGATGAAAAACTAAAATGAAAGGAACACTACAAAGCCACATATAGAAGGTTAGAGAATGGTCGTTATGAGGTCTGGATTTCATTCAATGAAGAAGTACTCCTGGGAACAGATATAGGAGAATCGCAAAACGACAAGAAGCATTTCATTAAACGATTTGATGCAAGTAGGTCCAACAACACCATGCAGGTGTTTGCATCAGATATTGAGAAATTGTTTAGATAAATCAATGTATTTATGGCAATGATCAAGACTATCAACGAAGGTTGTGGCGGGGCTACAAGTTAAAAACTGTCACTTATGGAACGGCTTCGGCAACCTTTTTGGCTACAAAAACATTACAACAGTTAGCCATGGACGAATCTTCAAGATATCGAATTGGCTCAAAGATCGATCAAAACGATTTCTATGTAGATGATCTACTTTCTGGAGACAACAGTGTAGCAGATGTAGTAATTGCACAAAAGGAACTTCTAAATCGTATTTCAAGTGGAGGATTTAAACTGAGGAAATAGACAAGCAACAACAAGAGAATATTAGCAGAACTGCCGACTGTATAAAAGAAAGTGGCCTACACACGATACAATTTGATGTAACAATCAACACTCTAGAGCTCTTCTGGAAGTCTGCAACAGATACGTTTGAATTTAAAGTTTTTTGCAAGAAACTAAACCGTCCATATCCAAACAAACAATCTTATGGTTAGCACCAGTGGCTATTCAAGCGAAAATCTTACTTCAAAATTTATGGGCGATTGGTGTAGGCTGGGATGAAATACTCATAATTTGAAATGGTTTCTGTGATGCATCCAATTAAGCGTATGCAGTTGTATACAGTAAAGTTAATAATAAAATAATACTTATTGCTGCCAAAAGTTTTTGTTTAGAAAACGCAACCGATGCATCGAACAAATCATCGAAGTCATCGAATATGTCAGTAATTCATCCAACTCAAACGTGTACAGTAACTAATTTTGAGTCAAATTCACAAAGCTCAAGTCTAGTTGCAATGAATCCACGCAAATCGTAACTTGGGCTATTACTGACACGCATCCCGTTAGACTCAGATTAGACCCAGTCCACCTTCATATAAGAAAGTTTAGTCGAACGATTAGATCTCGAACGACCATTCGCAAATGTACGAGTTTCGAGGATTTCGGAAACAAATGCTAGCATGACAAAGGGATTAGAAAAGCTAACCATACAGTCAAGATTAAATCAAACCGAACGCTTCAATCTCAAAGCTCTAATCCTCATCAAATTATGAACTGTTATAGTATTCTCGACATTAGCGGCAAGTTATGTGGAAGAGTAAGTTGTGATAGTCGAGGCTTGTTGCTTGGAGCAAGAAAAGATTGGCTTATTGCTTAGAGCAAGAAAATTGGCTTGTTGATTGGAGCAAGAAAAAAACAAATTCAGATAGGTGATACCTGGAGCCTGGGGCCGTAAAACAACAAAGCTGTGAGCCAAATTCATTCTTAGTTTTTTTTACAAACAAACGATATATGAAGATATTTGGAGAGAGTTTGAACGTTGGAAGAGGTTCCAATCGCTGCTAAAACTGCATCTGAGGCAAATTGTGAAAACCTTTTTTTTGCGCAACTATTATCGAAACTCCGATGGCAGGTACATTGTAAAACTACCATTCAACACGGATTCCGGAGAATTACGCGGTTCGAAGTCGGCAGCAATCAGTCGGTTGACGTCTATGAAGTTTAGATTTGAGAAAAATCTTGACATTCATGAACAGTATACACCAGATTAGAAGAGAGAACTTCATCGTTACGTGTCAACATTACACCAACAGAGAAAATTGTCTTAGATGATATATTCGAAAAAGTGGGATCATTTTCAAAAATCAAACGAATTTAAGCAAGGATCTTGAATCTCAGTCAATTAAATGCATAGGTAGATGGCGTGGATCTCCTCAGGAAGCCGAGAAATTGTTGTGTGAAATGG
The DNA here is from genome assembly GCA_963556175.1 of Tipula confusa. NCBI lineage: Eukaryota > Metazoa > Arthropoda > Insecta > Diptera > Tipulidae > Tipula > Tipula confusa. The sequence goes on along the minus strand of OY744476.1, from coordinate 172,890,842 downwards.
GCTCAAGAGTTAGAATTTAAAATTGAAATCAGCTCATTAAAACAATCCAAAAAACTTTACCTAGAATTACACCAAGTCACCCTTTTCTACTTACTGGAGTGGATTACGCTGGCCTCTCCCTCTTAAAATAACGGCCGGAAGAGGTCGTATCCCGTATTTATATGTTTTGCCATTAAAGCCATTCACATCGAACTGTGTCATGATATGACAGCCGATGCATTTATCGCAGGTTCACACTTCGGAGGATTACCGGAATCTGGTGTTTGACGTCAAATAGATCGAGTGGAATCTGGTAATAAGTGCCATTTAATATCCAACCAAAAAACTGAATTTTGAAGCTTTGACCTTTGTTTTGATCTGGTCTGAGGCTGGTAAGAAATATGTATTATATCGAGACTAAATTGGCAACACTGTTTTCTGTGACAGCTCATTTAACTGTTTTCGATTCTTTTGATGTTAGTTTGGTTTGACAATTCATAATGAATAGACTTACGCCGGAGCAACGTTTACAAATTGTTCAAATTTGATCCTCAATGTCATTTGAAAATTTTTGATTAAATAGCTATGTCAATAAACAGTGTTGCCTGATTTACAGCGATAATAATCCACAGAAAAGGTCACATTTTGGCGAGCCATATTTTTTCAAAAATTATGATGGTGGTTAGAACTACTAACTTTTTCGGGCCTCAATTGGAAGGCTTAATGTTGCAGACACGTTGTTTTATCAGAACGGCACCACATGTCACACATCATGCGATACTTTGACGAAATATTGACCTGTTAACAGGTTTCACATATATGGTATGGGCCAGCAGGCAGCAATGGCCTGTAAATCGAGTTAAAAAATAAACTCGGTTTACAGGCCATTACATTTAGTTTCACCAAAAATTCAAAAGAAAATTCAAAGTGGCAAAATTATTTAACATTCTACTAGTTCAAACGTAACTATAGAACTAGTTCACATTATGATAACATTCGTGATTAGTCCGATAAGTTCAAAAGGTTCTGGTAGATATAATTTTTGAAGTAGAAATCCGTTATTATCATATACTATTTTTGAAGGTCATTTCAAGGTCGATCAATTTTTCAGTAAAAATAACTTTAAACTTAGATCAGGTATTTTTATATGCTGTTGCCAGTTAAAACTGACAGTAGTTTTTTAATAGAGCCAATCAACTATTGGCCACTTAATTATACCAAAATAAAAATATTGCTAATCGTAAGATGACTCATCAAATATGTGTATTAATTTATATACCAAGTCATGCTGAGTTCACAATTAATCAATGATAAGAAAACATGATTCAGAAACACTTTGAACCTTTTTCAAAAAAATTCGTATACACAATAATGTCAATGTTGCGCAAAATTGCGTATATTATTACATGGAAGCTAAAAACGATCAAGATTATTACCATATGAATCATATACGAAACGGAAATAATACTATAAATACTTCCATGTATGTATCATCATATATTTTTTTTGTCTCAATACGCAAAAAATTTAAGAAATTAAATTAAGAAAAAAAATAAAATTTAATTATGCGTATGAATAAAATTAGCATTAACATAATTTTGATCGTAATTGGTCAGATCACACAATGAAACGACACAATTTTACACTGTATATAGATAGTAAACTCATTGAATGGAACACCTACGCATTTCGAAACCTAAATACAACGTCACTGTGTTTGTTTGTCTATTTTGACCATTGCCAAAAACTATAAAATCGAATGCACTCGATTTCGTATTAGAATCGGAAATGTTCGACTTTAATCACATATGCAACACAAATTTGAATTAAAACGTCATGGTCTTCTCTTTATTAAAAATGTGTTTGTTCAGCTCGCCGCGCTTATATTACCTTTTAGTTTTGGGTTAGGGTTTTATTATTTCTATACACTTTCAAACGATTTTTTTTTCTTCGTCGCTATATGTATGCATGCAAGAGGAGAGACAGGTGCAAGACAAATTGTAATTGGACAACTGTTTCAAAATAATATATCTGCGTTATATACATAACTTTTTTCGGCGGATAGAAAGGCATCATCGATATAAGCAACAACAAAAAAACTAAACTAAAGAAGTCCTATAGAATATATATATATATAATAACCATAATCTAATGTGTCTGTGTGTAAAAAAAAACAAATGAGCAAACATAATAACGAAATGCTAAAATTTGTGTCAAAATTTTACATATACTGCATCTAAATATGCGGTTCGAGGGGGCTCTTTAATTTCGAGTTGAATTAGCGCATGGTTATTTACGTATGTACGTGTGTGCATACAACAAAAAACCAAGGTATTAATTTAGATTCTCACGTAATTTATTTGCTTTCTTAATTTTTTGATTGTTTTATACTCGTAGTATACACATCTATGTATATACAAATATTTATGATGTTTGTATTTGCCAGTGTTTTTTTTTTACTTCGAGTGCCGTCGAAAATTTTTGATGATCGTTAGCTAATTAGTTAGATAGAAAAAAACAAACGAAAAAGATCAAAAAGGGTGAAAAATTGAGAATGAAAATTAGAAGAAGATAAGAAGGACAACCGAAAATAATTCGAATGAGTCACAATACAATATGTTTTGGGCTCTATGTATTTTATGTTACGACAGACTTATTTAGCCAAAGACAATTAATTGCTTAACGCTATAAAATAATTTACGAACAATCCAAATTTATTTGCTTACCTGTTGATGAAAAATTGCCGCGTTGGTATGAAATTGAATTGTGGCGAACGATTATCGTTTGTCATGTATGATGATGGTGTTTTGTAACCTAAAAGTATAAGAACATTTTTGTTTTTAATGGAGGGTTTATGAAATTTGATGTGAGTATATACGAATGTAATAAGATTTTAAATATAAAGTTTCATGTAATTCTATTGATGTTTTCCCGGTGTAAGACTTCCTGGAAAAATATTTAAGATAACTTCAGAAATTAAAAATCGTTTCTATGTTTATTTTAACGATGTTAAAGTTATGAGATAAATACTGTTTACTAAATTTGAGGGCAATTTATAAACGAGCCTGTCGACTATGGTGCAGTTGGCCAGTTTTTACACAGCTAGAGCCAGGTCTAATAGTTATACAATTCAGAGCTTTTTTATTATTATTTGATGGTAGAAAAATATGGTGCTTCGAATTTTGTCATGGCCGTACAATACCAAGGTTTCCAAGTAATGTGGCAAGCCACATTAATTCGTCTCTATCAGTTTTGATGTCGAGCAGAAAATAGTTTTCAAAAATTTATGCAAAGCACTTGTATGTTCTCATTGACTGCAGAAACAGGGTTGCATACAGATGTCTGCAAGATAGAAATTGGTGCTATTTTGCTTCTAAAGTCAGGTGAGAACCAAAATCTCCACCTTGTTTTTTACTTTAGCAAGAAAACATCACCCTGTGAAGAGAGCTACAGCAGTTATGAGCAAGACAGGATGGCAATCGTTGGGAATTTTAAAATTTTAGTTTATGTTCTTGGTCTCAAGTTTGTGATCAGCATTTAAGGCTACTATGGAGAAAAAGGAGTCGACAGTTCGGATATCTGGCTGGGCGTTGTAGCTACGGGAATTGGATTTTTGGCTAAAACATAGACCGGAAACAATAATTGGACATGTTGATTTGTTAAGCCAAAATCTCATATTATTGTTGGTTGAGCATACGATTTGATGAATTATTATATTATTATTATATTATTATATTATTATATTATTATATTATTATATTATTATATTATTATATTATTATATTATTATATTATTATATTATTATATTATTATATTATTATATTATTATATTATTATATTATTATATTATTATATTATTATATTATTATATTATTATATTATTATATTATTATATTATTATATTATTATATTATTATATTATTATATTATTATATTATTATATTATTATATTATTATATTATTATATTATTATATTATTATATTATTATATTATTATATTATTATATTATTATATTATTATATTATTATATTATTATATTATTATATTATTATATTATTATATTATTATATTATTATATTATTATATTATTATATTATTATATTATTATATTATTATATTATTATATTATTATATTATTATATTATTATATTATTATATTATTATATTATTATATTATTATATTATTATATTATTATATTATTATATTATTATATAATTATATAATTATATAATTATATAATTATATAATTATATTATTATATTATTATATTATTATATTATTATATTATTATATTATTATATTATTATATTATTATATTATTATATTATTATATTATTATATTATTATATTATTATATTATTATATTATTATATTATTATATTATTATATTATTATATTATTATATTATTATATTATTATATTATTATATTATTATATTATTATATTATTATATTATTATATTATTATATTATTATATTATTATATTATTATATTATTATATTATTATATTATTATATTATTATATTATTATATTATTATATTATTATATTATTATATTATTATATTATTATATTATTATATTATTATATTATTATATTATTATATTATTATATTATTATATTATTATATTATTATATTATTATATTATTATATTATTATATTATTATATTATTATATTATTATATTATTATATTATTATATTATTATATTATTATATTATTATATTATTATATTATTATATTATTATATTATTATATTATTATATTATTATATTATTATATTATTATATTATTATATTATTATATTATTATATTATTATATTATTATATTATTATATTATTATATTATTATATTATTATATTATTATATTATTATATTATTATATTATTATATTATTATATTATTATATTATTATATTATTATATTATTATATTATTATATTATTATATTATTATATTATTATATTATTATATTATTATATTATTATATTATTATATTATTATATTATTATATTATTATATTATTATATTATTATATTATTATATTATTATATTATTATATTATTATATTATTATATTATTATATTATTATATTATTATATTATTATATTATTATATTATTATATTATTATATTATTATATTATTATATTATTATATTATTATATTATTATATTATTATATTATTATATTATTATATTATTATATTATTATATTATTATATTATTATATTATTATATTATTATATTATTATATTATTATATTATTATATTATTATATTATTATATTATTATATTATTATATTATTATATTATTATATTATTATATTATTATATTATTATATTATTATATTATTATATTATTATATTATTATATTATTATATTATTATATTATTATATTATTATATTATTATATTATTATATTATTATATTATTATATTATTATATTATTATATTATTATATTATTATATTATTATATTATTATATTATTATATTATTATATTATTATATTATTATATTATTATATTATTATATTATTATATTATTATATTATTATATTATTATATTATTATATTATTATATTATTATATTATTATATTATTATATTATTATATTATTATATTATTATATTATTATATTATTATATTATTATATTATTATATTATTATATTATTATATTATTATATTATTATATTATTATATTATTATATTATTATATTATTATATTATTATATTATTATATTATTATATTATTATATTATTATATTATTATATTAAATATAAGCCATATATTAAGCCATTCATATAATAATATTATTATATTATTATATGAATGGCTTAAAGTTAAAGACAGATAAATATTTCAAAATAGCTCATTTTAAATTTTAATTAGGCAAACTTACTAGGTCAAGTGACCTCGTTCTTTGAAGTCTTAGTTCAACGATCGGTTAATCTATCATATGGCGAACGTAGATAACGTAAAACTAGCGTTCGTGATGACCATAGTCACAAGGGCAAACACTTGATAAAGTTGGAATATATTTTCCACTTTCAGTTTCTAGTCACGACCAACTAAATTTTTGATGGCATGAAACAAGGGAAATTGATAACAGTGTAAAGATTTATACAAAAAACGTTGTACACGTTTTGACGTTATTGATCTTAGGTTTTATGATAAGTAAACTAAGAGTATTATACTCAACTGTTAAAGAACAATAAGTCATATGACAGCTGCCTTACTTCAGACTTCACTTTCAGATTGAAATCAGGTTCATACACTTAAGCTCGCAAATAAATAAATAACTGTATCTTGTTGAGCGTATTATTTTCGGTATTTTAGCGAGTTGATTAACTGAAAATCCAGTTTTTTTTTTTTTAATTTATCGATCAAACCAAAACAAAAATAACCACAGATATTTTGCCCTTAACACGACAAAATCGTATATTATATACGAAATCTACGAAAACAAAACTAAATGAAAAATTGACAGATGTTCTACGCATAACTGTTATAAAAACAAAAATATATAACATTATAATACATAAATTTCGAGACTTAACATGTTGACGGAATAACCTAGAAAAATTACAACATTACTTAAACCATTTTTTTTTGTTTTTTTTTTATTTTTTTTAATCACCGTGTAACGATCTAGAAGAGTTGTCATATGCAAATGAAAATTTGGTTAGCGTTTTTGTTCTATTCTAAATTATTGGATATATATATATATATATATATATATATATATATATATATATATATATATATATATATATATATATATATATATATATATAATATATATATATATATATATATATATATATATCTTTTGTTAATAATAATTTGATATAAATTTTATAGCATGACCTTGGTTATAGAGAAACACACATTCACAATAATATCGTGCTGGTGTGCAACTGTCATACACATACGCATATCTTTCTAATATAAATTTGTGAATGTGTATATACAAATTTATATATATATATATATATATATATATATATATATATATATATATATATATATATATATATATATATATATATATATACGCATATGAAAAAAAACAAAACCTAATCTTAATTTGTATAATATACTAGCATCGTGGCTCGGCAATAATATGTGTGCAACTTTTTTTTCGGATGGTTAATTTTTTAAGATTTTGTTGTGTTAGTACTCGATTTTATTACAAAAAAAAAAATAAATAAATAAATGAAAGATATGTCGGCCATGATACACGCGTGACTATTTTATAATATGCTGTGATATGTAGAAATTAAATTTATTATAATTTACAAGACAATATGACATTAGTTTTATGGTAAATTAAATATTAGAATAATTTTAAAATATAGTTTAATTGAACAAAATTATTAAAAACCAAAGCGTAACGTGCTGCAATGATATTTCATTGTGGCAATAGTATAGGTGGCGTATGTGTATACGCAAATGTTTGCATGTGCACAAAAACAAATTTTGTTTGTGTGTAGAATTTATGTAAATGTATAGATTTTTATTTGGCAAATTAGAAATATATATATATATATATATATATATATATATATATATATATATATATATATATATATATATATATATATATCTATATATATATATATATATATAACGGACGATATACATAGGCCTATAAATTTAGTACATTGTTATTGCACATTTTGTATGAGCGTGCGTATTTACAAAATTCGTGTGATGGCCATTATGATGTCAAGATCAAGTTGAAAAAATAGTGTTTTGTTAAACTATTTTTTATAGATCTTGTGCAATATGTGGAAGCAATTTAGTATTTAATTTTGTTTCTTTTTATCATTTTTACGCTATATCGATGTAGGGGTTTAACAAGGCGGCACTGCATACACTGTAAGCTGCATGGCTAAGTGGAAGCTTAATAGCTATAGTAGACGAACTCAAAACAAGCCGACTCTTCCTTCACAAAAATGTAGAATTCGATAATTTTTACCCTGTTATCCCTAATTTAGGTGCAAAAATCCACTTTTCTAGCGGGTTTTCGATAGTGGAAAAGAATTCTAAAGGAAAACGCCCCCTACAAAAATGTTAAGGAGAAAAATACGCAAGTTAGAGAAGCAAACCGAACAAAACTACCTCACTTTAAATAAATTAGGGTAAAAAGGTAATACATTCGCATTTTAAAGTGGTTATCTGTAAGCCCCACCAATACGGTATGTAGTCTTTCAGAGATCCGTGTTGGGAATATGAATATGTTAATATGTATTACGAGAGTTTGAGTTACCACGGATGAGGCTCAATCCTAATCATGTCCTGGGTGTCTTTCTCTTGCCATTTAGTAGGTGGTATATTTTCACCCCTTATGAGAACTAACTGGTTCTTTTTTATATTTGGTTGTTGCTTTGTCCATTTTGAGCGACTTCGCATGTTCTGTAGGTAATCCTTGCTCCAGATTTTCCAAAAACCATTGTGCATCTTATCGACTAGTTGCCACATAGTTAATAGTTGTGGTTTTAATTGAAGTGGCTGGTTGTTAGGTGGGGCAAGTATAGAGTTGTCTATTATAAAATGTCCTGGTGTTAGGCATTCAAGCAATTTGGATCATCTGTTAATGGGCACAGCGGTCTAGAATTTATTAATGCTTCGATTTGACATAGTAAAGTGGTCAATTCTTCGAACGTTAGTAGTGCCGATGCGATGATTTTCTTCATATGTTGTTTTACTAATTTTACACCTGCTTCCCATAGACCGCCAAAGTGTGGAGATCCTGGTGGAATAAAATGTCACTGTACTTCTTGAACCGAGAATTTAGTCGCAATATCGTCCGACTGGTGATATATGGCTTGCAGATATTTATTTGCTGCAACGAAATTTGTAGCATTATCGCTATATAATCTATTCCCGTATGGGTGTAATCTATTCTCGTATGGGCGAATGTTCTTGATGGTGTAACCCTTGGTGATGGTAGGCTTCCCATTAGTTGGGTTGCTCGTCCAGCATTAAATCTGAAACACTTGAGACAGTGGCGATTATGTTGTTTTGTAGCTCTTTTGCCTTGAAGAATCCAAAATTGATTTCTTCATGCAAAGTGTTTTTATGCACCCAATTAAGGATCAAGCTCGTGATATAGCATTTAGATGGTAGTATCATTGGGTGTTTTTCGTTATACTGTAAAATTGAGTGCTGCAAACGGCCTTCAATACGTATAACTCCATTCTTGTCCAGAAATGGAGCGCAATCCGCTGGATTCTCTTTAGACTTAACATGTTTCCATTGTGCGGGGCTGATCATAGACTGAATCTGTGAATTGAATTCTATTCGCGACAAAGTTTTTCCATTTGCTTGGGTGTTCTTGTAACCATGCTAGCACTATTGTTGAATCTGTTTAGGCCTGCATCTTACAATTCGGAATATCAATGGCTTCAAAAATTTGTATTAGTAGCTTAGCTAATAACGAGGCTCCGCACAACTCAAGCCTAGGTAGAGTTAACTTTTGACTGATTGGTACCACCTTTATTTTTCCCGCTATTAAAGTCACAGTAGTTTTTCCTGCTGTTGTAACTTTGCAATAAACAGCTACTGCGTACGCTAACTCGGATGCATCACAAAATCCATGAAGCTCCATATTCTGGTCTTTATTTTCTGTGTTAACCCAGCGTAGAATTTTTGTTTTTTGCAGTTCGCAGACTGTTGATATTTGACTCATCTTTTTTTATTTCTTCAGGTAGCTCTTCGTCCCACGATATTCCTTTTATCCATAATTCTTGGAACATAAGTTTACCAAGAATTATAGTAGGCGAAAACCAACCTAATGGATCAAAAATTTTGGCTATGCTGACTTGGAATTCGAATTCGTCGTTTTGTGGATTATATAAGGCTTAAAGTTTTTATAGATCCTTACTTATGATGGTTGGTTTGGTTTCTCTTTGTTGTTTTGGTATACCTTCTAAAACAGCGTTGTTATTCGAAGCCCATTTTCGTAGTTTAAAACCTCCTGAATCTAGCATACTTCGTAATTTTTGCTGTTATTTTATTGCATATTCTATGGTATCTGAACCAGATAGAACATCGTCAACATAAAAGTCTTTCAAAAGAATTTCTGAAGCAATTGGGTATGTTTGTTCTTCATCTAACGCAAGCTGTCTAGGAGTTCTTATGGCCAGGTATGGTGCAGAAGATGTACCGTAAGTTATTGTTCGTAATTTGTACTCTTTGATTCATTTAAAAAGCTGTGGTATTCTTGTTTAAATTGCGGGTACTTTTCTAATCTGCACTCCACATGAAGCAATCTTGCTATGGATTGGCTCCTGCTATTTCCAAATTCCCAAAATTTCCTTCAATTTCCCAGAATCTTCGCAGCTCCAAATCAAGACTATTTCGAGATATCATATAGTCAAAGACACTGAGGTTGAAGTTGTTTGTGTTGCTGTCATCCCCATAAGTATCCATCCTAGCTCCGTTTTTTTGAGCTACTGGATGGTTTTGTGAAGTTTTAATTACTTTAAAATATTTGCATAAATATCTGCACCTAGAACCATGTCGATAGATGCAGGTGTCTCGTAGTGTGGATCTGCCAATATAAGCTCCTTCCACGTGTTGTTGTTAACACCTTTTATTGGTTCAGTAAAATGAACGCTTCTACCACCTGCTTGAAAGTTGATAAGTTATGTGATGATATTGTAATGAACACCGTATATTTTATAATGCTAGTCGTCATTCCACCAATGCCACTGACTTGCAGATTTACACGAAATTTTGGTAAATTTAGTAACTCGGCGGCTTCTTGAATAATGAACGATGATTGTGACCTTGGATCTATTAAAGAGCGTAGCACCGCATTATTAAGATCCTAATTTACAATACTACCACGCCTAAATGATTTCAACAAAAAAGGCCAAGTATTACAGTTTTAGCAAATTCTGTAGCCGGTAGCGTTAAAATAACCCATCATGCAATAAAAGACCTTTTAGGATCCGACAGAAAACTTAAATTTTTCATTTTATACCAACACTAAAATCATTTGACTGAATAATTGGAAATAATAGCCTTAAACAGCTCGATGCTACAATACAACCCACCGAAAGTTTTATGAGCATTAACAAAATTATAAGAATTCCCCTCAAACAATACATTTCAGACTCTATAAATAACTCTTAGAACTTCCCGCGCCTTAATTCTGAACAATTGAAAACATTGAGTCGTGTAATAAAGAAATGTCCATACCCCTTCTTAGTAAAAGGACTAATTCGAACTGAAAACAACCGACCTATCTACTCCCGACCAAATCATTGTCCTGTGTGCTTGAAAGAGAAAGTTGACAAACAAATAAAGAAACTGCTAGAAGATGGAATGATTAGACCGTCCAGATCGTCATATAACTCTCCCGTTTGAATCGTTCCTAAAAAAAAGGACTGGTGTGGAGAAAAAAAGATCAAGGACCTCATATCATTCCTCGGCATAGCGAGTTTGTTACTAAACTTTGAAAAATAGTTTGAGCTAACGACTAACGCTTCAAATTTTGCACTCAGCGTGGATTAGCACAAGACGGCAAGTCAATCCCTTTCCTTTCAAGAACGCTAAACAATTTTCTATTGGATTTATAAGTACAACCCTATAGCTGAGCACCATTCATCCATATTGGTTTGAAGATAGTATGGTAGACTAGTCTTTTGCAATACAGGTTCATTTAGGAATTATGCCTAATTAACCAGTACATTTGACGTTTCTTTAATCGTATCTGTTCAGATTTTTGTCTCACGTGATGTTTCCAGTTAAGCCTTGAATCTAAATGCAGACCTTGAATCTAAATGCAGCTCATTAAGCATGTTCATGGCTCGTTGAAGATTTTCCACTGCAATTGGTTGTCTACTGATATAATTACAGTGTAGTCAGCGAACGTGCCGATGAAAGGCGTCAGCGTATTCGTTGTAGGTATATCCGCAGTGTAGAGAAGGTAAAAAATGGGTCTCAATACGCTTCCCTGCCGAACTCTCTCTATAGCGTTGGATAAAATTCAGAACATTTTTCTACATCGATTACTCCAAATTGGCATTTGTGGTAGCATTTTGCTCATCTTGAATGTCAATCCTTTATGACAAACCCTATCAAAGCCCTGGGATACATCCAAAAATACGGCAGGGCAATATTTCTTTTCTTCTAACGCTTGCTCAATTACTGTGGTTATTCGATAGACTTGATCCATTGTGGAGTGGTTATTCCTGAATCCAAATTGAAAATCCTGATTTGGTCCGTAAACAGGTGTTACGTAAATGTTAGATTGAATGTCATGGGATTGAAACACTGTTGCTAGGTGTTGAGCAACGAGTTCCGCTTTTTCTTTGTCTTGTCGAACCCAACTACCTTGAGCATTTCTTATAGGTGGTACTCGAACTATAGATCAATTAAATTTTCTGGTTGCTTTCCATAGCGAGTAATCCTTATCTATTTCTGGGCCTAGCCTGCTTAAGTAGTCGTCGAAGCAATCCAGAACATTGAATCTATTATTCTGTTGATTGACTAGAAATCGGTGCAGCAACCAGTTGGGATTATTTGAATGGCCATGTTGACTGGCTGGTGGCTGAATCTTGTTTGAAGACAGATTACTAACTCGTGTGCTGAATCCTCAGCTTTGCTATTTTGACAGATGCAATTTGGAAAAATATTCAAAACCAATAGAAGAATTTTGGATTACTTCATAAAGAAGTTGGAAAATCTGATTCCTCATTACTTCATTTCACTTCAACAATCTAAAGGTTAACATTTTATTTTTATACACAAAAATAGAGTAGGCCATGATATTAAAACGCGTTTTGCAAAAAAAAAATGGTTTTGCAATTTTGGCCACCAAAATTGTGAACTACTTGCTGGATAAACTGTCAGATCTAGCGGTTGTGAAGAAAGCCAAGCTAGAAACCATGATTGATTTCTACGATTTTTCGACATTAATAATTCTACAAGAGGATGGTAATCTGCGAAACCCAGTGCTGTTTCGTGACGTTTTATTAAAGATCCTAACCACTAAAGCCGTACAATTCATCGAGGATTTTGACCGTCTTGATAAAGACCCACCAAAAGTCAAAATTTTAGTATTCTTGAGTTGGATGGGAGAAAAGGCCAACGCGTCGGGTCAACTAATGATACTTTAAGTAAAGAAATAGGTCGAACCTGACAAGCACAGGTCGAACCTGACATTGTTTTTTATGTCCCAGTCCGGGACATATGCTGAAATTTTGCAAAAAGCGAAAAAGTTGCGACATCAAGAATTACACCCGACCACATCATTCGATGCTCCACAAAACCAAAAGCAGCACCGGGAACATCAAAGTGAACGAGACGCCAAAAGACAAAAATTACCTTGTCAATAATACCACGCGTATAGTGTTGCTTAAAATAGTACCCGTCGAAGACTCAAAGGTCCCAAAATGACCATTGAGACATTTGCGTTGTTGGACGACCCTTCGACAGTCTCACAAATTGATGAAGACATCGCAAACGAATTGGTCAATTAGTGGAAATTACGACCAAGCGAAGCCTCACACCCTACGACACGTAAACGATCAAGGGCCTTTCGCTGCCAACACAAACCGTCGAATTTGACAAAATTGTGAAATATTTTAAATATTCGTCCAAAGTCACAAAAGTACCGTTCAACCATGGGAAACCAATAATTTTAATTGGACAGGACAATTGGCCTGTGATTGTCAATCGTAAAATTATCTATGGTTCCTGGAATGGTTCTGCCATAAGTAAAACATTATTGAGTTGCGTATGGCTCATGAAGATATTGATGATCTGGACAACATAGTAAAAATTATACTTGTCATATTTTCCAGACCGAAAATACCCAAACAAATAGAGATGACATCAACGTTTTACACGGATTTGTCAAAGTTCGAAGCGAAGACAGACCAGCCCAGTAATTATTATGAAGAGGAATGGATCAGAGTCTGACATTTTTGAGAGTCAGGTGGTGTTTTTCAGTTCCACTTGTGGTCCGTGTTTGGCTCAAGAAGTCAAAAATCGAAACGCCAGAGAGTTTATGTCGGAATATCCAGAGGCATGTAACGACATTATTAAAAATCATTACATGGACGATTATTTGGGGGGCGCAACAGATAGACAAACAAGACGTCATTGACATGCATAAGAAATGAAACTTAGCGATCTACAATTGGGGTTCCATTTCATAAGCCGTTTTAGTAAGAATCGACAGTAATTTGCGTGCCAACATCGTTGATCGATTAAATTTTGACGACAACCGCCAAATGGAGAAGATTTTAGGATTGTGGTGGGACTTCAAAGCCGATAAATTTGTGTATCCCCTAAACTTTAATAAAATACTACCAGACATCATCAACCTGTCAAGACGACCAACGAAACGAGACGTTCAACTCACAAATTGTGTAGACTACATTCTCTTTTTGCTTTCCTTTGTTTCTTTATAAAGTCGCGCAGATCAAAATAACGGCGATACCGTTTTAAATGGGAAAAATGTACGAAATACCCGTACCAAGCACAACTAAGAGTTGAGTGATACAACGGGCACGTGCGAAAAAAAACCAAACCTACAGTAAAAATTTGTCATCCACCACGTATAAGCGCGTACAGCACGCAACCATAGCAGTACAAAATTCGAAAATGCAAAAAAAAAATATCACTTTCTCAAATATGTACATAGACGTATCAAAACTCGGCCTACACGAAAGTGTCAATCTGGTGTAACGAGGAAGCATATCGAGAACCACAATATCCTTACAATTGAAATCGAGCAAGTGCTCTTTAATTTTAAGCCACTTATATTAATATTTTTCTCTTGCTTATATTCTCCTTCGAGGTCAGAGATTGTCATTTTCTTGGGACTGATAATCTTTTTGGACTGATAACCCACAAACTTGGTTCAATAAAGCCGAATTAATTTCTCAAAAAAAATTAAAGGCAATGCGGACAAATTTATCAACGGCTGCTTTATCACCAAATTCGAGCGAAATCATCGCCGACATTCTCGCGGAACCACACGAAAATAATTTATACGTGACACTCAAAACCGCTTTACTCGCCGGTTGGCACCGTAAAATGAGGAGCGTCTCGAAACCTTACTTTCGGGAGACAACTCACAGACGCCAATCTACTAAGACACATAAAATCTCTGGAAGGCCAACAATTTCCGACGAGAACAGTACGGTCGCTATGGATCAGAAAACTGCCAGAAATTATTAGAATAGCAGTGCTCACCCAGCCAGAGCCACTGACACCGGAGGACTTTAGAAAGACCGCAAATATAGGATGCATGAATATAGGATGCTTAGAATTCACCAGTTCATGTGAATCTAAGCATCCTATATTCATGCGTCAATCCATGCAATTTCAACACAACAAGATCATCAGCATCTACATCTAGTATGAACTTGCAAGTCAATTCACTTTTGACAAAATAAACAAACTAACCTACATTTCAGTCATCCCAGCAAATATTTATAAACATTTATTTACCATTTTCAACAGTAAATTATATATTAAGCAAATTTACACTCCTTGTTGATCTTTAGAACAAAAGTCCGGTGGATTCAGCTCTCCATCAATGCCACAACGGCCCTGGTTTCATCACCGCTTGTCTATTATACATGGTAAAGAAAAAAGATCTGAATCGAAAGTTTTGTGGAGACTATATCATCGACTTAATACGAATAACGAAGCTAGGCAATCAGAGATCTCCCTACTTTTACATCTACTTAGTCCATGCAGTGAATACTTGGTCATCCACTTATAAGTGGCTCAAAGATTAGCACCACTTCTGATGCATCATACACTGCCCTTAAGGCAGTACGGCAACAGTTCAATTACAGTTGTTTGGATCCCCTGGGGTTCTATTCTAAAAACTTTTTGGAAGCTGAACGCAAATTTTCAGCATTATAACAGGGAATTCCTTCGCAATCTATCAGTCTAAGACTGAACCTAATCCAAGACAATCACACTACTTGGATTGCACCAGCCTCATTTTCGAAAAAGTATAAGGTCTAATCACACTGCTAGCCCAAAATCCGCACCAAACAGTGACACGTTGAGGATAATGAGGCTTTTCAACAATCATTCTTGAATTTTCTGAGCCTTGAAATTTGCAAATGCAAATTCTGCTTATTAACGTAGCCTCCGAGGTAAAAATGAGCCTCATAACTGAAAATGATTTTTCGATGAAAATCCGGATCATTTTGATGCAATTGAAGAACCGAATCAGTGAAGATACGACGTTTATGGTGATCGACCGGCTTGAGTTTTTGTGTTAACTGAACTTTAAAAGCCTTAAGACCAAAGTCTTTATGTAAAATACGGTGTAATGTCGGTTGTGGAATGTCTGATTATAAAGATCGACGAGGGATCGGCAAACCTTGGTTTTCTTCAACACTACGAGCTACAGCAGCTCAAATTTTCCACCAGTATCACTATTGCCAGCCGAGATGGTGCTTCACGACGACCTAAAAGTGCTTTAGTCTTGCGAACTGTGACTTCACAATTTTTGTAGTGAATTTTAACAATTTTAATGCGTTGTTGAAGCGTGTATCGTACCATTTTTAGTAATGCGTAGTTTTAACTTGTCAAATGTCAAAAGATGACAGCTTCAAAACTGACAGCTGTCCAAATAGCAGGATATTTAAAATTAAACATCTTATTGGGTAACCCTTTATTATTAAGGGTACCAACAATTTTAACTATCACTAAATCTAAAGGATTAAACAAACCAATAAGAAATATTTGTACAAGTTAGAGCTCTCCCTCGAATATGGTGATCAGTCTTGTCGAACTAAGCAAATTTTGAACAGAAATGAAAGATTTATTTCCAGGAAACCATTCTATAATTTCTGCAGACTCCTTCATTGCTCGCTTAGAAAAAAACACTGTACCAAAGTACGTTATCATTAACGTTATCATTAGACCGAAATCTTATGCCCTGAAGCATTCTTTTGAGGTTTGCAAACAGCCAGTAATTACTGGAGGCCACATCTAGAGAATACGGTGGATACGTTTTTTAGGTTTTTCCATTTTTAAATAAAATCTCCCATCTCCAAATTTGGAGCTATAAAGAAGCTGAAAACTGAATACTCTTTCTGGAAGGTAACTAACTGTTGAGTTTACCATTAACATCAACAGGATCATAAAATATCATAATTACTACATAATTACATAATTAATTTACTGCACAATTAAAATATGATAATTGTATAGTATGCATATAAATATGCATGCACATAGCATGCATAGTCATCAAAATTACGTTTTATCATTGTCTTATATAGAAATAAATTTTAACTGTAAGCATTTATTTTGTATATAAGGAACTAAATTTTCAACAATAAATCAGAACGAAATTATATCACAAGTGTTTTAGTTTTGTTTTCAAAGCAACTTTAATTCAGAAATAGTGAACCCTCAGCAGCGGTAAGCTCACTGTTTTTCCGAGATTAAACATTAGTCCTTTGAGCCATTAAAACAACCGGCATCGCCAAGTTAAACGCGATAAGTTTACGTTAAAAACAGTAAACAAAACTTAAGAACAACATAAGCATCTGTACCACATCTAAATAACAACAAAATGGAAAGCATACTCCAGAATCAAGATGAAGCAGGTGTTAAAATCTGCCAAATGGGAACAAACTATCGTAAAGATGGAGACGATAGGAAAACAATTGCATATTTGGAAAGAACGTTGATAACTTTAAAGGCGAATTATAATGACTCCAGCTCTGGAAAAGGGCCATGCATATCTCGAAAGACGGAAGCAAGTCACAGACGTATACAACAAATTCTGAATAAACACAACCTTATAACACAAAGAATTATAGAAAATACACATATAAGTACCTTACATAGGGGTGCCCAATTAACGTTGTCTCATTTAAGCGACAAATATTGGATTATTGACGGTAAGTGTGCCGTACGTCGAATAATTCAAAAATGCATTAGTTGCTTTCGTAACAAACAGCATCAAACACAACAACAAATGGGAAGCTTACCATCTGCTAGAGTTCGGCCGGGAAGACCGTTCGCAAAAAAGGGCATCGATTATGCTGGCCCCATTAAAGTAAGAACAACTATGGGAAGAAGTCACAAAACACACAAAAGTTACATCGCTTTATTTATATGCATGGTAACAAAAGCCATACATATTGAAATTGTAAGCGATTTAACAACCGAATCATTTATTGCTGCTTTTAAACGATTTACATCCAGGAGAGGAAATTGCTCGGACATCTACTCTGATCTAGCAAGATAATGGAAAAAGAACACCATCGCGCAATAACCACATTACCGGACGAGATCGCCGCTGTGATAGCCAACAACAAAACCAATTGGCATTTCATACCGCCGATGACACCCCATTTCGGTGGCATATGGGAAGCGGGAATTAAATCTATCAAGTTCCATTTAAAACGAATCATAGGAGAAGCAACCCTCACCTTTGAGGAGCTTTACACAGTATCCACACAAATCGAGGCATGTCTAAATTCTCAACCGCTAACTCCACTAACCAATAATCCAACAGATCGATCAGCTTTAACACCAGGACATTTTTTGATAGGAGATTCTTTCAAGTCACTGCCGGTTGCTGATATAGATCATATATCTCTTTAAAAACAAGATGGCACCTTGTTGAGAAAATGGGTCAAAACTTTTGGAAAAATAGTCCTCTGAATATATCTTCACCAACTACAACAACGAACTAAATGGAAATTTAGCCAACCAAACCTAAAGATCAACGACTAAGTGTTGTTAAAGGATGACCAACAACCAACTACACGATGGAAACTATAGGGCGAATTATCGAGACACATGCCGGAAGCGATGATTTAGTTCGAGTAGCTACATAGTAAAGTGTAAGAATAATACCTTCAAGCGGTCAATTGTGAAATTATGTAAACTATACCAATTGAAGAAAATATAAAGGATCTAATGCCCATGAAAGACTTCCAGAGCGCAGAGGAGCAGGAGCTGCCATCATCCAAGGATTCTGAAAGGATTCTACGGTAGCAACCTCATCGACAAGTGAAAAACCAGGGCAAATTGAAACACCCAATGCTTGCGATGTTGGCTATGTGTTGCCTGTTGGAACTCGCTAAAGCCAACATAAACATTTTTCTATTCAACCATTCTACAGCCATACACTTTGAGTCAATAGGCAGACTCGAGGTGGTAGCCATGAAGTGGTCACTAATAATTTACTACAACATGAGTAATTACTGGGAGGAAATTGAAGCATTCAAAACCGTGCGAAGTCAACTGAAGAAGTCTTGCTTAGACGGTGTTGAAATTAATTGCGGATTAATTTTTCAACAAATTCAATGGCACTTCAATAATCTAGAGGCAGATAATGAATTATTATTGGCGAGCAACAAGGAAGTGCGCAGACCAAAACGAGGTGTAGGTAATACAATAGGCGTTGTGTTAAGCTACATGTTTCGAATTCTTACATAACGTGAAGCAAGAGAATCAATTTGAAGCCATAAACAATGATCAGCATCAGTAAGAGGCACTGATAAGGAATCACACCACAATAATAGACAACACAATTAAGCTAATAAAGCATAACTCAATTCTTACCATGAAATCATTAAACAAACTGATAAATTATCATGAAACGCTGAAGGCTGATCTAGAAAAATTGAACGAGTACTTCATACGGGAAAGGCCAATTCGTTTAATATTAACTTTAAGCATAGAATTGATTTTAATATTAAAAAAATTGGAGGACACACAACAAGTCTTACTTGATGTAATCCATCATGCCCATAAGAACATTTTGCTTCCTTCATTACTCTCTCCAGCCCAATTGGATCAAGAGCTCCAAATCATACCTGAGCATGGTATTCCGGATCTTCTTCACCTATATCATAGCATGAAGATACGCAGCAGAGCAACTTCAAGAAACATTATAGTAGAAATCACAATTCCATTATCATTTACGCGGGAGTAAACATTTTTAGCCGGCTTTCCAGTGCCTAATATCGAACACAAGAATTCGCAATCTTATATAGACACCAAGACACAATAGAGGCTCATGGGGAACAGCTCGCAGTAATGACTAGAGATCAATTAAAAAATTGTCAATCATTTCAAGGATGGAGATTTTTGTGTGAAATATCGCCAACAGATAACACTATGAGCATCCAAGCTCAGGGCGAAATGGCAATACTACAACGGAAGATGAATCTTGAGGAATCATGTTCCATCGGAACCATAAACGCATCAAATCACTGGATAAAACTTAATGCCAACAATCAGTGGGTATATGCCGTGCACAACGAAACCACAGTCGATATAATGTGTGCTACGAGATGCGAACTTTTTTTATCATTGCAATCGGATCCTATTCTAACCATATGGAAAAGGGATTTATTAGACCGGTTAATACGTTAACTTAATCTATTCACTTAAAGAAGTTCATCACCCGGATTAAAGATAGCTCAGTCCGATATCATCATCCACAGTATGTAACACTTCAAGAAACAACCAAATTAGAACAAGAGATAAAAACGTTCGAAAAAATAAAGATACAACTACATGAGGGGGAGAATCATCATATCTACCATTACGCCATGACTCATATAATTTCTGGGATCTTTTTAATCTTAGCTGTCATTTGGGGCATAAAATATATAAAACAAAGACGAGCAAATCCTCGCCCACCAGTTTCGCCACTTCAACGTGCAGAAGCATATGTTTTAGTTTTGTTTTCAAAGCAACTTTAATTCAGAAATAGTGAACCTTTACCAGCGGTAAGCTCACTATTTTTCTGTGATTAAACACTAACAATATACAAAACACCAACAAAAAAAGTGACATTATTGGGCAAAAAATGATCAAGAAAAGGCAACTCAGAGACAAAGAAAAGTTATCCTGCTGGATATCGCACAAGTCTTAGACAAAATTTGGCACAATGGAATAATTTTCAAAATATTAGTTAGGTTAAGATTCTTGTTAGATTCTTTTGAAGATAGATTCAAAAAATAAAAAATAAAACCATTGGCAGTACATTAAAAAAATATAAAAAAATATCAAAATACTTTAAAGATAACGACTACGATCGTATACTCCATGAGCAACATAACCTTACTCAACAATCTAACATTTTAAATGGGGAAAACGTACTAACAAACAAAAATATAATAATAAAAAAAAAACAAAAACAAAATGATAGAATATATTATGTGTACGAAGAAAAAAAAATCCCACGTTTAAATATTTTTTTTATTTTTAAGTTGGAAAATGATTATTTTTACTTGAGTGACTTAAAATAAAAAAAAACATTTGCTTGTTTTCATAATTAAACTCTTACTAAATTGAATTAATTAAATAAAAATTAAAAACTATTAATTTGTTCTATCAAAATATAACGTACCTGTTGCATTAAAATACATTATTCTAAAAAAACAAAATCTCTCTTTTCTAAGATTGTGTCAAATGTCCAAAAACAAAAAAAAATTCTTCTATCAATTAAATGATTAAACTGAACAAAATTTAAGTATTTGTTTTTTTTTTTTTTGCAATTTTCTTTTAGAAAAACTTTAATGATACTTTTAATTATATATTTGACATTAGAAAACAAAAATTAAAACTTGCAAACAAATTTAATTAGGTAATAATTATGAAAATTAGAAAATAATCTTTTGGAAGCAAAAAAAAAATTAAATGTTTCAATAACACAATTTATATAATATTATGCCTGCGTGTCTGAGTGTGTGAGTGTGTTTTTTTTTCTAGAGACCCGGCATTTGATGATATTTTTTTTTTTTTTTAAATTCCCATACAAACTCCTATACAACACAATTAAAAAAAAAAAAAAAAAAAAGCAAAACATTGAAAAAAATATTTATGTAGTATTATTTTATGTATGTGAATATGTGTTGATCGAAATATTATTTGATTGTATGGTAATATGAAATGATGACATGGTTTTTTTTTACTTGTGGTGTGTTTCTATTCGATTGTTTGTTTGATGCAGCATTTTCATTTGGTTCGACAGCAATAATCACCAAAACAAAAAAAAACGATGTAATTCTATTTAAAAGTGATATCTTTTTTTTGACTATATCATCAATTTCAAGATTTTTGGTGATATACGATCGATCAAATAATTTAAACTTGTCGTGGACCATTATTGGACGTAAGAGGAAAATATTGAGAGGATTGAAATTGGAAATTGCAACTTATTGAAGTTATTGTAAAAAAGTAATTGACAATAATTGACAAATATACTTTCAAAACTAATGATATCCGCAATAATGTATTTTTTAGTAGGTTTGTTTATCCACTTTCTCATGACCGGAGAGCAATAGGAAGCTGTATATTCGATATGTAAAGAACACAACTGAAACTTCCCGATTGTAACTTTATCATAATAATATATTACCAATTAGAAATATATATATATATATATATATATATATATATATATATATATATATATATATATATATATATATATATATATATATATAGTGTCCCAAAAAAATGTATACACACTTTATTTGATTATAAAAACAGTATTTATATTACAAATTAATAGTATAAAATAAAAAAAGATAGATGTAGAATTTCATTAGTAAGCGCAAGTATTCAAATTGATGCCCATTTTCATCTAAACATTGCTGATAACGCGAAGCAATAGAATCGCAAACGTGGCGAATCATTTCAATAGGAATCTTACTGTATTCTCTTTTAATTTCCGCCTTCAATTGGTTGACTGTTGCCGATTTTGAAAAATAAACCTTATCTTTGATGAGTCCCCACAAAAAAATATGATGGTGTGAGGTCTGGAGAGCGCGGGGGCCATTCGATGGCACCTCTTCGTCCAATCCATTTGTTTGGCAATTTTTCATTTAGATAAGCTATCACATCACGATGGTAGTGAGGAGGTGCTCCATCTTGCTGCAAGTCTGTGCCATCCCCAAACTATTCAAGAATACCTTTCAAGACATTTTTCCGTAGCAAATTCATATAAACGGCACCAGTCACAGTGTTATCAAAAACGAATGGCCCAATTAAACCCCGCTCTGACAATCCACACCACACTGTAACACCTGGTAAATTTAAATTAGGTTCCTCTGTAACGTGAGGATTCTCTGGTGCTCCGTAGCTGCAATTGTGGCGGTTGATCAAGCCGTTTAATTTAAATGAAGCATCATCACTCCAAATAATTTTATGTGAAAACTCTACGTCCTCTGCACATTTCGCCAAAAACAATTCACAAAACTCCACTCTCCGATCAAAATCGTCTTTATTGAGGGCGTGAATTAATCTTGGAATATAATTGTTCCATCGTACACTTGATTTTGAAATCCCTACTTCACGTGTTGCTTGGCGAATAGATTTTCTTAAAGTTTCGCGATATGTTTCAAGCAGTTCTTCTTCTCTTGCGGTGCTTGTGGATGTCCGTGGTCTCTCACGGAGTCAACATGAGCCTTGACATATCGGCAGCAGTTTCAGTTCTCGCACAAAAATTGTCCAGTCCAAACCAGGAGGATTGGAACGAAAAGAACCAAGTATTAAAGTTTTTCAAAGGTACTGTCGGATTGCGATTGTCACTTGGGAAGAGTGATGGTTCGGATCAGTTAATCGGATATGCAGATGCAAGTTATGCTGATGATCGTGCAAGTAGAAAGTCACAATGTGGTTACATATTCAAGTATTGTAGCGGTATTCTCAGTTGATGCAGTTGAAGACAGGATTGCATTGCGCTATCATCAACGGAAGCAGAATTTATTGCGTTGTCTGAAGCATATCAAAAGGTGAATTGGATTCGTCGTTTACTCAAAGATTTTGATCAACGCATTGGGAAACCGATGACAATTTTCGAAGACAATCAAAGTTGTTTGAAATTACCAAACATATTGATGTTCGAGAAGCATTTGTCAAGGATTACATCGACATGTCGATATAGTCCTACGGAAACTATGGCGGCAGATTTATTGACAAAACCATTGGCGGGACCTCGTGTCAATGTTCTTTGAGATGCATGTTGAGATAACTGATGATTCAGATGAGGAGGAGTATTAAAAAAAAGCATTGAACGCATTCGAATCATTCTATATATTCCACTGTATTTAACTTTTGTAGCTAACTTCATTTCTGATTAAACCATCAATCAAGCGACACGTTAAAATCATAAAGCTAAATAAAAGATTTTTCATAATTAAAATTTAATCGAGAAACATCCGTATTTTTTTTTTCAATTGCCCAGCTCTGTTTAGCATTAATTCCATCAAATACCATGAGCAATGAGCTATTTTCAAAAACTGCC